>NHNX01000003.1:2038734-2391052 GCA_002786045.1 Zasmidium angulare
CAGAGACGACCGGTGATTGAGGAACGCACCCTCCAGATTGGTCCGACGACCTTCAAAGACTTTACCGACTACACCAGATTCCAGGCTAAGCAGCCTGAGCCCGTAGCTGGACTAATAGACTTGAAGGCCATGGACTTCGTCGAGCATGTTGCTTGGAGCCCACCTTTCCAAGGGCCGTTCAGCTTGGCCAGCGAGGACACTAGTCGATTTGGCTCTCCAGAGCACTATCTCAGCAGGACTGTATCGGGATGGTATGGCGCGGCTCGGAAGTTCAACGAGCTCATCCATTTACCGGAGAATGTGTACGAGAGGATGATGAAGCCGGGTGAATGCGTGATCTTCGACAACAGGAGGGTGTTACACGCCAGGAGGGCGTTTGAGGTGGGCGATGCGGGTAAGGAGCGGTGGTTGCGCGGTGCATACATCGATAAAGACCCTTTCATGAGCAAGTTGAAGGTCATGACGGACGCGCGCAAAGGCGTTGATGATGTGTTGAAGACCTGGACGAGCGACGCTGAGCAGCAAGAGCCTGTTGCAGCAGCAGCGTGAGCAGATAAGGTCGGTCAATCGAATCAAAAAGCAACCAACCAATTCATCGTGTGTCGGTTATGTGACCTGCTTTGCTTTCGGTCTACTCTTTGATGTTCGTTCAGTCATCGGTAAGAGCACTCTGCTAAGGTCCTTCATGGCGAGGAGGGTCGTTTCGTATTGCCACCGAACGTGCCTCGTACTCTTCATGATCGAGAATTGGCACAGCCTCGTACCCAGGTCGTTGGAAGAACAATGGTGGGTGTTGTCGCGGCGCTTCTCCCACTCCCTCGCACACAATCGCGGAAACAGGCGGCGAATATGGTAAATTGAATTTTTTGGGAACAGTGAAGCTTTCTCGCGACTGCCGACCAGGAATCGGCTTCCGAGCAAGGTGCGGAAGCCAAAACGGCGACTGGCTGCTCCCGCGCTGGCTGTGCTCAGTCGCTGTTTTGCTTTCCGCCGGAAGCCGAGGTGGTACTGTGTAAGGATCAAGGCTGCTTTTGCGGATAGCTGATGGATTCGGCACTTTAAATCGGCCGGTGTTGGTTGCTGGGCGGGTTTTCAGCCCTTTCAAGATCTCGCCGGTCTGGATCTGTCTTCTTTGTTGGAGGATGTATTGTTGCATTTCCAAAGACCGTGAGTGCTCTTCGCATGCACTGTATACTTCCCGTGTAGCAAATCGTTGAGTAAGAGCCAAAAGTACCACGAGAAGAATGAGCATGGAGGCAGATATGATGATACAGACGATGGCGATAGGGTCCAAGTTTCCCCAGAAATCCCTAATGTTCATTTCGAGCTTAGGAGTGTTGGGAACCGTCGAGTAGGCACTGCGTCTGGTATTGTATCGTTGAATGGAGGATTGACGAGTGTCGACAAGACACACACTCCAAGATATACTATCACGAATTTAGAGAGCCATCTTATTCTCCGCCAGTCGATTGGGTCTTAGACAACATCTCCTCCTACCTGGGGATGCCCAAAACTGGACGCTTGTCTGAGCTGCCAGGCAGACATTCATGTCTCACGCCAACGTCGCTGCTGGGTGCCAGAATTGCTGTTGTTGGAAGGCCTCTGAGCCATGCTGACTATCATGTGAACACGCTTGTGTCGTTGAGAGTGCATTGTAAATGAGTGCGTGAGTCGTCCAAGCTGGCAGGAGGTGAGGTTAGTATTCCCTCGGCAGACCCGCTTTTCGTCAGTCGTTGCTGGAGCAACGACGCGTTCTCATCGGATCTCGCGCCCATCCGATCTGTCGTCTCTCCTCCTCTTACTACACTTCGGTACGCCAACATTCTCCTCCACCACCGCCACACCGTCGCCGGCCCCTTGCTGCTCGCACCGCGCATGCAGCTGCAATTTTGACGCCGCTGCGCTCCCGGGATACGCCAGCATACTTAACGCTACCGCGACATGGCAGACATCGACCGCATCACCCACACCGAGACTGCAACAGCGATAGCACCGTTGGATTCCACCCACATTCACTGACGAGGGAGGAGCATTCTGTTTTGTCTGGAATAGAACACCATCACAATACACAACACATCAAGGACTGCGTCAAGGGCACTGTCAAGCGCGTCATGGCCGCCGTCGCGCACCCGATTCGGCCGCATATCAGACGAAACTCCCCATTGTCTGCCTTCAACCCCTCCAATGGCTTCTCTGCGGATCCGCCCATGATGAGGCGAATAGATGTCGGCGATGACAGCGATTCTGACGACGAGCCGCCGCCTGCCATCAAGTTTTCAAAGGTCACCCAGGCACTTTTGGCTGATGAAGGAGTTCCATCGTCTCCACCCAAGTACGATCGTGCGAACGACGCGCCCCGATTATACCAATCTGCGACTGCCGCAAAGTCCGACCTTGACACTCCTAGTAGGGCGCCGGGTATCAGGATAATGCGCCGCAGCTCGCCTTCGACCAACACCGGCACAGGATTACAAGAGAGGGGCCATACGCCGCCTCGTATTGTGCATCTGGGAGGCACTGGGACTGGCTCAGCAAAGCGCTCAATAAGCATCTCAGGACCATACCCACAGCGGCCGGCCAACCGGCGACACCCAACCCCGGAGACGGGTCTCAAATCAGAAGTTGTAACGCCAGCGCAAGCTCCTCGGGCCATTCGCGTCGTCACTCGATCCAGAGCCGGAAGCAATGCCTCGCAGGATGACCGTTCCAACCTCGTTTCCTCCATTAGCAGACCCAGTTCTCGCAACGTCACCAGGGCCGCCCCTGATACCGGTGAGCGCAGAACCCAGACAGCAGAGCTGAGTCGCAGCGCTTCCCAGTATAACCTTTCAGAGGCAACGTCCCGATACGGCCCATCGACAGTAGCACGCACGCGAAATACATCAGCAGAGGCAGCCCCTCCCCCAGGATCCCAACGCATCAAACGTGCACCCATTGGAACCGGGACCTTCCTGAGAAGCGGCCCTGTGAGGCGAGGCTTTAGACGCAGAGACAGCGAGGAGAACATTTCCAGCCAGGAAGAAGCCCAGCATGGGTCTGCATCACAGCCTAGTGCATCAAGCTATACTCCGCAGGAAAGAAGTATGTCTCGACTTGATGGGAGTCGTAGTAGAAGTGGAAGTGTCAATACTCGTGCAACATCCGTGGAGCCAGTATCGGTGCATGATTTCGCACATCAAAGTCAAGCATCGCAAGAGCCCCGGCCTGCATCACGCCAAGCGCAGTCTTACCTTTCGAGGAGTCAGATGAGCAATGATTCACGACCAGCTTCACGACGGGCCAGCAGAGATCTCCCACAAAGTCAACAACCCAGCATTGAACGGTATCAGCATCGCAGGCAGAATAGTGTTCCAGCAGCAGATACGTCTGCTCACGCTCATGCAGAACAGCAACAGAGAAGGCCAAGCATTGAATCGAGCCAAAGCAGACCGGCACTAAAACAGCAGCCTCCACAAAGAATGACATCTCATGGACATGCGAGCTATCGATATGCAGCATCCAAGGTACATACGGATGCATCTGAGGACCAGGAAAATGTACCACCGCCGACGTTCAGGCGCAACAGGGAGCAAGAGTTCAAGTACTTGGGAAAGCCATCGATGGCTGTCGCTTCTGACGACGAAAAGCCGAAGCAGATTCCGGTTCAAGAAACGCCAGTCCCAATACCACAACAGGAGCAACGGAAGGTACTAGGCACAATCAGTGGCAACACGCCGCATCGTCCAGCTCCGGCACCGCCGCCGAAGATGAGTGTGCTGGATGCGGCGACAACAACAGCAGGCGCCGAAACTACCAAGAAAAGACAGAAACGCCAGCATATGGTAGTGAATCGCAAGATCTTCACGCAAATGGGCAAGATTGGCAAAGGCGGCTCCAGCGACGTGTACTGTGTCATGGCCGAGAACTACAAGACATTTGCACTGAAGCGAGTGAAGCTGCAGGACTGCGACGAGCATGCTGTCCGTGGCTTCAAGGGTGAAATCGACCTCTTGAAGAAGCTGACGGAAGTGGAAAGGGTCGTTCGACTTTTCGACTGGGAGATGAACGAGGAGAAAAAGGAGCTTATCGTGCTCATGGAGAAAGGCGACACGGATCTCAATCGACTTTTAACACTTCGATTGAACGCTGTCGACGCCAAATTTGATCCCACGTTCACTCGATATCACTGGAAGGAGATGCTTGAATGCGTTCAGGCGGTACACGAGTACGACATCGTCCACTCTGATTTGAAGCCTGCGAACTTTCTTCTGGTTCAAGGACGGTTGAAACTGATCGACTTTGGAATTGCCAATGCCATCGACACGGACAACACCGTCAACGTGCATCGAGATTCCCACGTCGGCACCCCAAACTACATGTCTCCTGAGAGCATCACAGACACCAATGCGAATAGCTCAGGTCGGGATGAGTCGGGAAGACCCCTCAAGAAAGATATGCGTATCGGCAAGTCATCGGACGTCTGGAGTCTGGGCTGCATCCTCTACCAGATGACCTACGGTCGGCCACCATTCGCGCACATCTCAAATCAAATTTCGCGCATCATGGCCATCACCAACGTCAAGCACACCATCGAGTACCCTGAGACTGGTGTCGGCGGCGCGCGTATCCCGTCGACGCTCATCGGCACCCTGCGAAGATGTCTGAACCGCGACCCAGAGCGGCGTCCCAAGATCCTCGACATGCTCTCCGAGAACGACCCTTACCTGAACCCGGAGGGTCCTCGCAACAGCATTGTCATGACCGATGAGGTGCTTTCACAAATTATCCACAAAATCATCGAGCGCTGCAAGGACTCCAAACGCGGCCCGCCGCCTCCTGACGAGTCGAACTTATATGCTAAGACCTTCTTGGATAGGATCAGGGCGAAACATGAGGGCTTGTGAAGTATGAATTTAAGGGGAGCATCGATAATTCTTTCGTTTTTTCTACTTGACCAGGACAAGTGTGGACAGAGGCTTGTCAGCAGGGTTTCATCGTCATTCTTTGCGCACGGGCGTTCATCAGCGTGTTTTTTCGAGTCTTTGAGACTCTGATACCAATTTGATTTGGTCTGTTTTGTTTGCGGATTGGATAAGTGGATGGAGCAAGGCTCTCAATGCTGGTAGCTTCCTAGATGCGCACGAATCACAAGTCATGATTCCGCTCCGTTCGTAACGTCTACCACATCTGTGTATCTCATCCCTTGACAAGCCTAAGTCGTCTGATAGGCCTAGTATCCCCAATCCACGACGCCCCACGCCTTCGCTCAACAGCACAATCCAAGCCACTCCTCTCCTCCGACTCCAAACTCAAGGCGCGGCCTTCTTCTTCTTATCCTCCACCTGCTCAATATTGTCCTCGGGAATCTGCTCATACTTCTCCGTCAACCAATCGAACACATCATCACTAACATCGCCCTGCACAGTAATTTCCTCTCCACCCGCCGCCGTCTTGGTCACACTGCTCCCCGTAGCAAACTTCTTTCCAAACTCCTTGGCCATCTTCTTCAACTCAAGCCCAAACGCCTCGAGCCCCGAAATCTCCGTCACGTATTTCCGCTTGTTGCGTTCGACTCGCTTGATGATGATCTTGGAGGTCGCGCGTTTCTCCTCCTCCCGGGCTTCCTGCGCCGAGGCTTTGGCGGCTTTCTTCTGGGCGTCCTTTTCGGCGCGTTTCTGGGCGTCTACCGAGAGCGTCGAGAGGTTTTGGGAGAGGGCTTCGTCGGAGTAGAGGTGAGCGTGGAGGTCCGGGTGGTTCTTCTCGAGCCAGTCTTGGCATTTCTTTACGGTGCCACCGTATTCACAGTACTGTCAGAGGGCAGAGTGTCAGCATGGTGTATCAGATCAGGCGGATCGGTGGGATCAAATGGCTGGCTGGGTTTGCTTGCGAAAGGCGCCGTACCTACTTCTGGGGGCAGAGTGCAGACTCCACAATATACTACTTTTCGGGCGGGTTTGAGATCTACTGCGGGCGCAGCTGAAGCCTCTGTATCAGCCATGGTGACTGATGTGGTATTGGTCGAAGAGGTGGTGACGGGTGATGGTGATGTTTATGGTGTGAGGTCCATTCGAGGTTTTGGCGGGGCAATGTGGGGTCAAATTTTGGAAGGCCTCAGGCAGAACAACCTAGCACGTGATGTTTTGCTCCTTTTAGTACATTTTGATATCTATATGGATATTCTACATTTTGACACCAGGCAGACGGAGGGCACTCAGTTAACACGAAGAGTCCTTGGCCCTCTCCTCTTGCCGGCCTTCTTTCTCTTGTTTCCCTTTTCAAAGCCAACCGCTTCCTGGTGGCTTCGGCCAAGGTTGTCTAGGTCCTTGACCTTGTAAATTCTGATGATCCAGTTCTCACTCGTGAAAGCCTCCTCAAGGGTGGACAATTCGGGTCCCTGGGCTGGCAACTTGGAGCCACGGACTCTGTCAGTAGCTTGGCCGGCGGGGAAGAGCGAGTTGTAGTTGTAGTAGCTCATCTTGTACATGAGCGAGTTGCGCATAGTTGGTGTGGCCTCGTCGTCAACGCGGTATTCGCCACGAGGTGTGAAGAAGTCACGTTCTTTGACCTCGTCTGGCCAGATGCCTGGAACGACAGTCAGTAACTAATCACAAGCTTCATGGCCGACTGATTACTCACCTTCGGCGATTCTGACCATCCACAAGAATTTGTTGATGTCGTCACCAGAGTATCCAAGAAGACCACCAAATACAACAAGAACGTAGTCAACCTCGTGTTGTCTCATGATAGGATACGATACCTCCTCTCGGCTGGACATCGCCTTGCCGACCGTGGCGATATGTGTGTTGTTCCAAGTGTTGTTGTCCACGAGCGTCGGTCGGTCGGCCATGCCACCGATCTGGTAGCCGTAATCCCACCAACTCATGACCTTCGCGTCGGTTTTGGTGTTCTGTCGCAGCCAGTAGTAGGCTTCACGGTAGTCGTCGATGATGTGCTGGCTGCCATCCGGCAATCTGGACGCAAGAACAACAGACGGCGACGAATACGCATTCGAGGTTACCCAAGTGCAGTGTAGCACGAAGAGCAGTAGGTATGCTGTGACTGCTCCAGTGATGAGAGACTTCGAGAGATAGCTGTAGATGCCGACAAGAGGCGCCTTGGTAGACCGAAGCGACTCTGGGATCGCGGCAGTGATCTTGTCTTTGATGTCCGCGTTGCCATTCGCATTGCCATTAGCCTTTGTTGACTCGGCCGGCTCAGCAGGTTGCGCTGCAACGAGGAAGGTGTCGAGGATCTGGCTAAGGGCCATAGCAGCGGCAACGCAAACGATGGGGGTCAGGGTCAGCATTAGACGAACCATGACGCCAGCAAAGTAGCTAGCCAACACGGCATAGATCACGATGAAGACCTGTTCATCCTTCAGGTTGCGGAAGCACATGTAGACCCCCGCGGGGAACAGCCAGATGAGCATGTTGAGGTCGAAGAAGAACGCGGGCCAGGCAGTAGGCTGATGTTCCGACACCGACGCGATGATGGGAATGTGGATCTTGGCGTAGCCCGTGTCCCAGAGTGAGTAGAAGCGACCGCTCCATGGCGCAACGACTCCAGACACGGTCAGCAGGACAAGGCCCCCGAACGCGAGACCGAAAACGACGAGAACCATCGCCCGAAGGAGCGTCTGGAATTGCTTTGATGGGAGCTGGTAGCGAATGTACTCCGCAAAACCAACAAGCTGCATGAGACCAAATACGCCTGTGATTTGTTAGATGAAGATCGTGCGTGTTCTTGTTGGTGGATGCTCACCCAAGGCGGACATGTGGTCGCTATTCCTGATGGGCAGGAAGCCAACGAATGGGATCTGCATGCTGGCTAATGTGCCCAGAGCATACCACGTCGTGTATGCAACGTAGAGGCGGGCACTGAACCGTCCCATGCAGATCAACACAAAAGCGTGCAATGGCAACAGGTTGGTGATGAAGACATATCCTCCCCATGCGCTGACCATGTAGCCATAGAAAAGAGCACAAAGTGCTCCCCACATGATGCTGCCCTGCTTCACGGCCTTGATCCACAGGAAGAACGTGAAGACCAACAGGAAGATGGCAATCGCCTCGTTGTCGTATGAACCTGCAACACTTCTGCTGATGTATCCAGGAGTAATGCCCATGAAGACCGCTGCAAGCAAACCGGCGGATGGACTGTCGCTCATTTCAGAGGTGAGGAGGTAGGCGGCGAAGGCAGTCAGGCCTGAGAAGCCTGGGGCGAGGAGGACACAGATGTTTCGGATATCGACAGGGAGGGTCAAGAATCGAAGGAGGTGGTAGATGACGCCGGACGTGACCATGAGGCCTGGGTAGAGCGTGCCACCTGTGACACGACCCAGAGGATGCCATGTTCCTGCACGATGTTCCGTTAGCTCCAGCAGCTATTCGTTGTTCCATTGCACCTCTTACGGTCGTCAAACCAATCCCAGAATTTGTAGAAGCCATGGCTGACCAGGTACTTCGTGGCTCGAAAGTTAAACCATGGATCGACTGTTTGTCCAGATTATTAGTATCATGTATGATTGCGGCGATGTCGAAGGCAGACTGACACTCGTGGATGATGCTCTCGAAACGAATGACGGAAAAGAGTCGAGCTGCAACGGCAGCAGCTGCAATGGTGACGAGGATGAGCAGACGGAGCAGGCCTCGTGTGTTGCGGCCGCTCTCGCCCTTGAAGAAGAAGTCGGCGCCGGGGACGGCGGTGTCGACGGCCATGGCGGGGGTGATGGACGGCGAGATGCAGGCGACGGTGGGTGCGCGCCTGGCAGTGCTCGTTGTCGTTTCGAAGCCGTCAATGCGTGTCGTGTCGTGAGCTTCCAGCGTCTGGCTTGGCGCAAGGTGGCTTCTCCTTCGGTCGAGGGAGCCGAGCAGGGGTGCGTGCGCCGGGCTACTGCGAACGCGAACTCTATCCACCAGCCCGTTCGCACAGGTCGTACCTCGTAGCCAGACAACACTCTGCTCTCAGCTGCCACACCTCGGCATCCGATCACCGCACGCAATATAAACATGCCTTATATTACCCGTCGCCGCCTTCCACCGCCTGCTGTGGCACACTGTCCTCGACACCTCCACCACCATGGCGCTGCGGAAAGACTCGGTCCTGGAGGGTTTCAACGACTCGCCCGACCCCAAGCCCACCGGCTTCCTTCACCTCCCAGCAGAGTTGAGGCTGAAGATATATGATCTCGTCCTGGGCCACCTTCTGAGGAACTCGCGAGACTATCAAGGATCTCAGTATAACATGGGCCAATGTCAGTGTGCTCTCATGTACGTGAGCCGGCAGGTCCGCAGCGAGGTCACGGAGCACTTTCACAAACAATACCTTGGCCTTCCAGCTGGCATTTGATCCATTGCCTCGTCTCCCGTACACAGCAGCAATCCAATTCCCCAGGATAAAGACGAAGAACAGTCTTCCTGCCTTGATACAACACTTCACACTTCTCGAGAACCGTAGGATTTCGGCCACGCCTGGCACCCGAATTCGTGGGGCGTTCGCTTTTACACAGGTCCGTCAAACCCATCGCAACGACTTGTTAGTATTCTCAGGTTGTCATTGGACTGCTCCGTGGCTGACTCTGTCCCTCAAAGCAGGAAGCTAGATGAAGACGTGCCTTCCAGGCAAGGCATCGCCGACATTGGGCCTATCACATAAGGCATTCAGTAATGTCCCCTGCAGCAAACTCGAGGTCTCGACAGCTATGAGAGCGTTTGCGGGCCTGGATTTTCAAGCGGATGCCAGTTCGCAAGTCGAAATCGCTGAAGGCGATAGATATCTCGCGGGCTAATAGTCGGCATCTTGGCTTCGTCGAAGAGTGTGTAGAAGACCGCACGCTCACCGGCCGGTCTTAGTCGCCATCTCCGCGACTCATATCTGCCAATGTTCTTGTGTGGCTTGAACTGGATCTGCTTCGATGATGGGGATTTTGGGGCAAGCAAGATAAAGTGCACAAGCGGCTCTGATTGGTCGGAAATGATGGGTAGCAACATTTGCCACTTCAGAAGGAGGTTTCGTAGTCAACCTGGACTTGGACTACGCCGTTGACAGCATCGAAGAGGGCATTGTGGCAGTGTAGGCTTGGGAACAGAATGGATCTGCAGTCGTAAAGCGACTGTCTTGTGGTACAGGATCTCGAAGCCTTCGTGCGTAACTTTCCCGTAAACTCTGTTGGCGCTGTATAAAGCAACTTAATGAGGCTGAGGAAGGATTCATACCCGCCTGCGGAGCTTGTGGCGGCCTGCCACATACAAACTACAAAGTGCGCCCCCACATTACAACCGCTCTCATGGACTAGGTCGTCAACATCAATGGTCGGCGTTCCAAGATCTCGAGGCTGCGCAAATTGCAAGAGGAAAAAGAAGGGATGTGATCTGGCACAACCGACTTGCGGCCAATGTGCGAAGCTGAAAGTCAATTGCGTGAGTGGCTGACCTCACCATCGCACATATGTTGGCTGACTTAAGGACAAGATATACAAACAACGCGTGTGGACGTTCGTCAACGAGCAAGTCCGGACAGACGAGTTTCACCCGGCCGTCAAGGTTACCGACCCTACAGCCATAATTCTCCAGCATCGCTCTTTCTCTCGCACCGCGTTGGAGATCCAAGTCGTTGACCAGTTCTGGAAGATCTTCCTACCTCAAGATGCTCCCAATACGATTTACATCGGAGCAATTGTCAAGGCACCATGGAAGCATGCCGTGCAGTCAATTTGCATTCAAGATCGCTGGGTGTCGATAGCTTTGCAAGCGTGTGCATTCATGGTACGTGATAAGAGGTAACAGAAATTGATTTCAAACTGACCCTTTTTTGCACAGTGCCTGGGACGCCTACAGCGCAACCATAGCTTTGTCCAGTACGGCAGACAAATGTATGGGCGGGCGTTACGAGAGACGAACAATGCCATCAAAGACCCAGCCCGAGCACAGAGCGATGGCACTCTCGCCTCGTGCAAGCTGCTGGGCATCTACGAGAGCTTCCGGCTTGAAAGTGACGACCGACCATCGACGCAAGGCAACGACTGGCAGCGACACGTGGAAGGTACCTGCAGAATTGTAGAGCTCAGAGGTCCCGAAACGGCGGCAACAGACTACGGTCACGACCTCTTCACGGACGCACGCATTGCTGCGGCAATGGCTGGAGTCACGCAGAAGAGAGTTCCGGACTTCTTCACCAGCACATCATGGGCGACGGTCCCGTGGATGAAGCATTCCAAAACGCTACGAGACGAACTTCATGATCTCCTGATCATACTCCCAGAGATGCTCCAACGGCAGGACATGCTCTACGCAGCGATATCGAGAGCTGGTGATGTTGCAGTCATCGACAACATCATCGCAGAAGGCATGACTGTGCTCGACCGATGTATGAGTCTCAGCATGAGACTGCGCATGTGGGAACAGAAAACAGTCAGCCTCGCTCGTGAGGCTCGGATCAAGGAAGAGGATAGAGACTTGACTCTATTCAAAGTCAGCAAAGACCACGGCTTTGCTTTCTTCCATCTCGTCACCCTTTTCTGGGCAGCCTGCCTACTCCACTTTGGCTCGACCTGGCTAACGTATGGAAAGTTACTATGCGCCGCCAAGGCCGCAACAACCATTACGCAAGAGAACCTGTCGAAGATAAAAATTCCCTGCTGGATGAATCCCGAACCTTACGCCTCCTATATAAGCCACCAGGCCTCCCATTTCTTTAGTGAACGATCAGGGCTCTGGGGTGCATCGACGGCCAGCTTTCCAATGGGTGCAGCACTACATTATTACGCTGCGACAGGGGCTTTCCAGAGCCCTGAGATTAAAATGCTGAAGTCCGCGCTGGGAAGCTCACCGAGAGCTAGCATGGTATCAGGATTCTTGCGGAGCATGGTCTCGAGCGCCGACCCTGAGGGCGGTGATCCCAAGAATGCTGTGGAGCATGAGGACATGGCGACCACGTGGTTCGATTCCTCGACTCGATGAAGAGCAGCCAGAGGGAGTGAGTTGCTTTTGAGAGGTCGTTGGTATCGCCCTTGGCTGGTGGAATGCCTTCTTTCGCAAGCTGGCGAGTGATATGCCCGGGGACAACAATAGCAATTGACACAGTGACCACAGTCTTGCAGTCCAGGCACGAAGAGTCACGGGAACACCGATATGTCGCCATATCGCCCCTTCTGTCTTTACTCGGAACAACGAGGTTACTCCAATGTAATCGTCGAAGCTTTCAAGTCGAACGCATTCCTGTCACCAGGCGCGACCATCATGCACCATCCCGAGCTGCATTCCAAGCCATGGGCCAGGCCTCCACCTCTCACATAAGAAAGAAGATATCTCTCACGCAATGAAACATTCTCGACTAGACAAAACTTCCCTTCTGCACCCCATCTAATAGCACTTTCGAACATTATCCTTCTATGCCTGGGATCGATCTTTATTGTTTTGCCTTTGACGCATGAGCCGTGCTCGACTCCAGTTCCATCCCCCGTCAAATCGATCGTGATGATGACCAAGGCCTGGGATGTTGCACCATGATCGCCGACCGAGCCATTTGGTACATGTATGTCAAGCTTCGCGGATCACATGTGAAGCACGCTAATACGTTGTCAAGTCCAGCTTCTACAGCATGATACGTGCAACACTCCTTTCGCCCATCGTCCCAACAGAGGTTGTAATAGACCCACCTGCATTGCGGCTGGCTCTACATTCTTGCTCTTCCAACGACTAGCAGCGACCAACGACAACACGAATCTTGATGTGCAATTCCATGTCTGTTGATTTCCCGCGGATAGCTACAAGACACGCTCCCTCAATGCTTTCTACTACATCTTTAAGATGCTCCACGGCCGTCACCGAACGTATCTGGTGCCTGCCAGAACGTGCAAACACGACTGCACCCATTCGCTACCTTGACGACAACACATCTTTGCTGCCAGACGCATGGAGAGGGCACTAAACAGATACCGTGACCTTTACGAAGCCAATAATGACAACTTCCTCTCCTTTCTACATCGCTAACCACCATGCTGTCAGCCGCCACGACCTTTCGACGATGATGCAGTCTCCGAGTCTCAACAGACTTGAACCTCATCAAGCTCCACGACTGCAGTGCAGCTTCGCGAAAACCTCAACACAATCAGGCCTCCATTCGAACGTTTCGGCGATGCGTCTCTTTCGGCTCTCGCAACAGACTAGCGAGTAACAAATACTCGCCCGACTATGTGTGTGACAATACTCGACAAGGTCTTTTGATACTCTCTTCTAGTCAACCCTACCGAACCATATAATACAATCAATTGAGCTGATACTTTGCTGTCGGTTTCTCAATCCCACACACCGTCCCATCCTTCACTTTCACCCGCTCCTCCCCAAAAGGCCTATACTCCCCCCTGACAAGGTCTCTCATGAAACCATAAGGACAATCCCCCGCCCCACCCTCCACAGCAGAATACCCACGGTGGCCCAGCTGGTAAAGATTATTCTCCACACCCCAGCTCTCCCGCTTGCCCATCGCATCGCCCTTGCGGATTTCACACGCGAAGATCTCATCGGGCGTGCTCGATGCCGAGTGATGAACGATGGCGCCTTCAGGGTTACAAAACATGGATTCGCCCATGGAGTTGAAGGTCCCATCTGAACCGGCGAGCGCCACGGAGCAGGTCCAGAGGAGGTTGCAGAATGCGTTGGACCGGTTGGTGATTTCCCAGGAGGGTTTGATGGGTGCGGCTGTTGAGGCAGAAGAGTGTTAGCCGTGTGGTCATGCGTGTGTCAAGTGTGCCCTTTATGAAACGGACTTACTGTAGCCGGCAGTGCGAAGGAGGATTTCGGCACCAAGATACGCGGATTCGCGGGCCTAAAATGGAGTGTTAGTTGTTTGAACATAGTTGTCAAGAAACCTCTCTTCCGCTCAATATCGAATGGCTGCAGGTTATGTGTTTGCATGGCCCTCAAGGCGTCTAGTATCAGAATTGCAGCAACAGCTGTGCAGACGTCTTGATGACAACGTATACATCGTCCATTCATACATCGCCCACAGTGAAGGTGAAAAAGATGGTGGGTAGAGGCAAATGGGAGGGGTCGATGAATGAACGTACCATTTCGGGGAATTGCCCATCGTGGCAGATGATGTGGGCCATTCGTACGCCATTTGGGCCCTCGAAGATGGGAATGCCCCTGTTCCCTGGATACTACATTCAGGTCGACGTAAGCAAGCAGTCCAATCCGAAGTCTCTTAACTCGCGAATCGTACCCAAGGTTCCACTGGCACCCAGGGATGCATCTTGCGATAGTAGTTCACCACTTTTCCCTCGTCGTCGATCACAATGCCCGTATTCCATGGCATACCCAACTCGTTTTTCTCCATGATACTAAAACACCCCCAGATCTTGTTCTCAACACACGCTTTCTGAAAGGCTTGCACCTCGGGACCATCTAGCGTGCACATTATTGCGTCGTCGATCGACATGCTCAGGCCATGGATGCAGTACTCGGGAAAGACGATGAGGTCCATAAGAGGGTACGACTTGCGGGCTTTGGCGACGAGGTTGCAGACATGTTGCGTGGCGTGTTGAAGTTGGGCGGGTTTGAGGACCTCGAAGAGTTGGGATTGGCAGAGGCCGATTATGATGGAGTCATCTGAGGACTTATTGAGGCCGCCCAATCCAGACATGTTCAAGGTAGTGCCGTGTCGTATGAAAGATCCTTATTATCTCGACTTTGTTGCAGTGGACATACCTAGTCATTGGATGACATAGTAGCCTTGCCAACTACATGTAGTCGAGGTCAGACTGGAGCAGGCCTAAACGCGACCCCGCGTCTAGAGATAAGGTCTCCATTGGTGGCAAGCTCGTGAAAGGACGTGTGTTTCGCTGAATGTTCATGTCTTCCTCTTGGAAGAAGACGTTCTTTTCTCGTAAAGTGTTACACAATGTCGTGTCGTGACCGTCTAAGTCGTCCATGGGTGCGGGACTGTCATGTTAAAGTTCCCCTGCACGCTTGACACACAATCCAAGGTGACAGGACTAGTCACCGCATGCCACGGCGAAACAATCACGTCGTCCTGAACTGGAGATGTAGTCCAGGCTAGGAGATCGAAAATTATAGTTAAGACTATCAGACCACGTTGCCAAGACTTTCGAAGAACCGTCTTAGACTTCCCACCTTCTCCTTGTCCGGCTGCGGGCAATACATGCTGGACTGTCGTCTTGTATCTCCTGCTTTGGCCTTGCGTGAGAACCGCCATACCAGCACGCCAACCCTACCGTCTTTCCTATAGGTCTTGATGAT
Organism: Zasmidium angulare; assembly: GCA_002786045.1. NCBI lineage: Eukaryota > Fungi > Ascomycota > Dothideomycetes > Mycosphaerellales > Mycosphaerellaceae > Zasmidium > Zasmidium angulare. Next base: position 2,053,971 of record NHNX01000003.1, read on the forward strand.
CTCGCGTGCTTTTCGCTCGAGCTTCACCCGCAGGCCTTCCTTTATCTGTTCCCTCTCAACCCTGCGCTTCCGCTCGACCAGCGCTCCAGCAACGCCGGTGCCCCAGACGAAGTCGCCCGACGTACGATCAAGTCTACAGCATTCTCGCGGAAGGATGTTCGCAGCGACTAGTGTTGACAGCTTCGGGCGTCGCAACAACGATCGATTGAGGCGGATGGAGACGAGCGAACGATAGAGACATCTCGCGGCAAGATGCGTTCGCGTCAGGTATATTGTCGAGCTCGGAGGCTGCAGGGTCTGTAACAGCGGTCGTCGAGGGAGGAGATGGCCTACACGACCGTGACAGGCATCCAGCCTCCATTTGTGCAGCAAAGGGTCAAGCGCCAGCGCTCGCCAGGCGTGACAGGTCTAGCTGGGTCAGCAGAGAGATTCAACACGGCGAGTCGTCTGCGCAAGCGCCTACTCTGGAAGCAGAGAGCAGATCGTTGACATCGAGGAAATGCAGCACTTGGAGGAGGAGCTCCGGGGGTAGAGCTACCGCCGGATCCTCCACCATCGTCACAGGCTGCTGGCGAGCGGTGTCTCCAGGATGGCGTTGGGCAGGCACAGGATCAAGCGCTGACAGCTGCATCGTGGTGGTATCGTGCGTGGTATGTGTCTGCCCTGACGACGCCGGCGTCGCTTCGATTGTCCTCGTGCAGCAGCAGCCCACTCGAGAGGCAAGGCACCGGCAGACTGGTTACAGCACGCGCGCCGCGTCGGGAAAGCCGCGAGTTTGTTTCGGCTTTCGAGAACTCCAAGCGCCATAGCACACGAATCCTCACTGTCGACCTCTGAGCATCCGCCTGCCGTCCAGAACGTCGAGTTGGCTGTCACAGGTCGTCGGCTCCAGCAATATGGCCAATGTCGACCACCAGTCGACGATGAGGTATGCTCCACGGTAGGTGGCCCGGTGGTTGCCCTCATCCTCCCCCCACGCAGTCCATGCCTTATTCCAAACGCCAACACGCAGCACATTGACACGCTGGAAAACTCAAACAACGAGCCGTTCGAGAGCTAAGAGCCTAACGAGACGGTGGTGTTGTCGTGGTGCCGGCGCGCCGGAGGGGCATGGTGAGGTGGTGTTGTGTCTAGTCCGTCTCCTTATGCATCCAGGCCCGCCTTGCTGAGCTGGCAGTACAAGTCACCAGCACTAGTAACTCCTCCCCATGCTGGCCCTGCCCACAAGACCTCAATGCCCACCTCAAGCTGACTATCTTGTCCGGGAGCGCCCATGTGCCGCGATTGGCTGCCGCAGAAGCGAATGAGAACGACGCCAGCACTCACATTATTCGAATATCATGTGTTTATACACCAATGCGAGGTCCCACCTGGCCGACAGAGCGAGCAATTCACATGACTGGTCCATCGGGGCTAAGCTGGGACGTCATGTGTCTTCACGCGCCAGCTGCTGCCCTTCAAACTCCTTCCTCAGCACCGCCCTTTTTCGTCCAATGGCAAAATTCGACTGCTAGAATTATTCTGCGACGCTCCTGCTCGCCGTCTCAGCTACCCTCGACGTTTCTTTTCAACCCGTTGCCTCGCGCTAGTGGCATCGGCTGCCCATGATGCGTCACTGATGGCTGAGGGACACCGCGTCTCCCAACCACCTCGCCGCCTTGTCTGCAGCGGATTGAGTGAATGGCGTTCTGAGGCCAATGTCACGCTCTGGCTGCGTACGGCGATCCTGGACGATAGTTGCCCGTGCCCGGCGGGCGGTGGCTCACGCCGGTGCTCCAAGTACCATACGCTATGGGTCTCTGCCAGCAGCACCCTCCCTCGTACCTCACACACACGGACCTGCACCAGCCCGCGCAGAATCTCACGTCGAGGCCTGCTAGCATTGCCTCTAGCCTAGAACGGTCAGACCGGTGAAGGGTCACAGGTTTCGACAGCAATCGACGACCTCGTCAGCGAATAGCAGTCCACTCAACGCTGCGGAGACATGTGCTGATGTCGTCGCCTTCTCGAGCCCGCGAATAGCCTTTCCTCTCGTCCACCACAGGCCACTCGCCACGTTGCAAGAGCGGAGACGGCAAGGGCGGATCTAGCGTTGTTCTGCCGGCTCTACGCCCTCCCTGGACGCGATGGAGCTGGCCTTGCAATCTGATCCAAGGCCCAGCCGGAAGGCTCGACGGTAATCGTGTCTGACACTGCGAACGAATCGCCGCCGCCACCACTGTCCCGCTCGACTGCAGTAATGATGCGCAAAAGACTGTCACATGAGAAGGACGTCGGCACGATATGCGAACATAGCATGTGCAGGAGCGGGACAGCGGCACCAATTGGGACCATGCTCGCTTCTTGTCAGCTGCTTGTCACTACTCTCGCTGCAGTGTGGCATGATAAGGTGACTGGCTGGGCATGCCAGAGGATCACTCAACAACGGTAGCGTCGTTGCCGGACTGGAGCACCTTCGCGTACTGGCCGGCAGTACTCTGTCATCGGCAACGATCGCACCAACGAGCATCGAGCAGTCTCGGCTCTCACACCCAAAGCCGCGGGAAGCGAGCATCCTTTGCGTCACGTCTGCAAAGGGCTTGATTGGAGTCTTCAACGAATCCCCTGGAGCACAGTCGGTCGTTGCCTGAGGCTCACGCATATGAGTTCTCCTGCACACCCACTCATACAGCGTCGTGAGTCTGGGGGACAATGCTTAGTCACTCAGACGCTGCCAGGCCCAGTACATTGGTTCACGTCCTGGAGAGGCCGCTGGCCATATAGAAGAGTCGGGCGATGGCACGTGACTTTTCGATATATCGAAATCACCTCCAAGAACTTCGTGTAACCATAAACTTCTCTCGAGCACCACCACACCATGCAACCATCATTATCAGAGTGGGTACACGGAGCACGAGCGGAGCGAGAGAGATACAACAAGCGAGTGACCATAGGCCGACAATGTGCCACGCATTCACGATCCGCGTCGATTCAGTACAAGCGGTGCAGAAGCCTACACGCATGGACGCGGAAACTCCATTGCAGCTTGCGTCTCCAGCAGCCTGACCCTTGCCAATGGTGACCCGAGTGCCCCGGACGACCTCGTTGGCTACGTCGACTGCAAGAGGAGTACAGTAGCGACCAAGGGCAGAAGCTTGGGGCCATGGAGGTGCAGCGACGTTGAGGGACACGTCGGCAGCATGAAGGTCACGATGAAAGCATAAATAGCGGCTCAAAAGCCCCCGTTGGCCTTGCCTTCTCTCGAGCAGCAAGTCCCAGCCACCTCAGCTTCCACGTCGAACAGTCTTCAGACATATTGATTGGTATGGCTCACCATCATGCCCATTTCACCACCTTCAACTTGTGGCTCCTGTGCCGATATACATTGCAAGTGTCAATGGGACCACGGCTTCACGCTCTGGCAGCCATTCATTGAACACGTCCAATGTCAACATCGTTTCACGTCACTGACAACGGCTGGACAGGATAGAGTCATCGTCGACACGTAGCACCTGCAGCCTCACGCATCCAGAACACATAGAGTTAGACCCTGCCTCGAGCACATGTATGTCTTTCAGCACTGACCACGCGGCACAGCCCAGCAACAACAATCAACAAAGCCCATCGTCCAGCATGTGCTACTACGACAACTTCCAATTCTCCTGCCGCGACTGGAAGTGGGGCAACTTCCGTCAGCACTGCCAGAAGGAATACCGCACAGGTGAAACATGCGGCATGAAGATGATCTTCGCCACCTACCAACTCCCAGAGAAGTGCACCGCATGCGAGAAGATTGAGAAGAAGAAGCGCCGACTGAAGAAGGCTATGGAAGACATTGACCGCTGGCAACGCGATGGAGGGAAGTTCCGTGCTTCCATCGAGAAAGCCACCGAGGACGCCAGGCAGCTCCAAATTGAAATCACCAACATGATCCAGGAGAAGGATCGTCGATACGCCACCATTGGAAATACGCGTCGTACTGCCTAGGCACAGGACGTGATGAGGCTGTTGGGTATGTTTTGAGCTGTAAGAATGGTGGAGAACTGTCAGAATGACGAACATGATGTTTTGCATGAGGGTTTTCGGTTTCGTTCAGGGGCTACTGGAGTTGAGCGAGAGTCTTCAAGCCAGTCGTTTTCTGTCCACGAAACACAGATTGTCTACATAGCCGACTTGACGAATCAACGACCGCGTTTCTTACTTCGACCAATGGCATTAGCCTCTTCTCAGACTTGCATATCTTCGAACAGACTTCATGCCGCTTTGGGAGGGCGTTTTGGCCAATCCTGTCAGCGCTTAATGGGGCATACGCGCCAATGGCATTGTGACAAGATGTTACGCCTGCAGACGTTCCACCTCGAGCGTCTCGGGGTGAAAACGACGCGCAGCGAGGCATTGTTTCTGCGACAGATGGTTTTTGCGACATAGGTGAGGTTGGAGATTGGGTCACGTGATGTGCTGTCAGGAGGCAGTCGTCAGGGATGAACCCTGAAAACGCTGTGCCTTGAAGCATAGAACGACTCAGGCTGCTTTGCAGCGACTGCTCGTGTAGTTCATATTTCCTGCTCTTCGTTGGTCATGTGTTCTCCACGCGCTCCTCATGATGGTCCCCAAAGATCAGGTTGATGAAGCACATAGCTGTGCCTCGGTCGATCGTCCACTTGGTGAGAAAGTGACTCGGAGACGAACCCGCAGCGGCTGTCACATGGGCTCGATGATGGCGACGGCGACGACGACGACTGATTTCCCAGATACTGGGTCTCCACGCGATTTCTTCGTTTGATGTCGTGCGACCAATGTCGACCAGAGAAGAAAGGACGAAAGACTCGATTTTCCCCAGATCTGGATTCGCGTCACGTAACAAGGTCCTTGAGGGCGGCGCATCGCGGCCGAAATTTGGCCACGGCGGCTACGACGGCTGCGTCACCTCTCATCGTTGGACAGATGCTGTTGCGGCTTTGCTGGTACACTTCGAGATTGACGAGGCTCACATCGTGGTCGACATGCCGCGTCACGCAATGCCGTTTCTTCCTCCATCATGGCGAGCGGATGTGGCGCCGAGAAGGTTCAGGGTCCACGGATACAATCTCGTTGCCCCAACAACGGCAATCACAGCACAACGCATCGTCTTGTTGGACAAACGCTTCCATCACTCTGCGATTCTACAGATACTGTGCATAGATAGGCGTTGGAGGCTGGTGCACACACTCTACTCCTTATCACATCACCACCACTCCGTCATTACCGTCACTCTGCAGTTCTTTTGAGCTTTTCCTTCGTTGCAGCGTACGCATTAATCTACGTTTGAGTCCGAATTCCAGCGATTCCCTCGGCAACCCGATCATTCAGGAGCACGATGCTAAAGAGCAGAGACAGGCCAAAACCGCGACCGACGTCCATGTCGGAGGAACAGATGGGTCAGCATTCTCATATGTCTTTGATTCCTCTCCCTCACACCCCACCACGACCATCGCGCTTGAGAGAATGCACAAATGCAGCAAGGGACGTTCACTCACACGCAGCAAACACAGCACAGTACCTTTCGAACCTTCGCAATGCGCAACCACCGAGACCTTCGGGCGCGAGACCACCGCCGACTTCGAAGTTTGCCAGCTTGAGGCGCACCGAGACGCAGCCCGTCGAGGCGAAAGCCACAAATGACGATCGGCCGGCACTGCCAACGAGTAACAGCATGCCTGTTATGCCTGCGCAGCAACTCTCCCACCGGCGAACAGACTCGAACCTGGCAAAGAAGGGCATGTGTTCGGCATCAGGCCCATTCGCAGGGCGACCACTTGCCAGACCACCATCTGCATCACCTCTACCTCCCACCGAAGAGACCGAGGAGACACACGTGGTTCGCCACGCACCAAGCATGCCATACCTAGAGAGCGGATCGCGATGGATGGAAAAGCAAGAGGCGAAGTCATTGAGGCAGGCATTGGAAGATATGGACCTGGAAGCTGAGCGAAAGATTCACACCGCAGCGCAGGACGAGGCTGCTGAACTCGTGTGGAAGCACCGCAACCCTGAGGCGGCGAATGCGCCTAAAGTATTTGCCAATCCGGATCTGCCGAAGGATTACCGCTCTCATCTGCGAAGGGGAAGCTATCAAAAACGCCAGAGTCAAGATTTCTCATCACAAAGCCAGCGCAGTGTCTCGGACGGCAGTCAAACATCCAACTCGGACTCCTCGATATCCTCCTCCACCAAGCGGATTTCATTCGAGAAACCCCGGAAAGTGAGCCCACCAAGCGGCAACGGCGTCGTGTCCGTGCACAAGAGGCGTGAATCCTCTTCCAAGAGCTATGACCATCTCGCAGAAGCAGTCGCCAACGATATCAAGGTCGCGCAACGCAGGTCGAGCAGTGGGAGTAAGAGGATATTGAGTGGAGAGAAGAAGATGTACATGCATCCCAATGACAAGATTTGGGAAGATCCTCTGATGGAGGAGGAGCAATCGCCGCCTAAGAAGCAGCCGCAGCGAGTCGATGAAGAACGAGGAGATACCACGACGTACGCACGACCACTGCCGTCTCATGTTCGCAAGAACCCGTTTGCACGGGTGCGAGCGCAGTATGAGAAGATGGAAAGATCAAATTCAGCACCTACCCTGCAGACCTTGCCGCCTGCGCCGGATCTCAGGCATGAACGCGTGGAGATCCAGAGAAACCCGCCCAGCCAAAGCAGGAATCCCTGGTATGTGTCAAACGAAGCTTTGCCACCTACACCTCCATCTACGAGCGAGCATGACGCGGACGAGGTCGCCCCAAAGATGACGCCCACCAAGGACGGCAAAGAGATCAGAGGCGACGACATTCGCGCTGCGACTAGCAAAACTCGGAAGGACTACAGTCCCAACCTTCCACGGCCCACGGTCGTGAGTGACAAGCCTGGGAGACCAATCGTGAGCTTTGAGAAGAACGTCAACCCGAAGGAAATTGTGCTGGAAGAACAGCAATCTAGCGAGCCCGAAGCAGAGCCATTGAAGATGAGCAGATCCTCTACTTTCCCGCATACGGCATCTGGCACAAGCTCGAAGCCTCCTATTCCTCGCATCGCAGTGGATGACCTGCCAGCTTCAAGGCAACCCATACCACAGATCAACCTGCCCGATGAAGTGCCGCGGTCAAGAGGACCGATTCCGCAGATAAATGTACCAGATGAAGCGTCGGTGCCATCAATCGTGCTACCTGATGAGCCTTCGAACAACGTTCCTGCGATCCAGGTCGAGGCGCCATCCATCAGTGTCAATACGCCTGAATCCAGAGGCTCCCCTACTCGTACCCGCGCTCCGCCGCGTCCTTTACCATCAACTACACGTCCATCGCCACATCATGCAGCAACTGCGCCTCTGCCCGCAACAAGGTCAATGCCTCACTATACACCGTCAATCAGGCAGTCAGGCGCCCTATGTGCTCATTGCGCACTTCCCATTGCTGGTCGGATCTTGAGCGCTGCAGGTGAGCGGTTCCATCCTGGATGCTTCGTCTGTCACGAATGTAGCACCAACCTAGAATGCGTTGCGTTCTACCCCGAGCCTGATAAGCAGCGCAGTGAGCGGTTGACACGTCTCCGTGCGAGGCAGGCTGGTATCGAGCTTCCCATGCCCGAAGGCATGACAGAAGAAGAGTTTACGAGGCAGCAAGATGGCGACGGCGACGAGACATTGAGGTTCTACTGTCACCTGGACTTCCACGAACTCTTCAGCCCTCGTTGCAAGAGTTGCAAGACTCCAATCGAGGGCGAGGTGATTGTAGCTTGCGGCGCCGAGTGGCACGTAGGGCATTTCTTCTGCGCTCAGTGCGGTGATCCCTTTGACAGTTCGATGCCGTTTGTGGAAAAGGATGGCTATGCGTGGTGCGTTGGCTGTCATACCAATCGCTACAGCTCCAAGTGCCGAAAGTGCAAGAAGCCTGTCACCGATGTGGTTGTGAAGGCCCTTGGCTCGGACTGGCATAGCGAGTGCTTTGTCTGCACTGTAAGTTCCGGCACTTATACTTGAAACTATAGCCTACAGCTAACGGCATCATAGGAATGTAATGGTGAGTTCACGGATGGCAGATACTTTCTGCGCGGCGAGGTCAAGGATCCTGTCTGCGTCAAGTGCGAAGAGAAGAGGTTGAAGGCGTAGTGTAATGATCTCTGCGACTAATGGGACGGGGATGTTGGAATAGCTTGTCTGTCTGAGAAGCGTTTTAGCGTAGCACGGTCGTGGAGGAAGTACTCCAAGTAACAGGGTCATTTCAACACGTCTTGCCTCATCAAGTGCAATCCGGCGGTCAGGCAAGATGACTTTTAGCATACCACGATGACTTGCCAGACATGCAGAGCGATGAGCAGTGGTGGCTCGTATGACTGCCTTGGCCATGTCCTATATGCGTGTGGTTGTGCGCACGTTCCTCCATGACGGGTCAAACAAGCCTCGCGATGTCATGCGCTAGCTGGGAGTTAGTGCCCGAGGATCCACATGGCCTCTGTGACCTGCATGGCCAACAGCCCATCCCCCCTCTGTCTGTCTGGGGGCGGAGGGCGTGGTGAGCACCTACAACCGCCAGCTTCCCTTCCTTACTTTGTCTTTACTCTATACCAACATCTTGTGGTAAGCCGATCTGGTCTTGACCGGCCACGCCTGGACCAGCTGGGCTTACGTGGGAGCCTTCGCAGCCGGCACCTGAAATAAGATTGCGCTGCTCCACGAAACACTGCCGCTCTGTCGCCGACCTTGGTTACACCTCACAGCACCACTGCGCAGGCTCGCAGCACGCCCGACAGCAACACCGCCACCACCCTCAGGACCGTATCACCCCTACCACTGCCGCGCCGACGCAAGAGGTGCCGTTTCCTCCTGCAATACAGCATCCCGCTTTGCGATCCACCCAAACACTCCACTCCTTGCTCTTGTCCCACCAACAACACCACCACCACCGTACACAGCCGCGCCCAATGTTCGAGCATGCATTTCGACCAACAAATGTAGCAACGCATCGACCCTTCATGAACTTGTCACTACCGCTCACTGCTCCTGCGTGACGCCGACTTCCTACCACCACTGGCCATGGCCATCCATCGCGGCATTCAATCCGCCATATTCTACTACCTGTCATGTGCACCATGCGCCGACGCTCGTTATCGGAAGAAGAGGAAGCAGGAGGCTGCAAGAACCCGCGTCGAGAGAGAGCTGCTGCAGGAAGAGCATCCTAACTTGTATCGACACCCTTCGCCCTCTTCAACCAACCCCCATTGGCAGACTGAGATTGCACTGGGTCCCGCCCTTTCGTCGCGAGGAAAGAGGAAGACCAACACTGGCGACAGTCAGCGCGCGTTGAAGGCGGGGAGAGTGAGCAGTAACACCAGTGGGGAACCGAGCATGGTCGATTTGGCGCCGTCGAGTATGAACGGCGACAGGAATGGTAGTCTCAGGAACTTTCGCTCATATCAGCGCGAAGACGAGGAACTCTGGGGTTCTACGAGCAATCTCGACGGCTCTATACACGGCAACGCTCTCCCTAGACCCGAGCGCGCGCGGACTAAGGATTCCCATACGTCGGATTATAGAACGTACCGCAACCCACCCGTCAACGACCTCCATCCGGCCACATTCACCAAAGTCCATTCGCGGGAAGACGTCATGTGGATGATGCAGCCTCCTCCAGTGGCAGAAGTCATGAGTGGGAAGTTGCGGCCTCCACGTAGCAGAAGCGATAGCGGTGGCAGCTGTCTGAGCCCGTCGAGCTCGACAATGTCTAGACAGGTCAGTGGCCGTCCGCACATGGCGACTCCTATGTCTCGTGAGAGCTCCAGCCGAACCTCGCATGCGGCCCATGGCCAAAGGAGTCCAACGACGAGTGAGAGAGACTTTGCAATAAGCCCGATTCTCATGCCACAAAAGGACCAGCCACTTCGGTCACCTGCCGTTTTGAATCTGAACGGCTCGGAAGATTCCACCGCTACTGTTGTTCGACGACCTTCGCTTGCCCCTGAGCCTTTGCGAAGGCCATTGACCGACCGCGCCGCTTCTCGTCCGCAGTTGTCGACGATTGTTTCGGACAGCAGTATACCCGCCGACAGCCAGGCTGCTTCTGATCTCGCAATCGAGCATCCCAAAGAGAATGGCGTCCCTGTCACGGCACACAGCAGTGATGAAAGCTCTGTTCTTATTGACCCATACGCCAGAAGATCGGCCGTGTTATACAATGAGGACCGCCTGAAAGTATTCAGTGACGTCGCCCCCAAAGGTGTCCGCGGCAAGATTTTCAGAGCCACGACCGACATTGGTGACGGCGGTCATCGCATGCCAGGACACCGACACGACGATAGCGAGGATGCCATGGTCACCATCCGCCCAGAGTTGTTTGACAGCTGGTACACCCCGGACTTTGAGCTTCCCAAATGGATCCATGAGCACACGAAGCGCGAAGTTCGCGAACGCTGGTCCATGGACTTTTAAGATCATGCCCGCCTCTCATCGCCGGACGAATTTCGGCGATTCATCAAGCATATTTGCATTCTCTTGAGTTTTTTCCCTTTCTGCCTTTACTTGGACATCTACTCAGACGGCGAGCTGGATGGACACGAGTGTCACTGAGCTAGACTCAGAGGTCGGAATCATCGTGGCAGCATCTTATCGCATGGCGTTTGTTGCACTGGTGTTGTTTCATAGTCGCATTTGAGCGCTGGCGTTGGTTATGGTTCACTATCTTGGAAGAATGAAATGCATTTGGAAAAGGTTGGCAGCAAAAGACCAGAGGAGAAACGAGAAAAGAGAAAAAGGGGCCTAAACTGTACATAGTGGTTGTTGGTTGCCATTGAGGCTAGATGAGTTACTTGGAGTAGAGTTTTTGGATACTCGAAGACAGGCTACATCTCACGAAGAAATCACTTTGTGTCTGCTCGTTTCCACGAGATGCACACTTCGGAACTCAAGGGTGATGCGTATGTCGATTTTCGATATAACCTGCAGAACGCTCTCACAAAGACAAAAGTCCCTACCACATGCCAATTCACCTCTCCTTGCGACCTCCCTCAAAGATCCTTCGTCCTCTCCTCCGCCTCCCTCAACCACCGATCGACCAGCTGCTGATTCCTCACCCTGAGCCCGACCTTGAAAGGCTTCGGATCCATCGTCAATCCATTCGGCAACTTGTTACATCCCATAGAATCCAAGATCGGCTCGTCCGCGCGATTCTTCGGCGGCAAGATTTCGAACGCCGTGATGAGTCTGAGAAACGCCGTGTAAAGCTCGCGATTGGCGAGGTGGGAGCCGATGCACATTCGCGAGCCTGCTCCGTAGCCGTAGTGAGGAGTTCCTCGCGTGGCCGAGGCGTCGTCGAGGGTTGTGTCGGTTAGGTAGCGGTCTGGTGAGAAGTCGAAGGGGGATTTGAAGTGGGAGGTGTCGTAGTGGGCGCCGTAGGCGTTCATGTAGAAGGATGTGCCGGCGGGGATGACCTTTGGGACGGAGGTTAGTAGGTGAATCGCAGGGAGGAGGAAAGGTGGTTGGAAACTTACAGCATCGCCCCATTTGATGTCTTTGATGTTTTTTCTTGGCAGGCAAATCGGGATCACGGACCAGTATCTCAGCGTCTCCTTGACAAGCGCAGTGATGTACTCGCACTTCTCCTCGTGGAGACAGCGTTCCCAGGAGTCGTTGTTGGGGTAGATTTTGTTGATCTCCTCCAGTGCTCGGGCTTGGATCTCCTGGCCGTGGGGTGAAGAGAGGTATGCAACTGTCATGATGAGATTGCCGGGGACTGTGTCGAGACCGGCCGAAACCATAGTCAATCCGATGCTCATGACTTCGGCGTCGTTGAGCTTCGCTTCGGGATCTTTGAGGACGTTGCCGCTGATGCATGGCTTGTCAGTCCCATTGGCGATGCGTTCCTTGAGCATTGACAAAAGTTTATTCATGTACGCTCCTCGGCGTTTCTTGTACTCGAGAGGCTTTTCGTTGTTGCCAGGGATGAGACGCATCAGTGGGATGTAGTCGGCCCAGTTGGTAGCGGTGCTACGGAAGTTTGAGATCTCACGTTCGACGTGCACGATCTCTGTGAGCATGTCGTCGTCTACGTTGCCTTCGATCTTGATGCCATAGTTGAGTGTGAGGGAGGTTGAGAGAGCGTAGCGTTGGAAGTAGCTAGATCATCGAAATTAGTCTCTGCTTCACAAGCCATTGGTGGAATGCAATTGCTTACGGGTTAGGATCAATATCGATTTCGCCATTCTTGCTATTCTGAAGCATCTCCTTGATCGATTTCTTCGACTCGTAGTCGATGATGGGCATATAACTCTGCACAGCCGGCCGGTTCAACGCGGTCGCCGCGGCCTTGCGCCTCGCCTTGCAGCTCTCATCCCAAGGACTGGTCCCAATGGTGAAACCCTCGCTAGAACTGACAACCGTGTGGAAGGTATGTAGCGTAGGCCGCGAGATCAGAGCTGACTGGTTGGTGATCCAGAGGTTCTTGACACTGTCAAAAGTGTTTGCAAAGACGATCCTGCGGTTTCCCAGTCGAACTTGGAACACGGGACCGTACTTCTGAGCCAGCTTCTGAGCGTTGATTGCATGGTTGTCTCCCAGTTGGAAGAGGTTGCCGAAAATGGGGATTCCAGGCACTTCGGGGAGGCCCTTGATCTTAGGCACATCGGTCTTGTCGATGATCTTGATCGCGGCGAAGAGGACTGCTATGAGCACGAAAGGGAGGATGTGAGGTTGTAGGAGAAGAGCGGTGATGCCCTGGGGCTCCGCGGCTTGGGCCATCGTGTCGGTCTTGCTGGAGAGGATATGTGCCAGACTAAGAGGAGATGAGCATGAGAGATGTGAGAGAGATGTGTCCTGCGGTTATATAGCTCAAGCCACACGGCGTGAAAGAAGGAAAGGCCGTGTCCCTCTGTCCGAGTGAAGGCCGCGACCATGCTGAGACCGCATAGCCCACAGGTCCCTTTTCCGGGCACTGGCCCTACGCATCGTCACCAAATAGAATGGCAGCCATTGGCCGGAGAGCAGTCATCTCACCTACGGAACAGTCCCGAACTCCATGCGGGGTCTGCCTTGCAGGCCTCGCTGGTGATGTGGGGAGTGAGGTGGAGTGGCCACGGAATCCTGCCATCTCACCACCAGGAGACCTTGAGCTTGCCCGTTTGAGGCTAGCATGTGCGGAATTGAAGTAATCATGAGACACGTGATATCAGAATCCTTCGAAGAGAGCTTCGGATCGCATGGACTCTTGAAGAGCGGTCAAGGGGTGAAGCTTTTGCGACTTATTAGATGTGGTGTACGAAATTACAGATTGGTTCAAGGAGTCTTCGATGCGCTACGTACTACTGCAGTGATCGGATCAAAACTTCATTTCCAACGCGGGTTCAATGCGTCCGATGCAATCTCCAAAGCCAACAAGACCACCATCTTCCTTTCCGCAGACTCCTGACAGCGTTACAATATCGCCATCTTCGAGGAACTTGCGCTTCTCTCCGCCTTCGAGTTCAAGTTCCGTCTTGCCGTTCTTGGTCTGCTCGAGCAAAGCACCCTTTTCGGCTTTGGTCTTGCCGCTGATAGTTCCAGACCCTAGGAGATCGCCCACATTGAATGGACACCCTCCAATAGTGTGGTGAGCAAGCATCTGTGGGAATGAGAACAGCAGCTCCGTTGCTGACGTACGTGTCAGCGTCGTGGTCTTTCCCGATGGTGTGGTCAGCGAGAATGTCAAGTCAATCGCGTAGTGCGACTTGCGGTCTTTCTCGTCTAGGTAGGGTAACAATGGGGTGTCATTCTCAAGCCCGGACGTGGAGAATGGCTCAAGGGCATCCATGAGGACTACCCAAGGTGAGATCGATGTGCCAAAGTTCTTGCTATTGAAGGGCCCAAGAGGTACGTATTCCCAGGCCTGAATGTCGCGCGCAGACCAGTCGTTCATGAGTACCACCCCAAACAAGTGCTCTGGTGCATCCGCGATAGTCACAGGCTCGCCAAGAGCTGAGGGTTTGCACACGAAGCATCCCAGCTCAAGCTCTATATCGAGCTTTTTGCAGGGGCTCAGAATAGGTTCCTTCTTCTCAGCCGCTGGGTTGGCGAGAATCTGTCCTGTTGGTCGTCGGATTGGCGTATTCGAAACGACCACAGAGCTTGCACGTCCGTGATAGCCCACAGGAAGATGTTTGTAGTTTGGCTGCAATGCGTTCTGAGGTCCGCGGAAGAGCACGCCCACGTTGTAGGCATGGTTTAGACCAGCATAGAAATCCTAGCAAACATAAGGTAACCATGGATACGTTTCGGAACGAAGCAATGCGAGCACTCACTGTATAGTCACCAATTTGCATGGGCAGGTGCATCTTGCACTGGTCCAGCGGCACCAAGGCTGCTTTCTGCAGCTGACCGTCTTGCTGGAGCACATCCGGGAAAGGACCGTTCTCCAGCAGCACACTTTGAAGATACTCCCGAACGACTCGGTGAATGGGACGACCGAGCGCCGCGAAAGCATTCAAGGTTGGGTGAGAGAAAACTGCTTGGTGCGGTTGGATGATGGACAGCTTGGAGAAGCCATTGCCGTTGGCGAAGGCGTGAAGATCCAATGCATAGCTCCCAATCGCCACGGCAGGGTGTGGCTGTGCAGCATTACTCGTCGAGATGATGCCGAATGGTATGTTCTGGATGGAAAAGTGGCTCTTGGGATCGATCTTGAGCCAGCTCTTGAGTGGTGGCATCTTGGATGAGTGGGTGTAGGAGAGGTTGTTCAAGGAGGTCGGCGTTCGGACACCTTCACGTGAGCGAGACTGTGAGTGAATATGTCCGGAGCGAGGAGCACCATGATGTGATGCTTTATTGTCTCGACTTGATGCAGTGCCGGTGCCAGTACCAGGTGTAGCGCATCGCTGGCAGGACCGACGTTGCAAAGTGCGGAACGAAGCCGCCCTGTCCTTCCCCTTGCCGATCGGATAGCAACGGTCTACGAGGGGAAGCTGGCCTGCGCGGTCCGACCATCATCAGCATCACGAGCTCCAGTTTCCAGTCGTGCGGAATTGCCTCTAGTCCATCTCACGGCGACAACAATATGACGCCTTCTTAAGCCCTTGTAGACCACCTGCCGCTCTTACTCAGTACAGTATCTTCACATCTCCTTCGACCCCCACAAGTCTCCCAACATGCCCGTCACACAGTTTAATCATCCAGAGAAATACTCCTACCAGAACGGCTTCGGCTGCTACCACGAGTCTGAGGCCGTCGAAGGTGCTATTCCCACCGGCGCCAACAACCCACAGAAGCCTCCGTTCGGCCTCTACAACGAGAAGCTCTCTGGCACCGCGTTTACAGCTCCACGACACGAGAACCAGCAGACATGGCTGTACAGAATCCTCCCCGCGAGCGCGCACTCCCCCTTCGAGCCTCGAGAAAGTGCCACATATGATCTCAACCCAGGAGGTCTGAGGGATGCAAAATGGCATCAGATCCCGAATCAGCTGCGATGGGACCCTTTCGACATGGACGAGACGAAAGATTGGATCCATAGTCTGCATCTGGTTGCAGGGGCAGGAGACCCTACCATGAAGAGTGGCCTTGGTATCATGATATATGCAGCAGGCAAGGACATGGACGCAAAATCGGCTTTCTACAGCGCAGACGGGGACCTCCTGATTGTCCCCCAACACGGTGCGTTGGACATCCAGACAGAGTTGGGAAAGATCTTGGTCCGGCCCAATGAGATATGCATCATTCCACGAGGTATCAGGCATAGGGTCACTTTACCTGAAGGGCCCGTTCGAGGCTACGTCCTCGAGCTGTACCAAGGACATTTCCAACTTCCAGACCTTGGCCCAATCGGATCGAATGGCTTGGCCAATGCACGCGACTTCCAAGCCCCAGTTGCGTGTTTCGAGGAGGATACCGAGAGTGAACATACATTATTCGCCAAGTTTTCCGGAACTCTCTTCGCCGCCAAGCAAAACCACACTCCCTTCGACGTCGTAGCGTGGCACGGCAACTACTACCCGTACAAGTACGACTTGGGTCGTTTCAACACCATCGGCTCCATCTCATACGACCACCCAGACCCAAGCATCTTCACAGTCCTGACTGCACAATCAGACCACGCCGGCACAGCCATAGCAGACTTTGTCATCTTCCCCCCTAGGTGGTTGGTCGCCGAGGATACATTCAGACCTCCATGGTACCACCGAAACACAATGTCCGAGTTCATGGGTCTGATCCACGGCCAATATGACGCAAAGACTGGCGGCGGCTTCCAGCCAGCAGGTGCCTCGCTTCACAATGTGATGAGCGCCCACGGCCCCGACGCTTCGACGCACGAGAAAGCCAGCAATGTCGATCTCAAGCCGATGAAGGTCGGTGATAACAGCATGGCGTTCATGTTCGAGTCGAGTCTCATGGTCGGCGTGACGGAGTGGGGGTTGAAGAAGTGCAACAAGGTGCAGGCGGATTATAATGCCGAGTCTTGGGAGCCCTTGAAGCCACATTTCAGGAGACCTACGCCTGCTAAGATTGTGAATGGCAAGGCGAATGGGACGAACGGCTCGCTGACTGATGTTAGTCAGCAGCCGCATTATACTTGATAGGTGGTGAGCATGGACCTAGACACCGAGAGGTAGTTTAAAGATAGCTTTTGTGGACGCTGATGATGATGTGTTTGTCTGAAAGAATCGATGAGCACCTGTCCATAATCACTCATACTATCATCATATATTATCTCGACGCCTGATCCGAGTCTGGTAGCTCTGCCACTCTCCTTGGTGTTCAATCTCCGAAGCTATTATTTTTGCGAATCCAAGCAGAAGAGCTATACCCAGCTGAAGCAGGACGTTGCTCAAAGCCCCAGCGAGTCCTTGCTGGCGAGATGGTAGACTCGTGGAAAGAAAGACCGTTGCGACGTTGGAAGATGAGGTCGATAGCCACGGTGGACATGATCATCGGGATGAAGATCCAGCGCCAGTAGTTCGCATCAGCGGGTGCCAGTGCGAAGAGGAGAGACTCGATGATGATTGCGACACCCATGATGAATATGAGGATGCGTGGTGAGAGGACGTGGAGAACTGCGCCACCAAAGATCGCGAGGAAGAGGACGACTTCCCTGTTGGTATAGGTATTTGCTAACGTCGAGAGCACTTTCTTCCATGGCTATATCTATAGCTTTTCGTCCCGTATCAGTGCGGTCATGAATGGTCGCTTTTCCGGCTTGTAGTAGCTCTCTCACGGTGTTCAGGTCGTTTCCTCGGCAAGCATCCATGAAAGCATCGTTCCGAAACACGACTCTGTAGAATTGCAACGGTGCGGTCCAGCCAGCAGGGACTAGAGCCACCCACAACTGCAAGACCCGATGAACAGTCCATCCCCAGGTGCGTAGTCGAAATGACAAGACAGAACGCTGTAGATCAGGGAGTTCACGCTTGGACGCACACTGTTCACGTCGGCTCGCGAGCGTAGTACTTTCGACCTGTACTGGCGCTTTCACTTGGTCAATTCGTTGCTCTCCCGCAGGCGGTACTTGACTGACGAACGTCGTCGTACAGTGAGAAACCAATGTCACTTGACCCTGACGTAGATCCTCAAGAGTTCGCTCCTGGCAATCCAGTCGGCTCATGTGTCGAGCCCCCATATAGAGCTGATGGGCGAGCTGTAGTAAGCCTTTGCACTGGCCCAGCCTTGTAATCAAATGGTACATAGAGTCCTTCTTGAACGCAACAAAAAGCCGTCCGCGAATCTTATTATTGCTTCGAAGTCGAGCCTGTAGGTCACTCGTGCCGGCCACAAGCCTGCCCAGCGCGTTTCGACACAGCTCCAGAGATCTGGTCAGAACTGCTCCTTCGCTATAAGGCTGGCGGTCTAGAGGGGCCATCAATGATATAATCTCGCTCAAGATCGCAATCCCTTTGATGGTGTCTTGTAGATCGACGGGCGCATCCCGAATTTCTTCGCAAAGGGCCTTGAGCTTTTTCGTGCTTTCGATGAGCTGGACGGCAAAGGAGGCCAGCGCGATCACGAGGCCAGCCACCTGCCATGGCTTTTTGGGGAACTGGTGGGAGGTTTTGGAGACTTTGGTCTGAAGAATGACTTGCTGAAGTGCGAGAAGGAACAGTCGTTGATTAGGAGTGTGATATTGTCAACGAGTTTGGCACAGCCGCCTTCTGCAGTCCGAGCTATAAGCCGTCACCGCACAGCTGTGTCGAGCCCTGTTGTGTTACATGCGGCCCCTTCGAACACCACTTGTCTTGGCCCAGCCTGTTCGCTCATGACTAGGGCCAAGTTGTGAGGGCTGAATATCGAAGCACTGGCGTCGCCGAGCAATCTGAGCGCAAAGAAGTCATGGCCCAATCGACATGTTTGTTGGCATTCTGTTACTTTCTCACTCCATGACACTGCTCGTGCTCGTACTCGCGTAGCTTGCTGTGACCTGGAAGGTAGAGCATCAATTATCGTTCGCATGTCCGAGCGGAACGTCTCAACTGCCTTTGCCACTACTGTCGTTTCCCAGGAGATCTTTCAGATTTACATCACCAGACCCTCGCTCAAGCGGCTTCGGCTGATTCGCACTCTCCTTCCAGCCGATCATGTATATGATCCTGAAAGTAGCAGGGATTGTGACGCTGCCATCTTCTTGCTCCTCGCCATACATCTCGCGATAGATGGCTTCAGTCGCCAAGAGGACGTCCTTGCTGATTCCGCCAGGCTCTCGCCTCAGCGCGGCATTAGCTTCTCCCATTGCTTGAAGATCCGACATGAGAGCAAAAGTGTTCGGGTAGTCAACAATGATATCGTCAACGTCCACTGTGAGGAGCTTGAACCCAGCGCGGTTCAACAGGTTTCCCACGTCTCGAACGTCCGCCAGGGGAGATATGTGTGTCCCAATGCCACCCAGACGTTCCTGCTCTGCCAGCTGCAACGACCCTCGCAGTTCGAAAAGACTGTCGCCACCACTCATCGCAGCCACGAAGGGTGCATCTGGCTTCAAGCAATTGTTGATCTGCATGAGCACAGACGGCAAGTCGTTGATCCAATGCAACGACATCGACGAAAGAACGGCATCGAACGTCCCAGCTTCGTACGGCAAATACTCCGCATTCTTCAGCACCTCCCGCTGTATATCTATCTCTTTATTCCACGCCTCATCTTGGTCCCTGTACAACAGCGTCGGACTGGTATCCGCACACGTAATGGTTCCGATCTTCTTGCTAATAGGCTCTCTGAACGGCTTCGCCGAGTCGGGATCGGGGTCAGGAGTCGTCAGCCTGCGGGCGATGTTGCAGGCGTTGGCTCCAAAGTCCAGAATCTTGGGAAAGGGGCGGTTGATGTCTAGGATTCGATCGCACAGCCGAATGGCAACCTCATCGCGGAGATAGTCGACCTGTCTACTCTGGGTGGCGTTCGCAGCGGCTCGTTCTTTGTGCAGCCATTTCGTCCTTGCGTCGAAGACTTCAACGGTGGGAGCTCCAGGAGCTTGAACAGCGTATGTTCGGGCAAGACATACTGTTCGGCTGCTATGTTTCCATGTGCACGGCCTGGCAGATGCATTGAGAAGTAGCGAGCGCATGCTCAAACGCTGGTTGCATGTGCTCAAGGCATTGGATGTGTGAATAATGAAGACTGAGGTTGTGTGAACGTCAAGGTGATGATGTGCGGCAAGCGCCGCCGATCGATTGTCCATGACTTCATCAAGTAAACAGTGGCTTGCAGCAAAACACTCATCACAGCAACACCATTGAAGACTTCTCATTTCCACCGCTGAGATGCCCAGCGTACCTTTCACCATGCCCGTCAATGTCGCGCTCCCGAGCGTAAAGACTCTGATCGAATGCGCCGACTACAGCAAGACCTTCGAGCCCTTCCTCCCGCAACTCTACTCGCTAGGGACCAACGTGTACGCGAGGATTCAAGACACCGAAGCCCTCAAATACCTGTACATGTCCACGAACCCCGCCATCTCTGGCCTCGCCTTCGCAATCGCGACGTTTCCCATCTTCCTGATCGTCTCGGAAATCAACAAGAACTACAGCCAGGTGGATAGAGTATGGAGTATTATGCCAACGCTGTTCAATATTCACTACGCTCTTTGGGCTCGGCTCAATGGCTTGCCTACGACGAGATTGGACAATGTGCTAGCGTTCAGCGTCTTGTGGTCGATTCGTTTGACCTACAACTACTGGCGCAAGGGTGGTTATGAGGTTGGTAGTGAGGACTACCGTTGGGAGCTCATCAAGAAGTACATTGGCCAGCCTGCGTTCTTCGTGTTGAACGTGGTGTTCATAGCCTCAGTCCAGCCGGTACGTCTATGATATCAATGATCGCTGGGCCCTTACTAACCAGTTCGCAGGTCCTCCTCTGGGCTGTCACGCTTCCAACTTACGTCCTACTCCTGACCTCTCGAATCAAGCCCGAAATGGGCGGCTCCGACCTGATCTTTAGCCGCTTGTTGATCGCATTGGTGGTCTTCGAATACTTCGCCGACGGACAGATGTGGAACTACCAAAACGCCAAGAAAGAATATCAGAAGACCGCAAAGGTGCCAGCAGGCTGGACACGCGCGCAGATGGACCGTGGCTTCATCACAACTGGTCTGTGGAAGTTCAGCCGTCATCCCAACTTCGCTGCTGAGCAGTCCATCTGGATCTTGCTGTACATCTGGGGCTGCTTCGAGTCCTACACATACTGGAACTGGACGGTCTCTGGTATGATCGCGTATTCGTTGGTATTCCAGGGCAGCACTCCCATTACCGAGTGGATCAGCGGCGGCAAGTACCCAGAGTATGCGGTCTATCAACAACGTGTGGGAATGTTTGTGCCGAAGCTGTTTGGGAAAGGCTGGAACGAGCAGGAAATGGAGAGATTAGGACCGCAGGCGAAAGAGCAAGCGAAGAAGAGCGGTTGAACGTACGCCACGTGTAAGCAGTAAACACAATGCAGTTGTTAGACTCAAGGCATATTCAGCCAAAATGGCTGCGCTTGGCAGAAAGCTCCAAGCCTCGTAAGGGCGGTATACCAGAATTTACTTGGCTGGGTTTCCAATGAGGGCACTCGGCCGCGTCAAAGGTGGAGCTAGTGGTACCGTTGCATTCCTCCAAGCCCATGTGGAGGGAGACGTTTGCTGCATGGCGGCCAAGGATATCTTTTTCCCTGCATGGAGGATTCCCAGGTGGCGTCCATCGATAGGCGGGAACAGAGCCCAGATGTAGCTGTGTAGCTCCGGAAGAACTCTGGCTGGGGTGAGAGGTCCGCGAAGGTTCGCGATAGAGCACATGGCGAGATACGGCAGCTGAAGAGCGTCGGCGCAATCATGATTCTTACATTGAGGCGCAGCGTAGAGGACGACCCCACAGGGTGGCCATTGAAGAGAGCTCGGGACTGGAGAGGTAGGTTCACACGGGTTCAGGACTTGGACAAGGATTTGGCATGTTGAAGTCCGTAGTCCGGTGTATCGTGTTGAGGTCAGAGATGGCAGCCAGTATTTGACTGGGTTGCTTCAAGCACGAGGCCGACAGTGCTTCGCTTTCGAGAACGAGCAGAGACGATGCATCTCTCGGCAGAACGTGGGCATCCGCGCTTGCTCGCGTGCGTGCGTGGGTGCTTTGCGGTGGCGTTTCTCGAACCCCTCCGCCAAGCAGACAACGGCCATCCTCACACTCTGGCCGGACGGACTAGCCGAAGCGGGCATCTGAGTTTCGGCCATTGAACGAGGTCAGGTCCAGCTGCAGGAGCAAGCAAGCAAGCAAGCACCCTCGCCGCGAGGCTTTGTTGTGCCGTCGACCTTCTGCGACTTTTCAATCTCACTCCTGAGTTGCTATCTCAACCACCTAGTGACGAGTCGGCGACGACAACAACCAGGACTGTGCTGTGGATGTTTGGTTTCAAAGATCGACCGACTCCACACCCCACCACCACGACCGATAACGCGATAAGCGCACGTGCTCGCGCCAGGACGCCTCATCCAGTTCCACTGTCTTCTCGCTCGACCTGAGCATTTGTTTCGGACACAGCAGCAGCACATATCACCAGCTTTGCCATCCTTGACGCAGCGGTTTGCCGGTATGTCTTCGTCTTGTGCGCGGGTCATGATTGCTTCTGGGTGTCCAGTCGTTGGTCTCATGGCACACGTCGGCTGACAGGCTCGCCAAAGGTACCCCGCGGTCCGTTGACTTCAGCAGTGACTGCTCGATTGCGTTGATCGTCGAGAGCTGTCATGCTCCATAGCTTCCCGACCAACGCGTGAGAGTCCTGTGTTACCACCGTTTTGCCTCTTCAACCTGAGGCCGGGCGGCCACGCTGGTCGAATCGCCCTTCAACCTTTTCCTAGCACCTAGCAACGAGACAGACCCATTCCTGTCGCGATTTCTCCCGCGGAAAATGGCGAACACGTCGGCAGAGTCCATCTCCGTCGCAGCAGAAGAAGCACACACTCCCATCGGATCACCGCAAAGCCCCATCGTCTCATCTCCCCCATTCCAAGAGCAGGCTCCTTCTAGGTTGAAGGGCAGACAAAGGTTTCTTGCCGGGCTACACCGGATCTCTTCCTCCCCATCTATCGCAAGATTGAACAACTCGCGCTCGCGAAGCTACAATGGTACCGGCAAAGGCTCCATCTCGTGCATATCTCTCAACTCCGCCACCTCAATCGGTGGACCATCATTCGGCTCGTCTCTGACCCAGGAGTACTCCAATGGATATGCCACTCCCACTTCGGGTGCGACCACTCCTGGCATCCAGATACCGATGTTCGATGAGAAGGCGCGCCTTCGCTGTGTGTCTGGACAGGATGGAAAGCTCTCAGTCGGCATCCCGTCGGATCTACGCGCAACACCAAGGACCGGCATGACACCCGGCATTGCCGAAGTCGACGAAGACTACTTCTCACGACCGATTACCAAGTCGAAGCAAGCCCGCAAAGACTTCAACTTCTGGCGTGACTTGCCCTCGGAGCTCAAAATGGAGGTCCTTAGCTACCTTGAACCGAGGGAAGTTGTGCGTTGCTCAAGCGTCTCGAGGGTGTGGAATGAGATGTGCTTCGATGGTCAGCTGTGGAGTATCCTGGACACTTCCGGCTTTTACCAAGATGTTCCCGGCGACACTCTGGTGAAGATCATCTGCTCTGCTGGACCTTTCTGTCGAGACCTGAATCTCCGTGGCTGCGTCCAGCTGCGAGAACAGTGGAGTGGTAAGTCTGGCGTGACTGAGGCCTGCAAAAACCTCGAGAACTTCTCGCTCGAGGGCTGCCGCATCGATCGGGCTTCGATCCATAACTTTCTGTACTCCAACAACAGACTGGTCCACCTGAACTTGTCTGGACTGGCTGGAGCATCTGATGCCGGTATGCGTATTATCGGCTTGAACTGTCCGAAATTAGAGGTCTTGAATGTGTCGTGGTGTAACAACGTGACCACCAAAGGACTGAAGAAAGTAGTGCAAGGTGCACCTACGTTGAAGGACCTTCGCGCTGGCGAGATCCGTGGTTGGGACGATGTCGACTTCATGCAAGACCTTTTCGAAAGAAACACTCTGGAACGGCTAGTGTTAATGAATTGTGACACCCTGACAGACGAATCTCTTGCTGTCCTGATCGAAGGCAGAGACAGTGAGATCGACTACATCTCTGGTCGACCGATCGTCCCACCTCGAAAGTTCAAACACCTTGATCTGACGAGGTGCCGTGGAATCACCGATCAAAGCGTCAAGAGCTTCGTCAACAACATACCCGATATTGAGGGTCTCCAACTCTCAAAGTGCAGAGGCATCATCGACGCCACGTTGACAGAGCTGCTGCCGACAACCCCAATGCTGACGCATCTTGATTTAGAGGAGCTTGAGGACTTGACGAACAGCGTGCTCCAAGCACTAGCACACTCCCCTTGCGCGAGGCGCCTGCGACATTTGAGCATCTCGTACTGCGAGAACATGGGCGATGCTGGTATGCTCGCCGTTCTGAAGACCTGCACGAACCTCCGTTCCCTGGAAATGGACAACACCAGGGTTGGTGACCTCGTCTTGGCCGAAGCGGCATCGATGGTTCGGCAGAGAAGAGCACGAACAACTGTGCAAGGAGCTGTTCAGCCCGGCAAACCTTTGTTCAAACCGTCGATTGGCCTCCGCCTGGTCGCATACGACTGCCAGAACGTGACATGGACGGGTGTTCGCGAAGTCTTGTCTCGCAATGCTGATGTCCAGATCACAACTCACACGACGCAGCTGCCACCACTGGAGAAGGCTCCGGAGTCGTCTGCAGACTCGTCAGTCGAGAACCTGTCCGCAGCCCCCCGGCTACACATCGTCCGCAGCTCGACCTTCCCTACAGAAGTCATCCAGCTCAAATGTTTTTACACTTTCCAGCCAACGGTTGAGGAGCATACCAAGCGCGTGATGCGAGGCGACTTCATGGCTGCTAGGCGGTTGGAACGCAAATGGGCTGAGTTCATGATCGCCTCGGAGGAAGCTAACATAATGGGTCCTCGTGGCCATACCAGAGAGCGACGGCGGCGGATCGCCCAGCGTACCCATGCTGAAGAAGAAGACGCTGGTGCACCAGGCCTGGGTGTGGGCGGTGGAAGACGGAGGCGCGCCAGAAGCGGCGGTTGCGCAGTGATGTGAGATGAATTTTCGATTCGCAGATGCATTGTGTCATGTTCAGATGAGTCCAACGAGCATTCTCGGGTGGGTGGTGGCGTTATGATGGTTGTTCTGGATGGTATGGGTCTGCATGACAGGAGTCCTGTGCTTCAGAATGCTTTTGAGCTTTGCATGTCGATGCAAGTGTGTCCGTAGACATTGATACAAAGACAGTAGTGTGGCGACAATTGGTTGACATGAATGTTCATTACCTTCATGCATGTTGTTCGTGTTTTCATCCACTCCTTTCGCTTTCCACTCAAACGCGAGCGGTCGATCCTTCCAAGGTTGTCGGGAGCTAGCTTTCTAGGCTCTAGCGTCAAACTCAAATGGCGCTCTGGTCGCTCGGTGGAAGGCCGTCGCTGCTGCTGGGAGGCCGCGCCCGTCAACCCATCATCGTTGCAGCAACATCGCTAGCATCAGCAACAACAACTCTACACCTCCCTCAACTACCGCACCGCCCGTCAACAATCATATCACGCTGACCAGAGCCATTGACGCGTCTCGACCAGAACGCAAATAATTCCCTCAGCGCCAGCAGGAAAGCGCCCGCGCTCGCAGCCAGCCTTTCTTTGCATCAGATCTGCTGCTCCAGCGCTAGCTTTTGCGCCCGAGGTTCTATGCTGAAGTAATGCGACCGGCGTCTTTGCAGCAACGGCATGAATGGTAGAGTATCACCAGATCCGCCGACTATCCAGGCTGGAGACTCTGGTAGGGACGAATCGACCTTAGTAGGCAGTAACGACTCCACTGCCGACCACGACCCAACCGAGATCAGAGTCAAATCTTCACCTCCTCGACCGAGATCCTCTGCAAACAATGTCTCATCAAGTGTGAAGGATGCTAAAGTACAAGAGGAGGGCTCGAGAGTCAATGGCGACGAAGATGGCGTGGATTCTGAGGCAGAAACACTTATCGACAGCCCTGTGAAAAGGCAACAAGCCGAGCGAAGGCGGAGTAATGCGGCTAAAATGGAGCGGCCACCCAAGCATCGCATAGGAAGCCTGCCGGTGCCGACTGGCAACGATGACGAGGACGATTCTGCGAACGTGTCGCCTGCACCGAGCACGGTGATGAGCGTGGAAAAGACTACCTCCACGGAAGATGTCAAGGACGTGAACATGGACAACATGGCCGATGACAAGGACGACGATAGCGACTCACTCAGCTCGGCGCGCAGTAATGCATCAGATCCGCCATCCCGCCGGTCCTCAATGTCGCGTGCCGCATCTGAAAGGCCTGGATTGTCACGTAAAGATCAGCACTCGCCGAACCCTCGCAAGCGCAAGCATCGCGCATCGTCTGTCAGTCTTCCGAATAAGCGCCCGAGCATTGACATACCTAGGCGACGTCTTCGCGGGCTTCATTCTGAGGAGCTGGGCAGAAATGAGGAATCGCTGTCGCCGAAGCTTAGAAGTCACAGGCGAGCTGCCTCCACGCAGTCTGCGTTTACAGATGGTGTAGGGGACGCTGCTGGGAGCCGAAAGCGCCGATCTGGTCCTGCAGGAATCGTGAAAGAGCCAAAGTCTGCGAGATCTGGATGGGAAGAGTCCGATGCTTCGTCAGAAACTACATCGCATGGCAACCCTGATTCGAGACGGCCACAGAGAGGTGTGGGTAGATCGACGTCAACCCCTGGCAGACCAGCCGGACGTGAGCACAAGCGTCATGTCAATAAGTACGGTTTCACCCGCCTGGCCGAAGCTTGTGAAAACGGTGACATGGAATTGGTGAGGGACTGGCGAGAGAAGGACCCTGATCAATTGGAACTTGCAGAGTTCGCCGGCAATAAGCCCCTACAAATCGCGGCCTTGAACGGCAATGTCGAAGTGGTAGATTATCTTATCGACCAGGGATGCCAGATCGATTGCGCCAATGTGGATAAAGACACACCTCTCATCGATGCCGCCGAGAATGGACACCTAGATGTTGTCAACAGCCTGCTCAACGCAGGCGTTGACCCTCTGCGACAGAATTTGAAAGGCCAGCAAGCGTTGGACGTCGTTACGGACGAAGTCGATGATGCAGACGAGATTCGTGCCACACTGCGAAAGGCTATAGAGAAGTGGAACAGCACTGGCGCAAAGCAAAAGCGTGAAGAGGCAGAAGAGATGCGACATCGAGCCGGACCATCGAAAGAGCTGCACTTCATGGCACGCACGTATGAAAATCTGCTCAGGCTGGTGCAGATTAACGATCGCACTGGGGTTAGAGAGTTTTTGGATGCTCGGGTACCTGTCGACAACGCCGTGGTAGCGGCGGCCGCCAAGACGGGAGACACTTACTTGGTCAATATGCTATTGGCAGAAATGACTGAGAAGAAAGCTCACCAAAAAGCTGAAAAGCCGCTGCTTGGTGTGCTTGGTAGCTCACATTTCGAAATGGTCAAGTCGCTCACGGAGCTCGATAACTTCAATCCGCTTTTCCGCAACCGACAACAAAAGACGTGGCCAGAAATTGCAGAAGAGCGACACGGGCCGAACTGGCGTCAGGAGTACGAACTTCTGCAGCGTCTCTTCGACCAGGCTGCTTCGATCAAAGAACGCCGCAGCTCGAGCCCTGTCACTAAGAGAGACAGCGGCAAGCGCCGCTTCGTCCACCGAGCCGACGAGGAAGATAGCGAAGAGGAAGAGGAGGAGGCTCCCAAGCGCCGGAATAATCGTAAACTGATGTCCAAGCGAGAACAGAGGGAGCTTCGAGCCGCACGAGGGAAACCGACGTCTGACGAGTCGTCTGATGATTCGAGCTCCGAACAAGCGACTGGCACCGAAGCCGCTGATGAGAAATCTATGAAGCCTCCTGAGAGTCCTGCTTCCAAACGAACTCCGCCTACACGATCAAGAACGAAGAGTCTGTCTGCGCAGCCACCCGAGCCTTCGCCACGAACCCGAAGAAGATCTTCATCAGTGCGTGGAGCGGGCGACCATCCCTTACCGACTGTGCAGGAGAACACTGAGGAGAAGGAAGCGGCGGAGAGACAAAAACAAGAACAGGATAAGAAGCTCGCTGAAGAGATAGAAAAGGCACGAGTTGCAGACATGCGGCGCAAAGAGCAAGAAGAAGCCGCGGCTGAAGCGGCCGCCAAACGCGCTGCTGAAGAACAGGAAGCGCGGAGAATGGAGGAAGAACGTAAAGCTGAAGAAGCCCGTCACATCGAGGAAGAGCGCAAAGCCCAGGCAGCTAGGGACGCCGAGGAGGAGCGCATCCGCAAGCAACGAGAAGCGGAGGAGGCAAAGCATGCTCACCGAAAGGAAGTCATCGCCTCTCTGCCTAACCCCGTGGGCCACGTTTTGAAGCCAGATTCCGCCTTCGAGTACAGCAGCAGGGACCTGAAGGACTTGACGTACATCATCAAGCTCTTCGCGCCGCTGCAGGTCATCAAGCACGAATACGGAGGCCCATATGCGCATTTACCCGCTAGCGACGATGCGCCATTCTGGGTGATGAACGTGCAAGTTGCGCCTCTGCTTGGGAAGCGAGGCGTTGAGTTGATGATCAGCGGCGAAAAGCCTGGATTTGAAGGCAGCCTTGCGGACGTGTGGGAGACGAAAGACGTACCAGAGAAAGACATTGCATTGGTGATATCCCTACTCGCAAATGGCCCTCAGGAATTACCAAACGACCCAAAGGTGTCCATCGACAAAGATGGCTACTCCCTGCTGTCGTTCGCAGAAGAGGTTGAGCGAGCGAACAACGCGATGAGAGCTGCGGCAGACGCAAAGCGAAGACTACGGGAAGGCGCTGCTACGCTACGTTACGTCCGCCTTGACGATGTGCTCAAGAATCTGCACCCTCTTCTCCAGCAGGCCAAGATCGAAGTGAGGTTCGACTACTTCAGGTCGGCAGCATCTCCACTCAAGGGCGAGGGAACTTTCTTCGGACAAGTCAATAGGGCCATCAACAACAAGCCGCAAGCCAGGACGTATGTCAACGGCACGCCTATCAACTCCAAACCGCCAGCGACAGCTACCGGAAGCACGAGGGTCACAGTCATTCGTCCTAAGAAGTAGTTTATGATACAACACAAGCGATGGCCGTCGATTCAACAAAAACGGCTCTGGGGAGCACGTTGGGGCTGAATAGTCACTTTGTCCATAACGAAGATAAGTGTAGCTAAATCCAAAAGACGCGCGTCGTCATGAGAGAAATGAATAAGAAGCATTTGATCAATCGGTCGCGAGTCCCCCACGTGAAGTTGGTGAAACAGCTCGTCTGCGCGACCAATCGGCGGAAAGAAGTTGATGGGTTACGCGAATGGTGCCCGCCAGCGCCTCCTCAATCTCCATGCGAGATGCAGCCGGGGTGGACGATGTGGGCGGGCGGATTGGAGATTCGATGACGAAGTAGCCAAGTACATGTATCTTACATATCTGCAGAGAGATCAGACCCTTCCAGCGACCAGTCTGCTGGTGTCGCGTGTATCATATCCGGAAGGAGGAGTGGTGAGGATTCTCGTTGAGCTGCTTCTCGCAGCCATTTTCCCGGAGCATCTGATGGACCCTTTCGCCTTCGCACGGCGGCACCCCTGCTGGTGTGTGGGGATAGTGCCTGGAAGGTTTTCATCATTTCGCCGTCTAGACTCGGGAGCTCTTGACTGCATCCCATTGAGGTGCGGGAATGCTTCGAAGAGTGTCGTTGTACTTGACTTTGTGTTGTCTGTACTGGTCTGTCTGCACACTTGTTTGTGTTACGTTCTCTTGAAGGGTTCGACGTCGATTTGCTCCGAGTTTACCTGCTGTTGCCGCCTGCGGGCCCGCGGTGGTGGACTACTTCCTGTACCGACGCCGATTGATTAGACGAGCTCTTCACAGCGATCTGGGCTTGACCACGACATTGACGAGCAATCGAGCGGTTGAGGAAGTGCAATACCTTTGGACTGGAGATCGGTCGGCTGGCTCTGCTGTCGCTACCCGGACCACGGCTGCCTTGCAACGGGTAGCTGGGATCCCCCAGGAGCTTGGCTTCAACCTCGTCAGCCCGCACGTGAAAGCGACGACGCGCTGCTTTTGCTGCACCGAGCGACGCACTGCTGCTGTTGGAGCTCGTCGACGGCCGTTGCGACTGCTCAGGCGAGAGCATGACTTCGCCTTCTGGTGCGCAGCATGGTGAGTGCAACACCTCCGCCACAACGCTCGCTCCCCTCATATCCACCTCCCCTCCCCCGAGTCAGGCAGTCAGGCGTAGCACGCCGGTTCGCACATGACAGGAGCCGGCCATGCGTACCCATCAGACCCTACCGCCCACTTTCCTTGGCTATAGCCTTGCTGACGACCCAATGCTTGCCGCAGACTCGCCCAACGCTTCCTCCGCTGCACCCCACCAGCACCCTCCTCCTCTCCACCAGATCCCGCCGACCCTCCCCTCGTCCGCCCCTCAACAGCCCTCACAGCATCCGCGTCCGACGGCGTTGCATATCCCCAAAAACAGGTCGTCGAGCACCCTAGTATCACAGAACTCGAGTAGTGCTAGCCTGAGGGCAGACGGCGAGCAATTGTCAAGAGCCAGGTTATCGGTGGATGCTGGTAGTGGGAGTGATGCGTATGATAATCTTACCAGGTGCGTCACGTGCACTTTATCTCGTTGAGGAAATCTCCTATGTTGTTGGTGAAGGGCATAAGCAGAATTAGGTGAAAGACGAAGGGAGCTTGAAAGTGAATCTTTGGCACGTGTTGGGGGGGAAATGTTGGAGTCATACGTGACTGACTTCTATGCATTTCAATAGGTCGCCCATCCTAGGTCCTGAACACTCGACCGGATTACGTCGAATACGACAGAATCCCGCTGCGCCAGGCCGAACTCCATCTTCGCCAAACCTACAACCTATCTCGCCGATTCCCTCGAGTCCAGTGTCTCGGAAATCCTCCTTCGCTCAACCGCTGGCTTCTCCAGCAGTGCCCTTTAGCGAAGATCTCACTCGCTTCCCGTCCGAGTCTCTTCATTCCTTCTCTTTCGCTCAGCAGGGCAGTGACTCGCTGCACAACCGCCAGAATGTGCTGAAGCGCAGCATCGAGTTCATGCGAGACAAGCTCAGCTGGGCTGCGTCTTCGCCCCGGATTGCAAACGCGCAGGCTCGGCTAGCTGGTGACGAAGAGCTTCTGAGTATCATGGAGCTGCTGCAGAAGGCCAATGTCATGTCGCCGCAGAGCATGAATCCCGCGGTGGGGTTGGGTCTGGATCCTGGTCCGTTGACGGGACCGGCGCATTTGGCCAACGAAAATGTATTTGAGAAGAGCTTCATGCCGGACAGCGAGAGTCCGACGACGTTGGATAGTCCTGATACCATCAGGGGAGGCCAGGGGCGAAATTCATTCAGTGGCGAGCGTCGTGGAAGTGGACAACGGGACTTGAGGGATGAGGCATTATCGCCGACTAACCTGCATATACCGGCCACCGTCACCGAGACTGCAGAGGTTCAAGCAGTTGAGGAGCCAGAGAAGCTGGATCTCTCGAGAGCTGATACCGCTGAAGATGAGGACATGCCGGCAATGTCATCACCCAGGCCGCGCCGAACGACGCTGAAGAGGACTTATACCGACGTCGCTGGCTACTCATTGCAGCACAGACTAACAGAAGCTCTGGCTCAACCGTATCACGCCAATCGAGCTGCCGCCCCTATAGTGCCACAAGCACCTGCACGATCGCAGACACTGATCACAGAACGGGAACGAGCTCCTCATGGACACCGCAACCAGCAAGCCCAAGCCATTTTTACCACCGAAGCTAAATACCCATGGACTATTACAGCAGCTAATGATCTTGCATGTCTAGTCTTTGGAGTAACGCGCGCTGAGGTGCGGAAGCTGGGCATCATGGAGGTCATCAACGAGGACCGACGAGGCTGGCTGGAAGAGAAGCTGAAGAACCCGGACATCGGGAGCGCGGCTAGGCAGTCGAAGCTGCAGCCTCCTCCTCCCGCGCCTGGTAAGACGAGCCCGAGTAACAGTCTTGCGAGCATGGGTAACGGCGTGACAGCCAAGTTGCTATCCAAGCCACCGTCTCGGCAGACTTACCAGAGTCGAAGAAGCAAGACCGAGGATGGCACCAAGACGCCTGAGAAGCGAGACTCGACCCGTACGAGGCGTGAGAGTAGAGGCGTTCTGCTCTGTGGTGACGTGGTGCCCATTCGCAAGATGAACGGCTCGACTGGCAGTGCCTCGCTTTGGGTGAAGGAGAAAGGCACTAATCTGATCTGGGTTCTGGAAGAGATTGCCGAAGACGTGGCTATGCTCACCGTGGACGAGATCGGTCTGGTAGTCAGAGGAAGCGGCGATCTTGAATCCATATTTGGACTCGACCGAGTGCGCAACGGCATGGACGTGCAACGACTGATACCCGCATGGCCCAAACTGGCCGGCACAAACACTGGAGCTATCGACTACGATGCCATTGCCAGGCTTAAGAGGTTTACTGCCCGAACGAGCAACTCCATCAACATTCCTGTCACTATCGAGCAACTGCCGAAGCAGGACGTCTTCCGCGTGTCGAGCTTCCCGCATATTGCAGGCATCATTGTGGTTAATCCTATGTCACTGCGCGTGAGCAGCTCGAACAACGTCTTCTCGGCTGCCCTGTTCGGCCATCAAAATCCGGATGGAATGCCTGTCAACGAGCTTATACCTGGGTTTGACAAGATACTACGGGTAATGACGGACGAAGATCAAATAGCCCTCGTCGACGGCATTGTGATTCCGGAGCACAGCTTCAGAAGAGCTCGTGCTTTGCTGGCGCTCAGAGAAGGCTCAGCGGATGCCGCGGCGATATTCTTGCGGCCCAGCGGCTTGCCTGCCAAGCACAGGGATGGCGCTGAGATCATGATCGATGTGCAGATGCGTGTTGTGCGGTCTGACAGAGATCCTATCTACAACGAGACGATTATAGACGAGGAGCTGACGCCGCTGTCGAGTGGTGAGGTGGTCTACGCGTTGTGGATCACGTACAGCCGACAGTTACACGCGGTGAATCATGGCATTGGACCAGTGACTCCATTCATCAGTCGGCCTAGCACCCCGCCGCAGCCCACACCTGGTCCAACGACCGACGACACCAGTGACAGTCCCATGGTTGCTGAACCTGAGTCCATGGGAGACGCCACCCGCACAGATCTGCTCAATCAACGTCTTGAGGAAGCCAAATCAAACGCAAACGCTCAAATGTCGAACAGCACCGGCGGCGAAGGCGAGCCCTTCGAGCACCCTGACCCTGACATGATCGCCGCCGGCTGCAAGGTGATCAAAAAGAAGCGTATTGACGACTTCACCATTCTCGAGGAGATGGGCCAGGGTGCGTACGGCCAGGTCAAACTTGCTCGGTACAAGAAGGCCGCTGCAAAGAAGATGGTCATCAAGTATGTTACGAAGCGCCGCATCTTGGTCGACACCTGGCACCGCGATCGACGGCTCGGCACCGTTCCTTTGGAGATCCACGTGCTCGACTATCTGAGGAGAGACGGCTTGCAGCATCCGAATATCGTGGAGATGGCGGACTTCTTTGAAGATGACATCAACTACTACATTGAGATGGTTCCGCATGGCCTCCCCGGGATGGATCTGTTCGATTACATCGAGCTTAGGGTGACGATGGAGGAGCGCGAGTGTCGCAAGATCTTCCGCCAAGTCGCCAATGCGCTGCACCATCTACACATCACTGCCAAGGTCGTGCACCGCGACATCAAAGACGAGAACGTAATCCTGGACGGCGAGGGACGCGTCAAGCTGGTAGATTTTGGAAGTGCGGCGTACATCAAGTCCGGACCTTTCGATGTCTTTGTCGGGACGATTGGTAAGTCCCCAAGCACAATCCTCGTACTCACTCTCCCATCATTGCACAACACTGACCTCGTGCTCCTTTGTCTACAGATTACGCTGCCCCCGAAGTCCTCCGCGGCCTGCCATACCGCGGCAAAGAACAAGACGTCTGGGCGCTCGGGATCCTCCTCTACACCATCGTGTACAAAGAGAACCCTTTCTATAGTATCGACGAGATCATGGACCACGACCTCCGCGTGCCGTACGTCATGAGCGATGAGAATCTCGACCTTATTAGGAAAATGCTGGATCGCGATGTTGAGAGACGGATTGGGATTCAGGCGGTGTTGGAGCATCCTTGGTGTGTGCATGTTGATGAGGAGGACGATGAGGCGGAGGGGAAGGAGAAGGTGGAGGTGGTTGATGGTGGTGATGTTGCGGCTGCTGCTGCTGTTAAGATGGAGGGATGAGGTCTGAGTGCATTGGGGTGTTTATATCATTCATGTGTGATGGTGGAAGGAGGGGACGGGCGGGTCATTACACTAACATCCACACGCCCATGGACATGCATGGAGGGAGTAGAACCATAAAATCGGGCATGGAAGGTCTGGTTTTTGAAGGAAAGGACCGAAACAACTCGTTCGTGAGCCAAGTTTTTGACGACAAAACGACCGCTTTTTACAACTAGATACCCACGATTGAAAAGAGAGAAAAGGTGTCGAGGCTCCTGAAGGGAGAAAGATGTAGACACGGAGTAGAAAGACAGAGACATACACGTAAAATTCTTGGAGTGAAACGATGGTGAAGGGAGACAAACGGATACATGATTTAGACTGCGGACTCTTCGAGTCGCGCTGTACATATCCATGGTGAAGGTTGAGAAGTTTGCCGCTCGATGAGCCTTTGAAATGCACACGTTCAATAATTAGATGGGAGAGATCAAGAGGGTTTGAACTTCGATCTTGAATGACCTGACTTCGCAGCTGGCTGACTTTGTACCCGCTGCTCCATTCCCTATGCGCCGCAAGAATGCCCTTTGCTACCCGCTCGTTGATCCCGTTCCATCCCATTCGAAAGCACACACTCAACTAGGGACATATCTAGTTGTAGTCGGCCTGGCCAGACTGAGGGAACTCGAAGTTGACACCCTTGCCGGTCAGACGCTTGTAGACCTCAGAGTAGGTGTCAAGGCGGTAGTCGACACCACCACGCTCCTTCTCGTCGAGGATGACCTTGAGGAGCTTGCTGCCGTCCTCACGGGTGCGGACGCGCTTGCCGACAATCTCGACGGGGTAGACGAGGTCGGCGAGGATGGCGTCGTGGACGGCCGTGAGAGTGCGGCTGCGTGGGCGCTTCTGGGTCTGCGATGTACGGCTGCGGTTGCTGCGCTTGGGGCGTGGCAGGATGCGGCGCGAGGCGACGATGATGACGTGGCGGTCGGAGAACTTCTTCTCGAGCTCACGGGTGAGGCTGGAAGTGGGATGTTAGCGTCAAGTTGTGAGAGGGGGAGGGCGTGGTTTGGTACTTACCGCTGCTGGGAGCGGTGCCAGCCCTGAAGGAGAGGGACGGGGACGAAAATGACAATCGCCTTGCGGCCGTGGCCAACCTCGATCTGTAAGAGTCCTGGTGTCAGCGAGAAGCTGCCCAGTGCCCACCGCCTCTTCGACTTATCGAGGTGTATTCTCAAATGTGAAATGTCTCCCAATGCCCTCCTCTTTTTCGCCAGACGAGAAATCGTGCTGGCCAGTCCAAATGACCGTCTATTTCCTGACTACTCCACTCTTTCTGGGTGTGGTTCTCATCTTACCTCACGGGCGGAGACGAACTGCAGCGGCCTCAGGGCAGCGCGCATGTCTGGGATGTTGGTCTCGAGCTCGTACAGAGCGGTCGCAATGTTGGTCTCGATCTCATTGGGCTTGGCCCGCGATGGGCTGTTGGGAGCGATCTTGTTAAGCGCTTGCTGAGACATGCTGGGCGACGTGGGTTGGGCGACGAAGGTGTGGTAATTTGCAGCGTGCCTGACGAGCGTGAGGAGGAAGCCGAAGTCGAATTTGAAGTGGAAGCTCTTGGCACTTTTGAATTTTAGGGCAGGAGCGATCACGTGAAACCTCGATACTTAGTTCGGCAAGAAGGTATAGAAACACCACATCACCATCATCAACCTGGAGGACAGCAGGACTCCAACATCGCACGCATCCACATGGCTTCCAAAACACCGTCTCGTCCATTCTTGCTATCGATTCGTCCAGTTATCTACGTGGTCCCACATTTGACAGAGCATCCATAACATGCATCTGCTGTTTGAGCATTGAAACTAGGAATCGTCAGCACTCAAGTCGGCGGACTTTGACTCGTCTTTCAGCGTACCATCCTGGAGCACTCAAGGACTTGCAGTCGCCTGGGATCCAGCAGGCGTTGTAAAGCGCCTGACAAGTCGGGACGTCGCACATCATAGCCCGGGTCTCGAGCATCAGCTGAACCATCGTCTCGTTCACTGCGACTTCAAGGTCGCCATCATACACATTTGGCCTAGTCGGAGCTGCCAGGGTCGAGCCCAGGAGCATAAGGACGGCTAGAGTCGAAGGCATTGTCCGGTGTTTCGAGGAGGCGATGAGGACTTTTGTTTCTGGTCGAAGCTGGTGCAGTTGCTTGGTTGCTCTGGTCTACTCCTCTAACCTTGGGGCGATGGTGGTCAATATATACACTCTCTGGTCTGCATCAACTCAAATTGCTGGATGCACGAATGCCTTCTTCAAGGTCTCATGGGCCTACCGTACCTTGGAAAATCAGGCTTTCGAATTGGAGATGGTTCTGCAGAGAGCGTTTGCTGAAAGCTCGTGTCTCTTTGCGTCGACGTGTGCACTCTCGAAGACTAGATCAGCCAGTGATCAGGAGGTCCGCGTCGGCAGGTGCGATATTCTGCGGAAAGTCGATTACGAGAAAGTGCGACTAGCTCAAATCTCGTCAAGACCATTATGAGGCAAACCACTGAGCCTCGAACCTTGGCAGCATCGTCAAGGCAACGCTTTGCTCGGCGCATCAGTGCTGTGGTTATCTGGTACGACAGAGAAAGGATCGCTCGACGTTGTTGCACGAGTTGCCATGGGGTACATCTGGTGCTACTCCAGCTGCAGAGTGCCGCACAACTCGTGCATTCGACAGCGACAGCGAAGCAGCTACCCGTGGAGATGTTCCAACACCATACCACGCTTGAAACACAGCAAAGTCCTGCTCTGCGCCTGTCTGTCAAAATCTGTACCTGTCAGACGAAACGAGATGCTACACCTGCGAATCTCGACGCAACCCTCATGATGCTGCGCCGCCGATCATGGCTCAGGTCAGCGCTAGAAAGACTCCTATGTGCTTCATGAGATCCTCTGTCTCCTCGAGCATCGAAAAGTGACTGGAAAGCGGCAAGTGCACCCATATGATCCTGCACCTGGGCTTCGTGAAGTACGCAGTCATCGTTTCCGGGAGCGCCAAATCATGAGCCGTCGTCACCATCAGCAGTCCGTCAGGACAACTCTCGTGTGTGATCTGGTCAAGTCGATCGTCCAAACCAGGCTCATGCATCATCGAACCATCCCTGCCGTTCTTGTCAACGCCGCCGCGGTTTTGCCAGGGTCCAATCGACTTACATCGTCAGCGCTGAGCTCCCTGGCATGGTTCTGTAGCAGGTGTTGTCCTCAGCCACGGCCGCCATACAAGCCGTCATTTCCTCTGGCCATGGTTGCACGCGACACGCAGAGAGTGTATACACATACATCAAGGCTGCTCTGCCATCATCGAAGTCAAAGTTGCCGTCTTGTTCACACTGGCCGATTACATCTTGAATTGCCTGCGGCAATTTCTTCAGCAGCTCTCTCGTGGCTGGTGGCAGGCTTTTCAAATCCGACGGTGAGTTGCAGATGATCAGCTTGCGTAGTCCACTATCTCCCCTTTGGATTGCGAACGTACTAGCAAGGTAACCACCCCAAGAGTGGCCGAGGAGATCAAACGACGTCAGCTGCAAGTGCTTTATGAGATTGTGAAGCTCTTCGACAAATAGCCCCGGTGTCCAGAAGTCGGTATCTAGCACTCGGTCTTTGAAGCGAGTGCTCTCGCCACTGCCGATCTGGTCGTACATGATAACTGGTATGTTATAGTCGGCATAGATGAGGGCGAACGGGAGCATGTAGCTTTCACATTAGGGTAAGTCTTACAGTCATCTTGACAGTGGATTCGGGCATTCACGTACGTGTGCGGCATGCCTGGCCCGCCATGGAGAGCAATTAGAGGTGGCTTGCTAGACGATGACAGTTCGCCCCAAATCCAGTACGCCGTCGAGCCTCTCAGTGCTGTCGAAGGCCCTTTGCCTGGATATGAGAACGGGGCTTTGCCATGGCTAGTCGGCGGAGGATAGCCACGAATTTGGCCGGGTGGAGGTATCGCGATTTGCGGTTTGTAGTCCGTCAACAGCATCACTGCTATGTTAGAGACGTAGCAGTGAGGTTTCACAACTGTGAGATCGAAACGTATTGCTAACTTTCGCAGGTTACTCGAGTCCAGTCATCAGCGTGTTGCTTCTTCTCGCGAACAGCTCGCGAACTGAGCAGCCCTCATCAGTACCCCAAGCCGTGGGAGGATCGACAGCCATCTTGTTGCCGCAAATGTTATCAAGAAGCATCAAGTAGCGAAAACGGTGCAGTGAATATACTGCAAGGCTCGACCACGTCGATCGAATGCTTTGAACAAGCTGAAATGCTATCCTTTCCAAGTCCTGCACGCTCGGCACTCAGTTGGGACAATGTTCCAAGTCGCCAGTCACAAATGGAGAGGGACCAACCGCGTTCACTCTTTGTTGAAATCCGAGGCTTGTCCGCTGGCATTGAAAGAACGCCTATGCCGAACTGTCCAGATCCATCTCCTTTAAGGCTGAGAATGAACAAAGGAATGGGACTAGATCCGGCCGGTAAGGGAAAGCGGCCTCCAGGCATTGACGATCCCCTGTCTTCTCGCGCATCTACGTTCTAGAGATACCAGTCGATATGGAGAGGCCCGAAGAAGACTTGAACGCGGATCTGTCTTGGACAGGAGGAGAGGGACGCCGGGAGTCCGCCCAAGAAGAGTTTGTTCAAGGCGGGCCTGTCCAAGAGGAGTTCTCCCAAGAAGAGCCCGGCCAAGAGGAGGCTGCTCAGGACGATTCAACCTCAAGAAATCTCCCCCGTGAGATTGAAGTTACCGGCGTGTGGGCATGTGCTGTCAGTCTCCTTTGCGATGTGAATCATGACAGCGGTAAGGTCAAAGATGCTCCCCGTCGCTCCGATCAGCACTAACAGGACTCCAACTGGACAGAAGAGAGGCCATTCGAGATCTACGGCGATCTGTACTGCGCTGAATGTATCGAAAGCCTCTTCGATCAAGCATGTGACGCCAGCAGCGATGCATATCCGCCAAAGATTGGCGCGATAAACTTGGACATCGAAACATTTGCGCATAGATTGTCGGAAGATGTCGTCCGCGAGTTCAGGCGCATAGATGCTCAGATGAAAGTTGCACCTTCCTATCAAAGAGTGTTTTGCCGATGGCCTTCGTCACTCGCTAATGCATCGCCTGGCGAACATTGCGATCAGTTTGTGTGTAAACAGCTTCCCAAGGATGCACAGAACACCCGGGTGCCGTGTCCAAAGTGGTGGGTTACAGAAGCCCTTGTTCATTCGCAGAGGTTAACGCTGACTGAGTAGTGAACGCGTGGTGTGTGGTATCTGTGGAGAGAGACTGCAGAATGGAGACAGCAATCATGAATGCAGAGACTTAATATCTCTGGATACGCTACTTCAGTCTGATCAGCTTGGCCGCGGACACCAGATCTGTCCCAGATGTCAAGAGGTGAGCAAAAGATGAGGGTGTCAATGTGTGAGAAGTCCATGTCCATACTGACGACTGAGCTCTTGAACAGTACATTTCTCTATACTCTGGATGTGTAAGTCAGACTCGCCATCAACGTTCCAAAGTGATCTGCTTACGAGACATCTACAATAGAACCATATGATGTGCCGTCGCTGCGGTTGCTCCCTGTGCTTCATTTGTGGCACCGAGGCTGAAGAGTACTCTGGCCATTGGAGGCCTGGTGGATGCCCTCGATACAACCACCCAGACCCTCAAGGAGATGCTGGACAACCGGTATGGGACACTGCTCGAGAGGAAGATCCAGACGTTCGCGAAGCGCATCGACGACTAGCGGTAGAACGGCGTAGCCATATATATTTATGCTGGGATCTTGATGATCGTCGGCCTGCGAACATGCGACCTGAGTCTACTCCATGGCGCAACCTATCAAAGCTCTACTACCAAATCCTCGACCGCCAAGTCATTGCCAATGCCAATGCTGAAGGAGCAGAGCGCCTTGACTATCTTAAAGCGTTCTTGATGGAAGAGACAACGTTTTCAGCATACACTCTGGTTCTTAGTATGCACAACGATATGGCGGCGTCGGGGGAAGACTCTGAAGAACTCTTCTTTCTGCGACAGCTTTACCTTGCCCACCACACCGCGCGGTTCCGACAAACCTGGAACCTCCTGCTCTGGCGCTGCCCAGACGAGTTTGGGCCCGAGTGGGAACATTTTGAGCTTTTTGAACATTTGCGAAAGCTTACTCTTTGGGCTGGAATGGACTCGCACGCATGGCGAATGCATTCGTCCAGCACTGACGACCGGGCTGCGCTTGATCTGGCCTCGGTTGAGCATACTATGAGACAATTTGCACTCGACTACGATCACTGGCTAATGGAGACCGATGATGATCGACCCGAAGCAGTCAACGGAAGAGCTACGGCGACACTTGCTCGATGTCTGTCCAGACTCGTCGGAACGCTGCGTCATTGCGAAAAACGCAATCCCAAGGAGCTGCACATCGCTGAGAGGATGAATGCTAAGTACCTATATGAGGAGCCACTCGATATCTACGTTGATGTGGTGGCTGGCACCATTGGCTTGGAGGAATATCGCAATTCAGGAGAGGTTAGTCTGGTGATATGCGCTCAGGGGACATGTTCCTGACTCTAACGCTTAACAGCATCAACGAATGCTATGCACTGTAGCCGATGCTATGTTTCGAAATACCATCGTGCTAGGCGAAGACGCCATCGGAAACGCCTTCTCAGAAAGCCAAGCACACATCATGTCCGGACGCGTCTACTTCAGCGAGATTCTCAAGGTGATCGATCTATTGAAGCCCCCAGAGCCTGACCCAGACGAGGTGCCCATTCCCCTGCCAGCCGAGCAGCTACTTGTGGACGCAAGGAGACGGGCCACGAACACTTTACGCAAGGCTGCGGCATTGCTACTGCAACACGCTAACGGGGACGCGAATGTGTACGACCGGGGTCCATACTCTAGAGAGCTGGCCCAGACAATAGAAGAACTCGAAGATGCGATAGCTACGCTTGCCGATACGACCTCTCTTGAGAGCCGACTCATTCTGCCTGTCTTAAGGCGAGCTCGCAACGTCGCCGATGCCATCGTCGCCGGCGATGCGTTTATGATCGAGCAGATCCAAGAGAGGTGATTGTACCCCAACGGCGCTCTGTTGTTTAACAGCGCGAGACTTGCGGGGCTCCTTACATGTCCGAGGAAAGAATGGTCTGGATGCCTCCGTCAT
Organism: Zasmidium angulare; assembly: GCA_002786045.1. NCBI lineage: Eukaryota > Fungi > Ascomycota > Dothideomycetes > Mycosphaerellales > Mycosphaerellaceae > Zasmidium > Zasmidium angulare. Next base: position 2,094,922 of record NHNX01000003.1, read on the forward strand.
ACCAATGTCCCATTGCTCGGATCAAAGTGTAGATCCTGGATGGACGTCAGTGGTCACTGAGATGTATCTGTCTTTACGGAGCCTAGATGAGCTATAGGCGCGGCAGTCCACGATTTACAACCAACATCGGGTCTGATACTTTGCTGTTTGAAGGCGGGACATTACAAGCGGACGGTGGAAGCATGTTTGGGCGAGAGCAAGGACACTATGACTTCGAATTCTTTGGTCGAGTACTACTTTTGGTTCTTGATATTGAGAGGTTACATAAGTTGATTACAATTGGAATGACAAATGACTTTGACCTCTTCCAACACAGTCTCCGAGTCCTCACAGTCAGTTGCATTTTCTCAAGAGTTCAGGGGCTGGTAGTCAGGTGTTTTCTTGCCGACCTTGATCGGACTTTCACATAGTAGATCGTTCGTCTGGAAAGGCACACTCTTCTTCAACAGTTGGTAGCGAGGCGGCATGGTACGCCACAGGCAGCGCGTTCGAAGGAGGGATCTTCTCGATTACAGCGAATGGCAGCTTGGCACTTACTTGAGCGTAATGCGATCTGACTTCTGATATCGGCAAAGCGAATGATGTCTCAGATGAGCCAAAGACCTCGCGACATCGCTTGACGGTCTGAGTACGTCAAGTCGTCCAACCACGAACGCCCGTTCGACTGACCCAGCAGATCGACCGGACGTGTCTCCGCAATGCTCACCGTGAAAGTTCCTTCAGCTCACATGGATAGCAAAACCCACTAGCATTGTGCGTCACAGCACAAGGATGGTACAGTACGTATCTTCGTTTTCGTCGTCGTTCGCCACTGTAGAACGAACTTGTTCGTCCGTCGAGCATTGATACCGTGGTTCAGCCTGAGGTAGTGGTTCTGCGCCAATGCGTTGATGATCGTCAAAATCAGACTGTCGTGTGACGTTGGGGGTTTGCCATGGGGGGCGGAGTGTATTTATCCAGGATGCCTGCAGTCGCCGATGAGATGAAGTTGACAGGGTGTCATATGCCGACCGGTATACCGTTCTGGTCACCTGGGCCTCGAGACGAGCTAGGGAACAGAAATGCCAAGCCGCACAGCCACAGCTATGCTATGGAGGTCTTTCTCTCTCCTTGCCTCAGGTTCGTCGTGCAGGACATGTTTCAGCGACCAGAGGTGACAACAGTCAACCCTCCCACGCGTGTCACCGCAACTCGCGGCAAATCAGTAAATCCAACTCACCACCTGCGTCCAATCTTGCATGCACGACAAGCCCGTCTCCTGCATGCAGCAGCAATGGCAGAGCACAACCTCCCTCCATCAGAAAGCGTTGGGAACCCAAACAAGACGCGTGGGCGGGTAGCTCTGTAACTGCTTGGAAAAGAAAGCTGAAAGCTTCTTCATTCGGATCCGTCATAAGCTAGCAAGAGCTGTGTCGCAGGTAGCCTCCAAAGGCCGCCGGCAAAGGCTCCGGTTAGCTCTGGGGTGCAGATTCAGCACGGCTGGGGAAGACCACTCGGTGGAGCCCACAGATACTGTACCCCAGAAAAGATTCATCATCCGCGAGAGTGACAGGACCAATGTACATGCTGAGTAAAGTGTCTTGCGGATATGAGGCCTTGTCGTCCAGTCGTCTTGTTCTTGGCCCAGGCAACAGTCATGCCCCGAATGATTGTGCGACGCTTCGCGTCGGCAGATGCTGAAAATGACATGATCCTTCCTCCCGGCTTGACGGACGGTGACTCGAACCACGCGCGTACCTCCCCCCTTCCAGTCAGCTCAGCATCGCCTCATTGCTTTGTAGTAGCCGGAGGGACCGCTCCGCTTACACACGGCCGAGGATATCCGTACGGTTCCTGCGGAGGCGTTGTCAGTCGCGAGGAGAGAACAGTCAGCGTGCCAGCACGGGAAGTGGAGGCCTCTTCGTTCAGTCTGGTCGGCCTCGCAATCACATGCCTCGACTCTTCTGCGCGACCTCGCTCCAGACGTTGGCAATTCAAATCTTCACAACTTACACTCCACGCCACGCCACGCGCCAACAGCCACGCCGCCCTGCGTCTTTCGCACAGAATCGCGATCGCGCAAAGGGGGCCACCGCCAACCTCGGCGGACGCCCGCGCGGGCGGCGGGAGAGTCTGGAGAAGAGGAGGTGTGTGTGCGACGTCTGGGGGAAAAACAAGGGCGCAACAAGCTTTCCACGAACCGGAGTCACCTGCCGGCTCTTGCAGCAGACGAAATGCAATTTGCCGCGGGGAAGATGGTCCGCTGGAATCCTTCTCGTGCGCTCAGCCTGTGACATCGTGAACACCGACCATACCCCCGTGTCCCAAAGCCTACGGCGGCGGTCAGCTGGACGTCAAGGTACCTATGGACAGGGAAATAGAGTTTGTGGCCTTGCTCTCGCCATCTGGTTTCTGGAAGCCGACACGCGCTGAAGTACCTTTGTATCGGTGATACGCGCCTTGTTTTGTTTGTTGTCTGTTGCTGCGACGAAGATGGTCACGAGAACATGTCTGAAACTGGGTTTGCCAACCGCTGTGTGTCGTTGCGCGCGCCAAAGTTCTTCGGCCCCGGTCCGATCTGAAGACATCGGATGTGTGGAACGTGATGCTATTCCGACAGCGACCAGGGGCGCGGCTACTGAGGAAGGACAGTCCGGGACAGGATAGAGATGGAGATGTGGGCGCGCAGCTGTGGTGGTGGCATCGGTACCGCGAAATCTTGCATGCAGACGCGAGGTTTGGTATCCTCAGCGGTGCGTTCGGCGCAACCACCACTTCACAAGTACATTGTACTTTGAGTGCTATACTTGGCCGGCCTTTTTGTAAGGCTGACATGCGACCTTGCTGATGCTGCTGCTGCGGCGACATGTTGTGCGCTGGCAATATGACCGCAGCAGATGCAGCAACACCACACCACCACCGTCCCTTGGCTACGCATCACGCTTCTGCTTCTCTTTCTGTCTCCTCGCAAGCACCTCGCTGTCGGCTTACCTAGAACACGGGCGATCATGGTTCTTCCGCCCGCCTGGCCGCACTCCCCGCCGGCCGTATTCTCGTGGGACTGCAGGCTTCAACCACGTCTTTGTATGTCATCTGAACACTCGACCAGGTACCTGAGCAGGGACATGCAGCCAGGGGCAACCCGACGTCAACGGCCACAAAGACTCCGCACGAGTAATGACCAAGCCATGTACCTGATTTTCCGAGCGTTGCGGCCTTGGTTGGAACCGCATCATCCAAGGTTTCGAGGAGGTTGGATGATGAGAGAAGGTTTGGTGGTATTGAAACTCTCCAGGCGCTCTCCCGAGCGGCAAGCCGATGCGTGACTTCAGTTCCGAACAGAAGATCCATGGTCGGCTTGACTGAGGGAGATGAAGGTTCGCCCGTTTGTTGTGTGGGGATTCTGGAGAAGGTTGCAATACAACCACAACACGGACACGACAGTGCGCTCTTGGGCCGCGATGCAGCCCTGCTTGACTCGCGGTCGAGGACAGCTTTGACTCGGCCAATATCAGATTTTCATTTCCATATACGAACTGCAACAAGCATCTCTGCTCATCGCTGTTGAGTGCACATGCCTATGGTAGATCAGTCGATTTGACGCCCGTGAGTATCAAATGATCGTCCAGCTCTTCGCCCCGTGTCTCTGGTATGTGACAAGATCGTGAGAGACCATGAGCCTGCCTATAGCACATGACGCAGCATGGAAGAAAACCAAGGAAAAGCAACATAGCATCAGACATGAATGAGACGACCCAAACCTCCCTTCTGCCAGTGCAAACAGCATGAGACCACACAGACGTGACGTCCACTCTTACCTCGATTGGCATACCTGACCTCCAAACGCCGCCGACACAAGACCAAAACCAACACCCGTCCATTTTTCACACCTTGTGACATGATGTCGTTATAGCCCCGTTCTAACCCGCAATCCCACTCCTTCGCCTCTTTTTGCAGTTGTTCCTGAAGCTTTCTGGATGTGCTGTTCTGAGACTAGATGCCGGAGGAAGGGGGTCCTGTGACCAGCCCAAGTGACGTCGGGGGGCGCCAGACCGGTGCGTGAGGTTATTCGACTTCTTGTTGTTGGCACCCATACATCCCATAGATTCGCCCGAGGCTTTTCATGTGTTGTAGACAGGTTTCCACTGCCGGATCGCGTGATCAAGCAGCCCCCTTCCTCACGCCCGATGGCTACAATGAAGAAGTCGTCGTGGAAGGAACAGCCGGAAGGGCCGTCCATCGCGGCATTCGTAGGAGTATGGCCCTCATTATTTGAGATCTCCTCCATCATCGGAGTGACGTCGTCTGCCAGGTTTGAGAATAGCAACAGACGATTGCAGCATAGTCGCCGACGTAAAAGCCTATTGTGGTGAGTACGGAGTGAAGAATACCCCAACAAGCAGAGACAGACGAGTCAAAAAAGCGGCGCTTCTATCGGCCCTGTCTGACGCAGGCAGTGTCATTGATCTTGCTATTAGCAACGCAATTGCCCAAATACGACAAACGCGCCGAATCAGAAAAGAAGTCCAAGGAGAACTTCTAGCGGCCGTTGCGGAGCATCAGATTCGTCGTCTTCGCCGTGACGATTCTTGCACAGCCCGTCTGTCCACCGCTTCATCACCAAGTGGTCTGTTCATTTTGCATGTGCGCGTGAGAGCGAAGCATTGAATGTGGAGAACTACTGGTCTCACCACCCACATTCTGCCCGACTTTCTCCTTCCAAGCAAGCTTCCTCCAAGCCAATGGCGTGCGAAACAGTGGAGCAACGCAAGCCTGGGCGATGAGGCGTAAGAAAATGGCACAGGTGTCCAGAACGTTGAGGGGAAGAAGGAACGACGCAAAGTGGGGAATTTTTTCTGCTTGTCCACCTCGTGTCAGACTGCTGAATAGTCGTCTTGATTGCGTGTGCACAGGAGAAAATTGGTTCCGTCTCGTTCCAGTCTCTCCACGTCAATGGTTACAACAACAACAAACAAACCACATTCATCATGATCACAGACGCGGCAATGACGGCTAAAGTCTACACCTACAACTCGTCTGATAGTCCGTGTCCAGAACAATGCGACCGTCTCCGCCTCGACGAATGGGCAGGCCTCGGCAGGGAAGCCGCAGCATACAGCATATCCATATGCACAGCATGCGCAAGCGTTCAGCAGATCACTGTAGGCAGGTAAGCCCATCTGACTTGTAAAATGGCGGTCTGCTCAATCACATGTCCGCCCACTGGTCGACATGGCTGCCTACTCCCCGCATACGCGACCGCGAGAGTTCCTCAGCAGCAGCAGACAACGTAGTAGCCATCGTATGTACGTATAATGTGACATGGTGAAACGAACCGCTGTAAGATCTTCAAGCAAACCGTCGAATCGTCCGCTTTTTTCGCGCGTGCATTAATGAGGTTACCCTACTACTACTCTGCCACCCACGGGTCCCACATCTCTCCCACTCTTTCGCGGTCGAAGCTCCATTTCGCTGCTGTGACTCATCCGAACTCTCCCGTCGCGGCCGCTGCCCCAGAGGTAGTAGTGTTACAATGTAGTAGTAATGTACAAAGCCGTACTTGCGCCGAGCGCACATTCGCTCAAGGCGGCTTGTTTTCGTAGCAGAAGTGTTGCTCTCGCAGCCGTCAAATGTCTGTAGAAGTGCCGATGCTGGTATCATTTCGAAGCCTCAAAAATCCCATCCCAATCCATTCCGTGTGACCCATAGTGCGATGGGTAGGCTGCGTGTGCAGCAACTTGCATCTCATGCCAAACGCCCCATCGCTGTGTGCTGAAATCAAAAAAAAAGAATCGCTAAAACGCAGGATGTATCATGCTTCGCTAGGCTACCAGCCTTTGGCGTGGTATTCTCCTAGTCCTTGGTGAAAGTAGTCGTTGTTGAACTTCTTCCCGTCCTTGTGGGAAAGAGCAATCGGCTCAGGGTGCTGTTTCAGGTTCTTCACGTCGTTGGACGTGTGCCTTCGCTTGAGAGCAGCCAGATTGCCAGTACTTCGGTGCTGTCGCTCCCAGAGTAGATTCTTTCGTAACGACTCCGTCAGCTCGGTGGAGAGCATGTTGCGACGGGTAGTGCGGGGAGACAACGCTGGTTGCTGGTCGTGAGTGTTGGAGGTCGTCATGATGATCGGTTTCGAGCGCGTGATCTCCTGGCCAGCAAGTTGTAGTTGTGAGCCTGTTTCCGGCGTGGCGGCCATAGAAGGGCCATTAGGTGTCGTCGTCCTTGAGCGCCGGATCTGAGGTTGTGAACGTGATGCTGCGTTCGCGAGGGCCTTGGCTCGATCCGGCTCGTGCATCAGCGTTGTCAGTAGTGATCGATTGGAAGTGAGATTCGGTCTTGAGTCCACTCTCTGGAAGAGTCCGGGCTCGTTTACTGACGATGGGCCGCTGTTGTCTTCCGAATCCTCCCAGTCCGATGAGTCGTCGTCATCTTCGATCGCACTCTCCGATACCTCCTCGTCCTCGTCATCTGATTCAAACACCGGGCTGTTGCGGGCGACAGCAACTTCCTCCTTGAACGACGTTTGCTTCTTGCTGCTGTCGCTGTGAAGGCTGGCACCACGCTTCAAGCTCTCGGATAGATGGCTGCGGTACATGTGGCTCTCGAGTGAGCTCTCGCCCTCGTCGGAAGAGGTGCCGATCGTGAACATTGGGCCTTTCTTGACCTTTGGCAGTGCCGGTCGATATTGTGGGGACGTTTTGAGGATAGGTGTCGGTTGTGTCGATGCGAGGTTTGTTTGCGACCGGTATGAAGACGGCGCACCGCCTGGTACAAAGCCGCGAACGATACTGTGAGTGCTCATCTCAGTCGATGAGCTGTCCTGCGATCCGACAGTCTGCGATGTCTGGGAGGCGTGCGAGCCATCGGTGGCGACGGTGGAGGCGGACGACTCCAGCAGTGTTGAATGTGACGCCGACGTCTGGGAAGTGGCAGTCTGCGCAGGTTCTGATGTCTGAGATGCGTTGAGGTCCAGCATTGAAAGGACTTGCGGCGCGGATGTGGAAGAGAGGTCAGGAACTCGCGATGCAGGCGTCGACGAGGCGGGGAGTTCGATCGGTTCCAGCTCTTTGGTCTCCTTTATCGAGATGACTATCTTCTCCAGGTCGATGGGTGTGATGTGCTTCTCTCGTCCACGACTTCGGCTGCTCTCCGTGGATGCGTTCCGTCTGAGTTCTGGGCGGGCTTTGGGGATGCGAGGTGTGATGGTGGAGGAAGTGGTGTCGACGTCGAGTTCGTCGTCCGACGCCGAGGAGGCGGATTCGAGGCTGGAGGAAAGTGCAGGCATGGCAAGGTCGCCACTTGCTGCTGCCGCGTCGGAAAGAGAGCGTTGTTGGGAAGGTGCGCAGCGGGCGTTCTTCGCTTCGGGCGCGCAGCAGAAGGTCTCGCGGTTCCAGAGTCGCCAACTGAGGTTTTCTAATCGTTTGCCGTCTTCCATGGCGTGCGAGGTCTTGGAGAATAACGACCACTGTGAGGTTTGGTCAGTACAATGGCTTTCATTGTCGTTCGCGCACGTGGACGCACCATGCCAAAGAGATTCTCCACGCTGCTGGTGTCGATAGTGTGCAGGGCGGGTACCTCGACCCGCAATAGCGAGTGTTCAGGTCGAAAAGGCATTGTGGTGTTGTCGCCGACGGCGAGGGACGGTGTTGTGAGGAGGAAACACGGCGCTGGGAGCGTTGGGGCGTGGTATGCTTCTGTATGGCTGAATGCAGAAGCCGGTCGCGATCGCGACGATTGCGTCAGGTGCACACGGTGCGGAGTACAAAGGTACACCGGCTAACCAGGCTCATCTGGCGAGTCGACCCGGCGATTTGTTCAGGTGGCGGCGCAGCAGAGACACACAGGGCAAGATGGCGATGTCAACGTCGTCGTCGTCGTTGCCAGTCAAGCAGAGACAGCGAGGCGGAGCAGCAGTAGGTATCGGCGCTGGCGTGGCGTGGGCGGTGGACAGCGAGACAGACAGACAGACCAGACCAGGCGTCGGCACGGGAGGCCCTTGGGTAATATGCGTGTGCGATGCGCTGCGCGGGCATGGGGCGGTTCTTCGGTGCTGCATGTAACCCAGGACATGGGTAGGCTGATCTAAGTTGGCTCTGAACCTTTGGAAACGTCTGACTTCGACTAGCCGTCCGGGACATATCCGCCCACGCATGGGCCAGCATCCCAGCGGCCACATCCTCGTGGGTGCAGACAGATCGCTTGCCGGGGCTCCACCTTCCAGGCCGATCGCCGCTGGACAGCGCTATCACAGCGACACTCTCCTCCGCCTCCCGAGCCTATCCTCGCCGTCACCCTCTCTGCTCCCCTTCCGCCGTGCTGCTGCTGCGCTTGACGCCCGACACACCTCCTGCGTGCCAGTGCTCCTGATTCACGCAGACGAGCGAGTCGCCGCCGGCAGGAGGTGTGCCTGTGCCTGTGCCTGCACAGAGACTGTTCTCCTGGCGGCAGCGTCCGTCACGGCAGAGCACCTCGGCACCGCTGCGGTGGGCTAGTTCTCGCCCTCATCATGTGTGCACGCGTGGGGGGCGAGGCACGAATCACCGTGTGGCTTCATGTGAAGGTAAGTCACGAGGCGTCGCACGGCGGCCACCGAGGCGCTTGCCATGCCTCTCGACCATTCATTGTAGACAGCTACGGCCTCCGTGACCAGCTGGAGGAAGACGATTGCAAACCGTATCGTCGTCGTAAAGGTCGTCGCCATCGCGCGCAGCTAGCAGCGTGGCGACGACAAACAGCGACGCAGCAGGCTCGGCAGGCAAGCGCGCCGTCTGTTTCCAGAAGCCCCCGCCGTCTCTCGTCCGACAATGGCTGGCTTCTCCGCGTTGTCGCGGTGTCGTTACCTTATGGCTGCTATTTTCTGCCCCGGTGTTTTCGTCAGCGTCGCGCAGGGTGAAGGGATGACACTGCGGCTGGCACTGGACCTGAACAACAGCTACAGCCGTGTCGTATCCGCATCGCCCGCCTCGTCAGCCGGACAGCACGACAACAAACGCCCAGAAGCAACACTCCAGTCGTCTGCTGCCAGTTCTCGCCCAAGAGTCATCTGCCCGCGCCTCGCAGCGACCGTCTGCGGCCAAGCTGTAGCGTGTCAGCCCGACATGATCTCCTCCCTTGCAGCGACACGGCACCTGAACAGCCATCCTTGCTTCATCCGGCCTGTACTCGGCGATGACGAGCACGTGGCTGAGGCGCGGAGAATTTTTCACCCGTCCTCGGATTGCCCATTCCAGGATCTCCAGTCGAGCAGGGCCTCGATGCGAGGCTTGCAGGTGCTCTCATTGATATTATCGCAGCAACGACGCCTAGATGCCTCACTACTCATTTCGTCCTGACTCTCAGTCCTGTTGTCTTGCGACGACCGCGCTTCACCCGGAAGAACCTGCAAAGGGGGGCTCTACGCGCCTGGAATGCGAGCAATGCCCACGATCCATTCACTGCCACGCCCCCGTTTGTCCTCGTAGCCACTCCCACGCTGTAGCCATCACTCGTGGCGACCATTGGTCGACATGTCACATTCTCGCCATGCCAACACATCAAACAATGTCTTGGATAACAGGACACGGTAATTTGGAAAGCCTGCCATATCTGCGATCGACGCACGGGATAGGGCCATGTCACAGTCTTATTGATGTTCCTGTATCCGTCCGGATAGAACAAATCACAAACCACACACTCTCTCCGGAGGGTGTGACGCTTCTGCGACCAGGCACAGCCGCAACGCAAACGGGAACAGTCGACTGCTGCCGCCCAGTGTTGTTGGTTGCACGCGCACTATAGAAGCTCATTCGCTATTCCACGGTCGTGTACAGCGACATTCCGTGCAGCGGTGAAAGCCAGATGACCAGATGCGCTGGCTGGCGCAGTCACCTGCCGCTGCTCGCCCCGTCGCGTCGCAAGCGAAACGGGAGCAGCAGCGCCGTGTGAAGTCGTCTGTTTCGAGACCCTTTCGTCTCCAGGAAAGGTCTCCAGATTTCTTCTCCACTCCAAGAGTCCCTGGATCTCCTCGTCGTACGCACTGCCGTGCTGACGAAAAAAGCGGAGAGCGATGGAGACACTCCAAAGGACCCTTCGTTCAGCCTGACCATTCGGGGAAACAACTCCGCTGTGACAAGATCAGCTAGAGTACCTACCCGATACCTCTGTACACCGCAAGTTTTACGTGGAGGCGGTGGTACCGGTGGGGTAGTCTAGACTTGAAGAACGCAGGTTTCCGCTAATCCGCTGTTGCTCGGTGTGCAATTATCCGGGCATCGTATTGTTGCAACATCGTACCGTACGTTTGTGTCCTACTCGTCGTTTTTACGAGCAGCTGATGAGGGATGCTGATGCGGAGAGTGTGGAGATTTGATAACAATCCTATGCAAATCCTGGGACATCGCCTCGACGAGGCGCCCCACAGCAGCAGCAACAGAGCCTGTCGTTTTCGGCACTTTCGCAGTCGGCCTGTTTGTCGTCCAGATGATGGCCAAGCGTCTGGCCGTCACGCGGAGGGCGCCCCAGCTTGTCCTCCACCTCCACTGAGTCCACTCCCCACGGCTTGCTCTGCGTCTAATGCAATCAAAGTTCAGGAGCGAGCCGGTGCTTGCGCCTTCCCCGGACGCTGGCGTGCGCCGTTGCCATCATCCGTCCGCGTTTCTGAGCTGGCTGCATACCGTTTCTGATGAATGAACGTCGCACCAGCCCTCTGTTTCCCCCACCACCACAAGCATCGCGAGAGGGTGTGAAGATGCGTGGTTACGGTGTCCGACCAACGCGGGATTGCCGTCGCCCATGTTTGACAGGTGATATTGAGATGCTGCTGTCGTGCCAGCGCACCAGGTGAAGGATCTGTCGTGGTCATCTGAACACTGCACATTGCGCCAACTTGAGAACAACAACACCCGGGCGTGGGGAGACCGTCCATCAAGTCAGCACTTGTCGCGGAGTCCGTTGCGTACATAGGACTCCCTCGCATGCGCCACAGCATATCGCCTGCAGCATGCTGAGCCTCACATTAAAATTAGGTCCCCTCAGATCCGCCGTGCATGCCTTGAGTTCCCGGAGCCACTGCATCGGGAGCAGAGGCGTCGATTTAGCCTGAACCCCGTCCACCTGGATTCGCGCGTCCGTCTCCTGTCTAGACCACTTGCATACGGATGAATGCACATTCCACCAAGCAAACGCTGCGATCGAGGAGCCTCGCTGTTTGCAGTAGGGTGTCAGAGAGACAAGCACTCTCGCCATCTCAGTCGCGCCTGCATTATCGCGATACGAATCTGGAGGATGCAGTTCTCTATCTCCCCCCATGTGTTTCTCTGCCCCAGATCCGGAATCTGGACCGGTGGTCGGGTGTTGGTGTGCGGATGTTGGTTTGGCTGTTCACCCCACGCTTTTTCGTCATGGCACGCTGCTTGTTGCTTCTTTCCGTCGACATCCCATCACTTCTCCTGTTCAGCAGCAGCACTTTGATGAACGACGTGGCGACGACGTTGCTTCATCCACTCACATCAAGCCGTCGCCGCACATGCGAAGATCTTCCTCTGAACAAGCAAATGCGTGGCGGCTTCCGCATCGCCTGCGTTCCGCATCCTCTCGCCAATTTGTCGATTGACTGCGAGGAACCGCGTGTCCCGGTCTTGTTGACATCCCGTCTTCATCTGTCACTCTGTCCTCCCACACGCTGCGTGGCGTCTTCTTGAGCAGGCTTGCAGCGGACATGTGCGATGGTCGTCCTCATCACACCGATATCTGATAACCTTCTGGCGGAGCAGATGAGCCGCAAGACCGCCCGTTGAACTATCGGCACACTTGGAACGGCAGACTCGGTGCGGTGCCGCGCCAGCGGGCGGAAGCAGGCCCGACGCCAGAGTCTATCCATCGTGCTTTCCTTTTGAATTGGGGGGTGCATCCCGCCGTTCTGGGCGATGTTGTCGATCAATCTCAAACAAACTTGCCCCGGACGACGTTCAGGAGCGTTACCATGGCAGTCGGAATTGCCAGACGCGGTCGCCAGCCAGCCACAGACTGACAGCAGCATCGTCGAGGGCCAAGCAAAACGACCAATCGCTTGTGGTTACTGACAAGATGGTGGTAGTGGTGCAGTCATGTTTGTTGGTCCACCCATCCATCGAATTGATTGAGACGGTGAACTCGATCACACATACGGACCTACGACGCACATGCAGCATGCAGTATGCACGGCGAAGGACCGTCCTCCGATGATTTGCACTTTGCATGTCAACGACAGCAACGACTTTGTCGGATCCCGTCCGCGGAGCCATTGAAGATGGTAACTCGATTCACTCTCAGCGGTGTTTTCTCCTATTTTCGCACATGATAGCGACCTTCGGCTCAACAGCACTTTGGACCACTTAGTCGCACGCGAGTTTGACCGCTTTTGTGCTTCAGAAGGTCTGTCGTCGACTAGTTGCCTAGTCGACGAATTGACGCCTTCAGACCGGTGCAATTGCAGTGTAAAGGTACATGAAACAACGTATTGCTCATAGGCTTTGTCTTGGTCTGACCGCTGAGGACTTGCATGTGAAAGTCTTGGCATTTTCCTTGTCTGCTTAACGGTATCTACAGGGCCCTTGGTGCGTCTGAGTGCTGCTAATGGCAATGTTCCCTCTAAAATATGATTGACTCTATTGTCGCCGGCTATGCTACGGGTGCTCGTCTCGCGGCTGTGAATGGAGAAAGTCCTACCCACGCCCTCCGTTTCGGCGTCCATCACAGCTTGTACCGTGGCCACCAGTCGAGACAAAAGCGTCTACACGCTTCCTAAAGGATACGTTATACACCAAAGCAATATACACTTCTTTGCCTTTGCACCCCATGTTTATGAGCCGGTCTTTATGCTACCGGTCATCCTAGGGACGTTCTCAAGATTGTATGTAGGCTCGCAAGCTTCGAAGAAGGTCGCAGTATTCATTTTCGGAGGTGTTATAGCAAGGTACGCATGACTGCTGTTGTCTATAGACTACAACCGGCATGGCGTCCATTGACCTATCAAAACTGTCAAGCGATGTCGCGATGTCTTGGGCTCATGTGGGACATGATTCGCTTTATCGGAAAAAAAATCGATAGCTCGTTGACATTATCAATCGAAGGTATTTACAAGCGTCATTGTGAATACTCAGGACGTGTACCTGCACGGTGTACCGCAGATTGATCATCTGGAAAACTATTCGCCATCCCAAAAGAAAGTGTCAATATACTAACTATGTCAAATCATTCTTCAGGTATGTGGATAAACAATAATAACAACGATGCTATAACGCTAAGAGAACTACTCAGTATTACATTATTTGATGTAATTGTTATTTCTTTTGATTCTTGGTTGTTACGTTCTGATCTACGAGTTCATAACGCCAATAGTTCCTGTCTATACTTTACAGACAACCTGTGGCTGCTTGCCTCATACGACTCTGCGCCATGTCGACCTATGCAGGTCAGATGGCGTGAATCTCGACGTTCAATAATTCCAATTAAACCCCATACATCACCGTTTTGTGGTGTCCCATACCTTCCATGCTACGTTATGCGAAAGTGTAAGCAGTGCGTGTGGGCTCGTCTTGCCACGGGTTGGCATCCATATAGCCCTTTTGAAAGGCATAATGGAAGCCATGTGGACGGTGGTCAGAGCCGAATGCATGTGGTCCGTGATACACGCCCTTGTGCAGCGGGAGGACGGTTCGGCTCTTCTGTCGCTTCATCAGTGACGACAATGCCACCGAAACGACTGTTGAGATGAAAGGGAGAGCGTCGACGACAACATTGTCGAAGCTGCTGCGATTCGATCCCATGGCGCCAGCGAGAAGTGTCGTGAACATTGTGAAGATCACCGATATGACCAACGTGCCAGCTATCAGTGCCCACACAAATCTGAGCAGCGTCAGCGTGAGTATATATAATCAAGCCGGCGTCTCAAGGAACTTACGTCTTCTTCTGCTCGATGACCAGAAACAACTGGATGACATAGTTAGCCCAGCACGATGCCCACAAGGACCAAGAGCTGTGTCTCGTCAGTATCTCATCACTCAACGTCGACCTTTGTCTCAAGGTAAGACTTACATGCTAGCAGTTGAGAACTCTCATCAGTCGTGAGTTCCAAGACCCAATGAGTCGTTGCCAACACTACCGACATAACGTCGACATACTCTGGATCTTTGAAATGTTGAGTCCCCATACAAGCCTTGTACGTCGATCGAGTAAGGCCCAGCAAACCGCTTATCAGGATAAGAGGAGGCAACGGCGGTCCCATGAGACTGACCATGTACGAGATCATGTCTCCTTTCCAAGGGTTACCGTTCCCTGCGATAGATTCCTGGGACAACTTCGTTGATGCAGCGTATGCGGTTCCAAAATTTAGAGCTGCTGCGATGAAGACTGGGAATAAGCATTGTCGTTGACGGCAGGAACTTGTTCCTTCAATATCATTACCCATGCTGGACTTCAACCTTGGATGGATGACTGCTGGAAGGGTGACATGGATTACCAACCCGCCACCGGTGGCATTCCTCGCGGCATCGATCACAAGAATGGCAGAAGCCACTCACAGTCGCCAGTGCTCTTGCGACTGGGCTCTTGCTAGGCATGCCAATGCTGAGGGCGGCCTTGCAGGTGCTGCCATGGACGATGTATCTCGTCACTGTCGCCTGCGAGATGTGGTACAACAGACATGAGTCTGCGAGGTCGCAGCACTGCGAGAAACCAGAGCTTGTGCAGGGCAAGTGACCGTCGTGCATGGCAGGTATTAACGCTCGAGGGCGTCTAGTCGTGACCGTTGTTCAGAGCCTGTGGGCGACGTATAGTACCGCACACGAGCATCGACGTACGGCAATTTCTTTTTACATGTGATTTCATTTTGAGGTCGATGTTTCCTTGGAGTTGATAGCTTTTTGGAGTTGACGGACTTTTGGATTTGACAGTTTGTCTTCGGAGTCGATAATTTTCTTGTCACAGTCGATGGATGCTTGACGGCTGGGTTCTTTCTCTAGTCTTGTGGTCTGTTACAGCGTGTGCCTTTTTACACTTGATGATTGATGATATCCATGGATGCGATTTCGCCGCTTGCCTGGATGTGTTTTCTTCTTTCCATCATCACGAAACCTGTGGTCGCGTCTCTCATCGTCCTTGGATTATAGCGCCCTGTCATTGTGAGGACGCCTCAGATCAGATAGATGTCGCTGTGTCCACTGACCATTGAAGTCCGGAGTGTTAGGCACCAGGACGTTCTTCATGGTCAGCGTGAAGTTGAAAATCCCTTAGCGGCACTCGGAAGGTCAAAAACCCACAGTACACGTGATGAGGTTGAACATGTCGGGTTTGAACGAGCATCAAAGATCGAAGGTCTTTTCATTGCAGAAGGGATACACGTCGTGAACAGCAATACGAGAAGTGTCCTTCATAGACACGATACAATCCTGTTCGTTCCAATAATCATCGCCCTGTCCAATGAACTCCAGCATCTCAACGTACAACCTCATCAAGAACAAAGCAGTCCACCCTCTCCTCACCAGCGACGACCATAAACATCATGCTCCTGAGCAGACCGTCCCTTGGGCCTCTGCTCCATGCTCCTGGAAGTCGTACGGCCCATCTCCCGAACATCAGCGCCATTAGCGCCATCCAACAAGCGACTGTCAGTGCCAAACTTCTCCCACAACGCTCGATCCTGTGCATCATGCGCTCCAGTCTCTGCATCGTGCCTGAAAAGGCCCAGAATGTCTTGCATCGAGAGCTTGCCAGCTCCCTTACCACCTTCGATGGCGGCCTTGGCAAGCTCTCGCTTCTTCTCCTGGAGCTCGATGATGCGCTCCTCGACGCTGGTGCGCATGGTCAAGCGGAAGACCTTGACGTCGACGGTCTGGTTCAGACGATGCACGCGGTCAATGGCTTGCTCCTCGACGAAAGGGTTCCAGAACGGCTCGATGATGACCACGCGTGATGCGGCGGTCAGGTTGAGGCCCAGACTGCCGCACTTCAGAGAGCATAGCAGTACGCGGGTTTTGGGGTTGCTGCGAAGGGAGTTGAGAGACTTCTCACGGTCGTCGGGCTTCATGCTCCCGTCGTAGCGAACGAATTGTAAGCCACTCTGCTTCATGTGAGGCTCGATGAGGTCCAGCATGGTGGTGAACTGCGAGAAGACGATGGTCTTGTGCTTCGGTGACTCCTTGTGCAGGATGCGCAACAAATGTCGAATCTTGGTGGAGGGTGTATGTCTCGTCTTGCCGCTTGGGCCCATGCCACGGAGGACATCAGCTTCTGAGTCGGACTCGTCTTCATCAGACTCGTCGTCCTCGGACTCTTCGCTCTCATCTTCTTCGTCTTCGTCTACAGAGTCATCATCAGAGTGCTCTGCGCCGCGAGACCGCTTGTCAGCACGGCTTGGCGAATCGACAATATTCGAATCGTCCTCGTCACTTCTCTCAGAGTCGATCGTATCAAGGCTCTCGCCGCCGCCTTCGGCATCCTCATCATCACTGCCGCCTGCCTTGCCAAGGTTCACCTTGCGCTCTGGCTCATTGGCAATCCACTCGCCTTGACTCTCGTCTTCATCATCGCTGTCGACTACCACCTTGCGGTTTCGGGTGCGGCGTGGCTCTGCCTTGGCTTCGGTCTTTGGCTTTCTTCCGTCCAGCTTCTTTGACTTCTTCGACTCCTTTGACTTCTTGCTCCTCTTGACCATGGCAAGATCTGCCTCGCATTCTGAGCAACGCACGGCACCTCCACTGGCCTCAGCAGAAGACAGTCTCACTTGACAGACATCACAGTGCTTGGACTGGACGCTGACCCCTCCCATCAGAGCTGCGAGGCTGTCCATCTCGTCGTCCTCCACACTGCCTGTCTTTCGTTGCTGTTGGGACCCGGTGGTCAAGGCGTCCTTGTCGTTGCTCATGGATTTCTCTACCAGCTGAGGATGATTGCAAGCTTGTCTCAAACGTAGCAGGAGAACGAGAGCGCCCATATAGTCGTTCTTGCGGTTGCCATCCATCATGTCCTGCATTCGAGCATCAGCTCGAGCTTCGAGTCGACTATAAAACTCCTGCTCTTCTTCGTCGAAGTCACATTCTACGATTTCCACCTCACGCTTGACGATTTGCATGCCACCGCTGTTCGCGCCATCGGCATTTGCCTTGCCGCCAAAGTTCAAGGCACCCTCTTCCTTGAGGATATCTTTCGTTCGACGCTTCATGAAGGCTCGCAGGAAGAACTGCAGTCTCTTCATGGCAAGGCCACCTCTGCCGCTCTTCATGGGCTGGATGATATCCGACTTCCATCTCGCTAAGTCGCAGAAGGGCTTGATGCGCAAGAACTTGATTAGTGAGAACAGCTCGTCCAAATTATTCTGAAGAGGCGTGCCGGTCAAACACCATCGGTACCAGCTGTTCAGGGCACAGCAGGCCAACGTGGATTTGGCATTGCGGTTCTTGATGCTGTGGGCTTCGTCCAAAATCAGCCGATACCAGTTGACTCCCATGCAGCCAATCCTCGCCCCTCCGGCAACGAGCATGTTCGATCCAGCATGCTCCGAGGTGAGCGTCTGATATGTTGTAATCACAACATCGTACTTGCTTAATTCGACACTTGATTTCGTGCGGCTGGGTCCATGATGAACGAGGACTTTCAGAGCATGGCTCTTGGTCACTTTCGATTTAATTTCCGACTCCCACTGCTTGATCAGTGCCAAGGGAGCAACCACGAGCGTGCCTTTGCCGATGTCCTTGCCTGGTAGCTTCTGGTTCTTGTGCTCAGGTTTGGCGTCCGGAGCGGGGCGCGGATTGGTCAACAAGAGCGTCACTGATTGTATCGTCTTGCCCAAGCCCATGTCATCTGCCAAGATGCCGCCGCGAGGCAAGACACCTCTAGTCTTGACTCTGCCAATCTCCTTGTCAATCATCCAGGATACGCCCTCGACTTGATGCGGCAGCAGCTGCACTGCAAGACCGTCGACTGTTCCATCTTCCTCGGCTTCCTCTTCAGCTTCGTCGTCCTTGGACTCCTCTTTGATGCTCAGGTTGGCAAGTTTGTCTGCGAAGCTCTTGCTCGTCTTGTCTTCCTTTTGCGCTTTCTTCACACGTCGACGAAGTCTCGTCTGACCCTTCTCCTCCTCGTCATCGAAAGCCCCCTCTAGTAGGCCCTTGATGTTGTCATTTGCTTTGTTCGCATCCACGTACATGTACGGGTCTTCTGAGCCAAACTTCCGGCTATCAGCTCTGATCGCAGCGTCGGGGTCGAAGCGATCCTCCTCTTCCTCTTCCTGATTCCTCGTGAGATCAACCATCTGCGGCGGAGAGTGAAGCGGGTTCCTAAAACCGTTCGAGCCCGCCGAAGTGAAGGTCGGCTTCGGCTGTGGATAGACCGTCTTCATGGGAGGGTTGATGGGCTTGAAGACATGAGTGGCACTCGGCTCGAAGCTGCGATGGAACTGCTGTGCCATGGCATCTTGCGCAGCCCCAAGAGACGGAGCGTGTGTTTTGAACGAAGATGAAGACGCCGGTTGTTGGCCTGGAACGCGGAAGCCTTGTTGCTCGGATTGTGGTCGAGCGGCGGTTACTGGTCGGATGGAGTGCTGTGGTCTGGACTTGGGGGCAAAGATGCTCGGCGAAGGCTTTTTGGTACCGTGCAGCGGATTACGCAGAGGACTCGCCTTGCCGAATTCAATGTCCGACCCTACCTTCTCATCGCTGGCGCGCTTGGCTCCCTGGGGTGATGAGGACTGCATTTTGGCGGAGATGTTGGCCAAAGGTACTCGGACCTGATCCTGCTTTTGCGGGGACAGGTATTGGCCAGATGACGCCCGTCCTGGACTTCTCTCGCGCACCATATCACACTTGTCGTACTGCTGTTGATCGGCCAGCCACTCGCCCAGGAGATTGCGCTGCGTGTCGGCTGCGAAGGTGGGTTTCGTGGGTGACGCAAGGGTGTTCACGGGTTTGAAGGCTCCGCGACGCCTAGGCGATGTGTGTGTATCCGCCCTTCGAAGGTATCAGCTGCGGGACAAGAAGATGTGTTGTTGTTCCGGGGTAGATACTCACAGCTTGATGAGATGACCCTTATCGCTGCCTGTCGACGTTGTCGAAGTCTAAAACGTCACGCGCGCCGTGTTTACCCTGACGGGCTCGGCCGTTGCCTACGAGTTGCTGTGGTAACTATCGACAACACCTTTTCTTTCACATGCATGCAATAAATACGTTGTTCCTTCATTCACCTGATCTGTGCACTATGATCCTTCTACACACTCTCTAGGAAGATCCTCATAATGACATGCGCCGCAGGCATGATCGGAGGTCAGCTCTCGCTGGTGTGAGCTTGACATTAGCTTTTCCTTGTGTTTGAACCCCTTATCCGCTCTCGCAGTAAGAATACAATCTTGATATAATGTCATTTCTGCGCGACACGCGCCGGCCCAGCATGACGTTGGTCAACAGCAGCATCAACATTTCATTCCATCCTCTCACCGTTCTTTCAATGATACATGTATACTCTATTTGCATAAAGGCCTTGCTTGTCGTCAGCTTCTTCCAGTAATCGCCCTGGGCCTCACCCTTACTTGTGACTCTCATTTGTTCCATCAGGCCAGCGTTATCCACTCAAGATTCTTCACCAAGCGATTGTATATCTGGTGTGCGCTACGCAACGAATCGGGGGACTTGTGCCAGAACATATTGAACCCCATGGGCTGCCACGATACAGAAAACATTTCACGGCCGTCCTGCACATCATCTCCGCCAAGTGCTTCCACCAAAGACACCCCATAGACATGTGCGTCTCCGATTAGGCGGTACACTCCAGCAGAATGCACACGACGAATGACGAATGGCCATGGCGCGCCTGCGAGGACGCATACACCATCACCAGACCTCGTTCCAGGAGGTAGCCATGCGATCTTCTTGCTCTCTTGCGTCTGCACTGTCCAGAGCTGCCTCCTCTCGGCCAAGGGACATTGCGCACATTCGACCATGAGCCAATATAACGACTCTCGTAGCTCGGTAGTGAATTCAACACTTTCGGCTACCGAGGATTCTTTCATCTTTGAGCAAAACTCTTCGGATATGGCCGATGGCCTCGCAGAGGGTGGTGTCCAAGGGGCAACCCAGTACGTGGGATATTTCAAGAAGAAGACCAGCTCTCTATCGAGGTCTGATGGCGTAGCCTTACAAAACTCCGCGAAGTGCTTTCGACAAGCCATGTACCAAGCCATGAAGCGCTCGAACTGTTCATAGTCTTCAGAATTCACAGGATTGTCTTCCAGAGCAATCGTTGGGTTTCCAGGGATATCGATTCGCTCATCGGCCACGGCGAAGCACCTTCCAGACAAGCGTAAGTAGTTCGGCTTGCCTTGCACGACTTTGCAGTCGAAGAGCTGTTCCCAGTCAGTGCTGTTGAATGGCTTGAGACCGCGAGGAAGGCGTTTTCCAAGGGCCCAGTGATTGTACAGCATTTCCTTTGCCACTTGTGCAGCGGAGAGATTATTCAGATCTCCGACCCACGAGGTCCCAAAGTCTGAGAAGCTGTCACTGTGTTCGTTGGCGAGCGCCAGGAATAGATATGCGTGCCACACGTGTCTTTTTCGTGTCGCTGCAATGCGGAATATGCGCATTACAAGTCTCCGATACAGCTCCATTGCATCTATACGGTAGTCTGGTCTGAGCTCCTCGAATTCATCAAGCCCTAGAACTGTACGCAGCGCAAAGATCCGATCTCTAGGATCCGAGCACAACCTGTTGTTGTACGTGATCAGGTTGGGAGCTGCATCCCCGGGATAGACCTCGGGCGAACGGTTCTGGAGGTGCAAGTGAATCTGATCGACAGCGGTCCGATGTGGCTGATGGAGTGGAGCATGACTTTGTAGCGTTTTCCAGTGGAACCGTATCTCTTCTAGAGCATGTAGCAGGTCGGCAGCTCGCCATTCGAGCTGTTCGATGTAAAAGAAGATGCCCTTCGTGGCGACGACAGAACTAGATGTTTCTTGAACGACCCAGAGTCTTTGGAACCATGGTCTCTGCCAGATGGTGTGAATGATTTCGAAAAGGCCCCAGAGGACGAAGTCACTTCGATAGCTTTTCAGCAGCCTCCGCCGCTCGACTGGGATACAATCTGCAACCCGTGTGAGCTCTGTGGAATCTCCGGCCTCCGGCGAAGCCTTGGTATACCACGTTGCACAAGCTTCGATGATGCAAGTAGCCAGAACCTCTGCGTCCAAATTCTCACTTGGACCGAGCCATACAAGGACGCTTTGACAGGCTCCGTATATCTCGGCCATACGGGCGACTTGGGCGTTCCTTTCATCAACATCGCCTTGATTGATGCACACAGCATCAGCCCAGAGAAGGCGAGGGGATTCTACCGGCCTGAAATTCTTGAGTGCTTGATGAAGAGAAGTTGTTATGGAGATCCTTGCGTCTGTCGCGTGATCCTTACCAGGGATGAAAAGGCTATGTGGTCTCTCTGCAGATCCCCATGCGTAGGATAATGCTTCGTAGGAGTAGATGGTACGGGTGCGTCGAGTGGTCCTGATATTGAGCTTTTGCACTATGAACTCACCCTGCAAACGATCGTCTGGTCGTCCTGGCCAAAGTGCCAGAAGTCGTATATCTCCAGGACAGAGTGGTTCATTAAGCGCAGGGTGCGCGGTGGGTATCGAAGCGAGGAACGAGCGAGATATGCTGAGCGCCCCGGAGTGATATTACGATCAGACTGTGAATGGTCCGTGCACGCAGGAGGGCCTCCATGGTAAGAGTGGTGCATCTGGCCCGTGCGCTGCAGCGGATTTGATTGGACAAAAAGAAAGAATTGGTGCCTTAGGCATAAAATCTGGCTCAGGCTCACGACAACGACAAGCAGTGCAACGAGGACAGTAGCATCGCAGCGACAACAGCAGCAGCAGTGCAGCGAGACTACAATCAGCGGCGCAGCGAGACCAGTCTCAGCAGCGCAACGAGTAAGGCAACGACAAGTCAGCACAGCGACAGCGACAGCGACAGCGACAGTAGCAGCACTCAACACTCCGGAGGCAGCAGCCTGCGCTTACAGTATTGAGGCAGGCCTCTGCCTCTCCACAAGTACCATTTTAGATATACGAAGGGGCCTGGTCCATCTAGTCAGGAGTCGCAGATAGATCTTCTCATATACGGGTGGCTACGCTAGGAAAGTGCGTCAGAGCGCTGCGTCTTCGTTAGCACTTTACTTAATGAACAAGGTAACCTTGCAATCTTGGTCGGTAAAAGAGCCTTTGATGTGTGTCTCGATGGAGAGGATTGCTTATGGTTGGTGAGACTATTGTGATCGGAAAGGCATCAATAGGTCTAGTCGTTTTGGGGGAATGCAAATAAGGTTTAGAGTAGACTTCACGTGCGCGACACGCGCCAGTCCAGAATGACGTGGGCCGACATTAACAGCAACACCGACATTCGGTTTCCAACTACTCTTCTTCTTTTTTCACACAAACAAGGCTGCCCACGATGGCTCGCCGACAGAAGGTCATCGCCCACTCAATCACCCACTCGATCCTCCACAGCGACGACCAAAAACCCAAAACCCTCTTCGCCCGCCTACCCTCCTACTTCTGGCTCTACTGGCTAAACCTCACCTGCAGCCGCCCAGAACTCTTCAAAACCCTCCGAGAAGAAACCTGGCACATCTCCGAGGAAGAATACAGAAACAGCTTTCGCGCAGATGCAGAGAGCAGAGATGGCGCACGTCTCAAGGCGATTGGTACATACATTCAACCACCCGCTCTACCATCCACGACTAACAATGTATGTGTATAGGCGACATGGGCTACTCCGGCTCAACCTTCTTCACAACCCCCAACACCCTCTACATAATCAAATCCATCCCCCGCCACTTCGAATCCTCCTTCTTCAAAAACGACCTCCTCACCCCCTACGCCGAATACATGGCCGCGAACCCCTCCTCCCTCCTTATACGCATCACAGACTTTCTCGAATGCACTCAAATAAGTCTCGGAAGCGTCTTGAACCTCGCGCCATCCCACCACATCGTTATGGAAAACATAAAAGCCGGAGAGGAAAAGGACGCAGGATGGCAAACCTACGACCTAAAACCCATGTCCTACTTCTACCCCGAACGCGACATCGCCAACGGCGTCCTAACCAGCGAAGCGACGAAATCCAAACTCGCCGACGATTTCAATGAGAAAATCGTCCTCTCACTCGACGAAGCAGAACACTTCAAATCCCAATTGCAGAAAGATACGCAATTCCTCGCAGACCACAACGCGGTGGATTACTCTCTGTTTCTCATCCGCATTCCCAACTCCTCCACCACATCCATCACACCGTTCTCCGACCCACCAACCTGGCGCACCGGCCTCCCCTCCGCCGACGGAAAATGGCTCTACCGTGCCGCGGTCTTGGACTTCTTCTGGGCGAAACACAAGGTGCATGCGAAGGCCATGACGGGCTTGATCAAGGCTTGGAATGTTGTGGATCGTCAGGGGCCGATGAGTGTTACGACAGAGTCTCCGGAGTATCGGGAGAGATTTTTGGGAATGTGTGAGGAGATGATTGAGGTGCGAGGGGAGGAGGTGTAGATGAGGAGAGGAGGAGCTGTGTTTACTGTAGCGTTAATGTTCAGTGATACCCCCTTTTGCGTTGCGTTGCTATGATTTTGAAGATTGCATGAGATCAATGAAAGATTTGTTTATCTCACTATTGGTTCTCGAACTTGAATGTGCTCATTATTAGATATGCTAGTCTCAACTCCCCGACTTTGGTTATTCCAATTTTGAAAGGTCAGCCTGTGCCTTTCCTAGCCCGTTTTTCCAGACGCCGTCGCTATGTGAATTTGTTGTTATACAAAGGGAATTGTTATGCTGCTGCCGCTGGAATCCCAAGCTTGAGAAATGGGCTTCCCCTTTCGTCTAGAGGGATAAAAGTGGGTATCGGACTTTGGTGCCGGTCGAGAGGTGCTGCTTTCGACGCTCTACTGGCCATTGTTGTTCTTGTTGCTCTTGAACCACCCCTGCGTAGCACCATAGATGATGACGATGAGCACGATGATGAGGATGATGGCCACTGTGATTTCATATTAGTTGCCCGCCCTGCACCAACTCCCAGATGATATGCCGACTTACCGCAAATGCCCAGACAGATCCACTTCTTCTTCCTCGCCGCCCTCGCGCTATTCACCGCCTTCCCCACATGCACATTCCCCGCCTCCAAATGCGTATGCGTCTCCTCAGCCTTCTGCTCAATCGCCATGACCGGCGCCTCCTGCTGCACCACAATCGCATCCAGATCCTGAAACAGCTGCTGCAGCTCGATCATCGTCCGCTCGATATTCTGGATCGCGTCGTGGCGCTCGCGCACATTGCGGAGTGTGCTCTGGGCTTGACCCCGACGGTCGGCGTTGAGCAGCGCTTGCTGGAAAATCTGCGTGTCGCCGCCGGCTTCGGTGGCTTCGCGGATCTCGGACTCGGAGGCATCGGGGCGGACGATGAGGTATTGGCGGCGTTGTTGCTCTTGGACGTCTTTGCGGAAGGCGGATTCGCAGGATTGGTAGGATTGGATGGCTTTGCGGATTCGGCGGTCGAGGGCGTCGACTTGGGCTTTGTTGCGGGGGTTGGATGCGTCGGGTTGGCCCTTGATGCGCTTGACGCGGTCTGCGAGGCCACGGTATCCGCTCATGATGTCTGCTGACAAGGCGTCGACATCTTTGTTGGAGGCGCCGCTGCCGGAGATGAAGTTCTTTTGCAACCGCTGCAGCTCTTGCAGACGGCTCTCGAGGTCGTCGATGGCGCGGCCGACGGCGCGGCAGTCGTTGAGGATGGCATTGGGGTCGCGAGGCTCGGGGGTGGCCGAGGGGTAGGGCGCATTAAGCGGCTGCATCTCGACGTTCTGACCGTAGCCTTGACCACCGTAGGATTGGCCGTAGGTTGGAGGAGGGTTCTCGTAGCTGTCCTGGCTGGCGTATGGGTTGGAGCCTCCATAGCCGCCGCCGTAGTTGTTGTTGTACTGAGGGGTTGCCATGTCAGCTGGTGGAATTCGAATGCCTTCTCCTGAGACCTCGATGCTTGTGCGAGCGCCACAGATATGTGCTTGTCTTGCATGCTGTCGCCTGCGCGGTGCCCGTCGTACGATGTGGAGTGCCGACTTACCGCCATTCTTCTGGCGCCTGACTAGAGCACGATGATATCGACTCCTGAGGTTATGCGCGTGCTCCCTCGATCTTTAGCTCCTCAATCCTCAGCTCCTGCAAATGTATGTCGACCGTCGATCCAATGGTATATACCGTCGTCGAAGGGAAGGACTGCTGGCGTAAGAAGGTAAGGTCGTCGTAAGATCAGTGTTGTTCAGCACAAGTCGTGAGAAAGTTGGAAGTGCTTGATCCCTTAAACTACTCCCCCGGCGACCGTTTCAAGCTGCGTCTGCACAGCCAACCACGTCGCACCCTCTGCGCCTGCCTCGCTCACGTCACGCTAGCGACCCGTCCGCTGCGGCTGTGCAGCGGCGACGAAGTTTAAATCAGCGTCAAACTGCACCTCGATTTAGAACTTGGTGCAGCGCCAGCTCGAAGTCTTCCACCATTCTTCGCCTCTTTCACGAAAGCTATGTTGGAGGCAACAGAATTTCCTAGTTTACCGACACGCAAAGAGATATTGCCGTCCTCTCAATGCTTGCAGACCTCTTCGCTATACGGCCGGATTGGGGAGATCCGCGTTCGACATTGCCAGATAGCCAGCCCTTGGTTACATGCAACTCCAGCACTGTGGCGTGCTTACTCTACCACCGTACGTCTAGCGCTGTCGGGTAGCTCGTGATGAAGACGACAAGAAGTGGCGGCGTCGACGCGGTCTAGATGATGAGGCGTACCACACAGTCCACGCCTGCGGATTACCATACCCTATGGACTATTACTGCTACTCGTTCTCCTCCACGTACCTGTCGAAATCATCTAGCTCCGAAGGGTCAAGTTCGACCTCGCTAGCTTTTCCTGCTTCAATGGCTGCCTCGTCGGATGAAAATGCCGAATCTGCTGCCTGCGGCCTTTCGTCCTCCGTGCTCCCACGAAGTGCAGCGACCGGATGTCCTTTGTCGACAGCTTCAATCACTCTCTTTATCTGCCCCCTCCCCAAATCACCAGGCTCTGGCAGCTCCTTCAAAGCCTTGGCGTACTCCCCAACCAACCCCCTCAAACCCTCCCTCTGCTCCCAAAGAATCCCATACCCTCTCGCCACATCCTCTTTCTTCACCCTCAACGCCTCCTCCAATCTTGTCCTCACCACCTCATTATACCTCACCATCGGCCCAGCCATAGCTTCAACCAAGCCCGTATCCACGGTCATAGCCCCCGCAACCATCTCCGCAGTATTGCCATACAGACCAGTGATCTGTGAAGCGAAGAAGAAACAAGTCGCCGACAGGACGTTGTAAGATAGGGATGGGTTCCAGTTGGAGGGTGTGAGGATGTGGTCGATGAGGTTGAGCGTTATGGTGTTGGTGTCTTCGGTTGTGGTGATTGTGGGTGAGGAGATAAAGGCTATGCTGGCGGGGGTGGAGGCCCAGATTGAGTTGTAGATGCGAGGGACTCTGGGGCTTGGTTGGGATGGTGCTGTGGGTTGGGGTGATGAGGTTGGCGCTGTGGATGCGGAAGCTGCTCCTTTGATTTGCAGTTCTGTGTCGTCGGCAGTCTCTTCGTCGGCGAGGGCGACTACGGCTGCGGCTGCCTTTTTGCCTTGACCTCTTCCTTTAGGTGGTGCCTTCGCGTCCCTTTTCTGTGTCGGTTTCGCCTTGTTCTTCGTCACGCCTTGTGGGTTTGCTCCTTTCGTGGCTCCAGTTGTTGCTGCTGATGGCTTTCCAGCCTTGCCTCTTACGGCTCGTCCGCTGCGCGTGCCCTCAACCATGGTGGTATTTGCAAGATGTATAGTATGTTGAAGGACAGAAGGCATGAGAAAGTCAACGTCCTGATACTGAGCGTTCTGCAATGCGTTTCTTTGTTCGGCCGATTGCAGCAGGAATGCTTGTCGGATGTTGGTCTGCGTAGGGGAGATTGTGTATGTTTTGAGAACAAAGACCGCTTCGAGACATAGATGTCCTTTGTTGCGGATCTGACATTGGTAACAACTCCATGTCGAGAGGGATAGCTGAGGTGCTGATGAAGTGCGGAATCCTCTGCAAGGCAGTCGATATCGTCGTGCCCCAAAACGAAGCGTTCAATCAACATCTGCCAACGAACCCGCGTTTGGCCCTCCCCTCTGCCTCATCGGATACATCGCAGGGCCCGTCCTCTTCCCACTCTTCTGCTTGTCCCTCACAGCCTCCAGAATAGAAACCACATCCTCCCTAGCCTCTTCTTCCGAAAAGCCCAATGCGGTCTTCGTATCCTTGCTCACAAGTAGCAGCAAAGCTCCCTTCAATCCCGTTCCTTGCACGCCATCCTTGACACGCCCATCCTTTTCGAGTCCCATCTCATCCAACTCCCTGACCACAATCCGCATAATCCGCTTCTTAGCCCAATTACGAATCGCGGGCTTTTTAGAGACGTCCATGGGCACTTGGACCCGCCAATGGAATTTCGAGGGATCGAAAGCCTCCAGGCGCCGCATAGTGCGAATATGATACGGGTGTGCGGGATCAGACGCTATCACACGGGTGGCCTTGAAGTTCGTGTAGTTTAGAGCGGTGGGGGTTGGGTCGTAGAGGTAGCGGAGCAGGGTGGAGGGTGCCTTTTGGGGCGGCAATATGCCTATATTCGAAGGTTGACGTTGTCGATGTAATTCTCTCACTGCGAGTCCTTGGCTGGAAGAGCTGAATGATCTAGAGTCATCGTGTGAAGTTAGGTCGTTGCCTGCTATGCCTTTCGCTTTGAAGGGCGTTGGTGTCGATGTCGAGGCATCTCTGGGCAATGGTTTCGTCGCAGCATCTCTGGCTGCCCTGGTGCTGGACCTCAAGGCATATTGAGCGGCGTGAGAGGCTTTGCCAGCAGCCGACATCAACCGTAGATGGACGGCGTGACGATCACATGCACGCGATGGAGGTGTTGCTACAGTGCATGAGCGAAAGTGAGTGAAAGTCGCTCTGATCCTCTGATTGGCTGAGGCATTTGCCCCGCGCCAGCGCTTCACCACCCAACACCGCTTGTGTCATAAGGCGGTTCAAATAAAGCGGGACTCTCTTCTTTCTATTCTTCACACCACCTCCAAAGACCGCCCTCTCATATACCACTCACGGGCGACGAAGCCGCACGAGCACACCCGTTCTAAACCAAGGATTAGCGCTCGACATGCCGAAGAATAAGGGAAAGGTACGTCATGAAGAGGCGAAAGAGTCTGTATTTGGAGGCCCATATGCTGATGAAGGTCGTGGTATAGGGTGGTAAGAACAGGAGACGTGGAAAGAATGAGAACGACAACGAGAAGCGTGAACTCACGTTCAAGGAGGAAGGTCAAGGTAAGACAGGACACTCTTCTCTACACCGACTCGCAACATACAACTGACAAGCAATCTTCCAGAATACGCACAAGTGATCAAAATGCTGGGCAACGGCCGTCTAGAGGCCATGTGCTTTGACGGCGCCAAGCGACTCGCACACATCCGCGGCAAGCTGCGAAAGAAGGTCTGGATCAACCAGGGCGACATCATCCTCCTCTCCCTCCGTGACTACCAAGACGAAAAAGGCGACGTGATTCTTAAGTACTCCGCCGACGAAGCCCGATCACTCAAAGCCTACGGCGAACTGCCCGAGTCTGCCAAGATCAACGAGACGGATACATATGGAGGTGACGAAGAGGGTGGAATCGGCTTTGATTTCGGCGAAGATGACGATGAGAGTGGCAGTGGAGATGAGATTGATGTTGATGACATCTGAGCGGGCGGCCAGGCCGTTTGCAAGAGGATATACACGTTGGGGAGAGTGGAGTCTGCGCTGTGCTGCGCAGGCTGGATGTGGCCACAGGGCGTCTTCTCGGCGTAAGAAGATGCTGTGGGCGGGTCTGTCTCGAAGGACTGCGCTCTGAGTTGGCACTCCCACGGGCCGAAGGTAGAGGGATAGCATAGATGCGTGGCAGCCTCATGATTCTCGCGGCGGCGGCTGCTGCTGGAGCCCAACGTGGAGCCTTTGCCTCACAACGCCTGGGCTTGCACGGTGGGCGTGGAAAGGCATCATGGGATCTCGTTTCTCCTTGAGCGTTGCCTTATGAACAAAATGACATGACCTTGCAAATGCTTCTACATTTTCTTCAGACTTCTTGACATATTGGACGGATCTCACGCTGTTCAGTGCGTTGAATATTGGCTTTTGCCCAATCTCACGTGTCGTTCCTGGCGTCGGCCCTTGTACCCGGCATTGCTTGGCGAGTCTACGTCAACTTGTATGGCTGCGGTCAAAGACATCCTCAACTCGTACCCTTCTTTGCTTGCCACCACTTTCAGCTTGCGGGACTCGATCAAGCGGATACACATCTAATCGCCAGCCGTGTGACTTGGCCAGGCAACGGAGTTCGCCCGCATCATTGGCACCTTTGACTAGGCCAGCCATTCACCACCTCCATCAGCTGAAGGCAGACATTCGAGCGATCACGGGCGAGGCTGCCATTGCGAAGTGACGAACGGGCCTCCCACCAACACATCAGATATACCTACACTTCATCCGCCAAAATGCCCTCCATCCTCAACGAAGACGACAAACAAACCGTCAAACGAACCGTCCCCAAAGCCTCGAACAAAATCCACGCAGTCGCAGTCGCAAAGCTCTACGTCGCCTACCCCAACCGCCAAAGATGGAACTACACAGGCCTTCAAGGCGCCGCAGTCCTCGCCAACGACCTCGTAGGCAACACCTTCTGGATCAAGCTCGTAGACGTCAGCCCCGCGAACCGAGGCGTTCTCTGGGACCAAGAGATCTACGACACGTTTCAGTACAACCAGGACAGGACGTTCTTCCATACCTTTGAGTTGGAGGATTGTTTGGCGGGGCTGAGTTTCGCGGATGAGAAGGAGGCGAAGCAGTTTAAGAAGAAGATGGATGAGAGGGAGAAGAATGCGCATAAGAATACGAGGAGTAGGCCTTTTGCTAGTGGGCCGGCGCAGACGGGGTATGGTGGTGGCATGGGGCAGCAGCAGCAGGCGCCGCAGCAGGAGAAGAAGGGGAGGTTTGGGGGGTTGTTCTCGAGTCATAAGCACTCTGCTCCGCAGACACCACCGCAGAGTATTATACCACCGAGAGGCGTGGAGATCAACGCGCATGGGGCGCCCTCGCCGGCGATATCGACGCCCAATGGCAGTCGGGCGACGAGTGACATCGATTTGACGGATCCGGCGGTTCAGGCTGTTTTGCAAGATTTGAAGGGAATGGGCATTACCGAAGATCAGATTGAAGAGCATGCTGGCTTCATCAAGAGCTACTTGGAGCAAAACAGAGCCACAGCAGCAGCAGAAGCCGAGAGGAAAGAACGAGCCACAAGAGCGCCTCCGCCTCCACCGCCAGTCCCCGGAAACCTCAGTCCACAGAATACAGGTGGTTCAAAAGGCGGCAGAGGACCACCGCCTGCACCGCCGCCATCTAGGAGAACAGCGACTGGACCCGGCGTACCCATTCAGAAACCTCCCAGCCCAAGTCCAAGTCCTCCACGAGAACCCTCTCCTCCACGACCACGCTTCCGCGTCCCTCCACCCCTCGCGAACGCAGGGACCAAAGTCAACGATGCGCCTACATTACCTGGCAGGAATAGAGCTGCTAGCCAGACGAATCCAGGCCCACCACCTCCTCACCGTCCAGCAAAGGAACCCCTCGAAGAACCCCCCTCAGGCCGCTTCGCAGTCCCGCCACCCTTCGAAGGAAATCGTATCGCGTCAAACCCAGCCCCGGCGCCACCGCCCAGAGGCAACGCTGCTCCACCGCCTCCACCACCACGAGACTCCATCGCACCAGCAGGAATCCCTCCACCTCCTCCACCCCGCCAATCACCAAACCCCAACGTAGGCGCCTTCTCAGACTCTGGTCCCCCACCACCACCTCCCCTCCCACCCTCATCCTCACGACCCGTACCCCCAGCACCCTCATCAAACGCTCCTCCGCCTCCGCCTCTCGCCCCTCCATCCGCGACTGCCGGCGGTCCACCACCTCCACCGCCTCTCCCTCCAACTGCTGCAGGAGGTCCACCGCCTCCACCCCCCATGCCGCCACGCACAGGCGTCCCCGACGACTCAGCCGCTGCCGCGGCACCCATAGGCGCGCCACAACCCGGTCGCGGTGGTCTGTTGGCGGATATTCAGAAAGGAGCGAGATTGAAGAAGGTTAGCGATGCGGAGAAGAGGGATCGGAGTGGTGCTATGGTGCCTGGTGGGGAGGCTGCTGCGGCGCCGTCGAGTAGTGCTGCTGGAGGAGGTGCAGGTGGAGGGGATGTGCAGGGAGGACTTGCGGGGGCGTTGGCGAGTGCTTTGGCGGCGAGGAAGAGTAAGGTTAGTCATTCTGGTAAGTATCATCCTCTCTTTGTTTTGTTGGTGATGTCTGTGGTGGGCATTTTGAGGCTGACGTTTTGATGCAGATGATGAGAAGGATGATGATGACTGGTAGACACGATTCTGGTGAGAAGGAGTGTGAGAGTTTGAGAGCAGTGAGGAGGTATGTGTACATAGCGTGCTGCTACGTGTATCGTGGAGGTGTTTCCACGACGATTCCTTCCTCTTTCTTCGTGGTATGTGCCTGTCCAGTCGTTCCGTCTTTCCTGCTGAGCGTTTCTAGTGCGCCAGGTCGTTCTATGGACCCTGTTCTCGAAGCATGACCTAGCAAATCTCGAGCTGCTCACTCCGAGTCAGGCTCAGTCTTGACGTCCTCCGTCTTGATCTGCTGAAGCTGGTTCCTCTCCTCCTTGATCTGCTGAAGCTTGCTCTTCTCCTCTTTGATCTGCTTAAGCCGATCCTCCTCCAACTTCTTCTTCTTCTCCGCGACACGGTGCTCATTCTCGACAGCTCGCTGCGCCGCCTTCAAGCCCCGTACGATGAGGTCCGCATTGTTCGTCAGCTTGTAGTTCCTCATGGCAGCACTGCGTGATTTCTTGAAGAAATGGTACTCCAGCTGTTTCATGGACCACTTTGAAAACCTCTCCTTCTTGGCAGCCGATTTTGACTGAGTGACGGTCTGACCCTTCGCCATGCCAACTCCTTCCTGGCCAGCTTCGAATGCTTTATTCGGGTCATCATCCTGCTCTTGATCGGCTGATCCACCTGCTTTGGGTGCCATTGTGTCTGGGATCGGTTGCTGGCTCGTGCCTGCCTCATCTGCAACCTTCTTCGCCTTCTGCTGCTTCTTGGCGGCCTCATCTGCTGCAATTGCGGCCTTGTGTAGGATGTTCTGCTGTCTTCTGGCCTCGTTTTCCGCAGTGATCTTCGCCTTCCTTGCCTTCTCCGCTTTCTTCTTCTCTTTGGCGAGCTTCTTCTGGGTTTTCTCAGGCGGGTCTGTGGAGTCTATATGGGCAATTGCGTCAGCGAACCAAGTATTGAGCGGCGTGGCCGTGTCCCTGTCGGTCATGGCGCTGTGGTCGGCGGCGGCGGCAGATGGCAGTGGCTCATGTTGGCCAGAGTCTTGATCGTCGCTTTGCGGGTTGGGGTGAAACCAGGATCCTCTGCCCGATGGCATACCGGTCTGTAGTAAATTGTGAGTCTTGGTCAGCTCAATGGCTTGGGGCATGGCTTGTCGCATGCTCACATCGACCCCGAGCGACTCCTCCAAAGCGATCAGAGGCTCAGTACTTGTCGCATCCTCGCCCGAAGACTCGGCCTTGAGCTTCTTCGCGGGCGTCTGAGTCTCTTGCTTGATCTCGGGAATGTCGCCAAGGAGCCCATCATCACTCGTCGGCTCCTCCTTCTTGATTCTTGATGCCGTTGGGGTCGTGAAGCGTTGCAAACTCAATGGATTATCGTCCAGATCACTTGGAGGGGAGGCTGCACGCTTGCGCTTGCGGTCGTTCTTGGACGTGAACCCACCAAGAACAATCCGCGAGGGCGTGGCGTGGACCTCGAGTTTCTCGGTCGTGCGCTTGTTCTCTGGCGACTTTGGAGTGATGGGAACAAAGGCATTGCCATACGCCTCGCGAGCAGCTTTCTCGCGGGCGTATTTCTTTTCGCGGGCAGTTGTCTCTGAAGAAATAAGTGAGATGGGCCGCGATTGTAGTGGTTGATACAGCTTACTGATTCTGGCCATGCTGCGTGGCTTGGGCGACGTCGACGTCGCCGTGGTGGTGGTGTGTGCAATGAAGGATGGAAGCTGAGTGTTGTTCGCGGGGAATGACTGAGACGGTTGCCTAGCGCGACGCTAGTGTCAAGTTGTGTTGTGAAGGAAAGAGCGAAGCTTGCAAGCCAGAAAAGGAAGGAGCAGCTTCCTTGCAAGTTGCAGCCACGACCAGCGCAGCCTTATACATTATTCCTCTGCGTAAAACACGATCATGGTCCTACATTTGAAGAATCTCTTTGCCAGATATTGGTACTTGCAGTCGATAGCATGATCTCAACCACCTTTGCAATGCTTCATCGTCTTCCCGCCTACCGAGCCTCGCCCGCGACGTACGCCGCCCTCATATTCTCCTTACTCCTCCGCTCGAAGTCCTTGACGGCTGACTTCTCTGCTCTCTTCGCTAGCTTCTCCGCTCTCTTGGCGTCTCGATATGCTGGATCTCGTCGCAAAGAAATTTCCTCAATAATCCGTCCTGATTCCTAATCAGCCCGAGAACTGCCTTACAAGCCTCGCCATACGTACTCGCAAGACTCTTCTTATGCTTTCTCTTCGTACTGATCTGGTGATAATCACCTTCGTAGGTTTGCTTTTTGTCTATGCAGAATGCCATGTGAGTGGGGAAAAGAATGGCAACATGTCACTGAAGTATAGATGAGGATGAAGTTGTGGGTGAGGTGCTCACTTTTAGTACTTTTCATCATGCTCGCTGCATCGTGGCGATATATATGTCCAAGGATGGCATGTCAATATTCAGGTTCTGGTATAGGTGTCGCTGACCTCATAGGTGAGGTTTGGTGGTGGGAGGAATGGGGCTGGATAGCCCTGCATGTGGATTGAGTCAGGGGCAGCCCGATCTACATTGACGTCTGTATCTGATGTTGACGTCAACGCAATACCTGTGTACAGTAATGGTGCTACTCAAGACGTGTTTCGAATGTTGCAACCTCAAACATGGCTCAATGATCTGGAAGCTGATCAAGCAGACTTGCTGATGATTGGCATATAGGTGCTATACGCAGGGCCGTCCGTTGGCTCGACCGAGAACATGTAGTCCGCCCTGCAGCATGTCAGCATCTTCGCCAATCTCAAGTATACGATAAAGCACAAGACTTACCACCAAGGTCCAGCAGCCCACCACAACGCCCCAGCCCACACCGTGCTATGGTCATCCAGATACGCCAGCATATCCTGAACGGCAGTCTGACATGTCGGATTGACCGCTCCAGCGTACTCGCCCAACAAACCAATCTTGCCATTCTTCTGCAACCAATTCGTCGCTGCCTGAAGACGCTCGCTACCAATCGTCTCGCTTACGCAAGTCTCAGAAGTACCACTGCCGTCTTCATCGAGATACTGATGCATCTCATACAGAATCTTGTTCTGTGGATCCGTGAGGTTCCCCATCGTCTCAGCATTCGTCTTGCCGTCGGTCCCTTGAGCGGTCGTCCAGGTCCAAGCACCTGTGTAGGCATTGCCTTCGACGGCTATGTATTGTGAAGTTGCACCAGCGGCTCTGATCCCGTCAATGGCGGCTTGGTTGAGTTGGCCGACAAGAGCACCGGGCATATCATGATACTGCATAGTGTCAACGGTCTTGAACTCATGAATGAGCCAGAATGCTACTAACCTCATTGTTAGTGTCAAAGATCACATTCGAATTCGACTTGAACGCCCCAGCGACAGTCTCCCAGAAAGCTTCAAAGTCGTCCGTACTGTTGATGACCTGGCCATAGTACCTGCCAAAATTGTGAGGCGCAATGAGAGCATAGTTTCCGCCTCCTTTGCTCGTGATGTGCTCCACTGTCTCTGTCAGGTTCGCCAGATACGCCTCATTCAGGCTACCAGTCATCTTGTCTGGGACGAGTCGCTCCATCAACACGTTGATGCGGAATATGTTGAGACCTTGGGAAAGGAAGATGTCGATTGTGGACAAGTTTGGCCAGGTGAAGTCTGTACCGTAGACTCCTGGAAAGGAGGTCGCACCGAACTCAGGGCCCGATTCGTTGATGCCTGCGAACTGCATTTTACTTGCTCGCTTCTTGTGAGAAGGGGCAGCTGTGACCAGACAGACTGCCAGTCCTGCGATAACGAATGTGAGTAGCTGCATATCAGGCGTCTTATGTCTGGCTTCTCGGTCTGATGAGCCAATGTTGTTGCTGATGTTCTGACCAGCAGAACGACTTCTTCACCGAAAGAAGGGGAAGAAAACGAACGAGAGGTTTTCCGTGAGATGAGCGACCGAAAGGCGGTCCTGTAATAAACGGATGAACAAAAAGGCGGCCATTGGAAGTTCTATACTTCCCTTCTACCCTCATCAATCTCTGACACGAGACGACGGTCCAAGGTCGTTGTGGTTTGGGAAGGCAAGCGAGGCCATGTCTTCACCCCTAGCATTCACATGCTCCTCTGTGTTGGTGTCCTTGCCCGCAAAGTTAGCGAGCTCAACGCGACGATTCCGGTGACATGTACAATGCCACTCTTTCAGGCGACAGGTCCAGTCAGCAAGAAACGATTCACCAGCAGCTCACAATACCTTTGGAGTGAGGTGTCTTGTTGCCGATGTAACATTGGTGGAGCCAGAACATCACCGTTCATATACCTGAAACACTCCGATGCCAGTTCGACAGAGTTTCTGATATGAGCGGGGAAAGCCTCAAAACCTTGTTGCTATAGACAACAGAGCAGCACTCGTAGTCGGTTGGCAGAAGCATTGTGATAGATGGCGTTGTGTACGACCAAAATCATGCAGACTGGGAGATTGATGCAACGCCGACGACTTCAGTCTCAAGTGCCCCAGACAGTCCAAGTCCTCGCCAGTAGGCAACCCATTCCATATGAGCAGAAGACGACGATCTGCCGGCCGGAAAGGTATCGAGCGTAGCGGGAGTGCTGTGCAGCGAAGAAATCGTCGGAAGTATGCCTTCCTGGCTCCAGTCTTCTCTCAGGCGTGAGATGTGAAAGGATGCTCCATATCCGTTGTCAACACAATACACACAATACAGCGATCCGAGTCTTCTTGCCCATCCGAATCCCGACCAGCCATGGCTGCCTGCTGCGACCTCTTCTTTAAGCACCATGAAACGATAGAGCCCTGAAGAGAACGCCTCAGCAAGAGATGGCTAGAAATTCTTGTCGACAGCACCCCAATGGCGATACAACGTACCTGACTTCGTCCTTCCCCGCCATGTGGCAGCGAAAACACCATGGTCGAGCACATGTCGTACCACCGCCTCCATCCAGTCGAATGCGCCAATGTCCTATAGCTCATCTTGTTGCAAGGTACCGCAGGGTTTGTTTATGGCGCCCTGGTTTCATCGCCGTAATTGCTATAGCCTTGCTGCAAGACATAGCCACACGTTTGCAAGAGTTAGGTCTCCTGATGTTCGCCACGGTAGCACGGGGGCTGATGCCAAGAGCATTGGCAATACTTCTCTTTCTTTCAGCTGTCAGGCACAGCCTCCGCCTTGATGCTGCATTTGGGAATTACGCAGGTTGTGAGGAAAGGACATATCTCGAAGGTCTTCCTGTTCGCGAGGAAGGTGGTTCTTCTCTTCTTCAGACACATTCGCTTTTCGTCGCTCGCTTTGAGATCTTCCTGCTGCATCACAAGTTATTCCAGTTTCCGCGCCGTCAACGCCAATATGCATCCAGCTTTTGCTCTCGCCCTTACTTCGTTGCCTGCGACGTTGGCCAATGAGTTCGGGGGGCAGAACTTGTACGCACTCTTTGCGCGCCAAGATGGCACCCAGATCACTAGCATTTGCCCACGCTTGCACACTGCAGACGACCCTCACCCCTGTGAGACTTCCTGTGGAGCCGGATACCTGATGTGTGCACCGTCCGGAAAATGCTTCAATGATGCCGGGGGTGACTTCTGCTGCTCGAACGGAGGTATGAGTGATATGACGAAGGTGACGTCCAGCCGATACTGATGTTGCTTTCTCTGCAGACATCTGTCCTGAAGGTTACTATTGCAGCAGCAAAGGATGCTGCAAGAACGGCAATACCCTTGAACAGTGTGGTGGAGGACCCAGCATCGCCACGATCGGGGGAGTGACCAACACCTTCTCTGTGCCAGCTGCGAGCTCTTCGAGTCTGCCCGGTGTTCCGGCTCCATATGGGTCGTCCTCATCGTCGGTGCCTCCTCCTCCACCACCGCCGTACACATCCTCATCGGTGCCTCCTCCACCACCGCCGTACACATCCTCATCGGTGCCTCCTCCACCTCCACCTTACAGCCCGGTCACATCTGACACGACGACAATTCCATCGTCGCCTGTGCCGCCTCCATACACTTCGACCACTAGCACATCGTGCACATCGACACCGTCTGGACCGCCGGGCTATCCTCCAGTCATCTCGGATTCCTGGTCTTCTACACCTGTCGGTCCTTCAGGCTATCCACCAGTCGTTACGGATTCCTGGTCATCAACACCCCCAGGGCCAAGCGGCTACCCACCAGTAATCACAGACTCGTGGTCGTCTTCGCCACCACCGCCATCTGGCTACCCACCCGTCAGCTCTCCTGTTGAGCCATCGAGCTACCCTCCAGTCATTACAGATTCGTACTCTTCGACTCCAAGCACGCCTCCAACATATCCCACGATTCCAGTATATCCGTCCAACGCCACGAACGCCACAGCACCATGGTATCCACCACCACAGCAGACGGCCAACGGTGGCGTCAAGGGAGAAGTGGCTGGATGGGCCATCAGCGGACTGACATTGTTGGGCTTGGGATTCTTCATGTAAGGCGACGAATAATGTATCCTCCAGCTCGAGTTTTGTCGACAAAGGTTTCGCTTATGTAGCATAGTTCGCTCGGGCAGTAATGTATAACCAGGCGGCGGTATCGTTCGTCCAGAAATTCGCAGTTCACCAGAAGAATAAACCGCCATCAAGAGTAAAAGTCCCCACCACCACGAATCCCCTCATGCATATAACACTCCCAAACCCCATCCCTCCTCCTCTTCCTCCAACTAAACCTGCCAACCATCTCCTGCTGCCGGTTGAACTCCTCGCTCGGCGGCCCACCCTCGCTCACACTCGTGTAGAGCACTGCAGCTTCCTCGCCGCTTTTATCGACCACAGCAGTGACATGATACATTATCAATTTCCACTCCGGGTATGCTTTGCGCAAAGTGAGGATGTTGTCGATTTGTTGCTGCCGGGATTTCACATGGGGAAGGACGCTTTCGT
Source organism: Zasmidium angulare (assembly GCA_002786045.1). NCBI lineage: Eukaryota > Fungi > Ascomycota > Dothideomycetes > Mycosphaerellales > Mycosphaerellaceae > Zasmidium > Zasmidium angulare. The sequence continues at coordinate 2,133,274 of NHNX01000003.1, forward strand.
GGCCGCCAGAGTTGTACATCGCGAAGTGTGGGGACATGTGTTTGTTCAGAAAAGCGTGGGCGGACGGGCTGGTTGGAATGTCGTTGAGCGCTTGAACGAGAGCTTGGGAGAGTGTGCGGAGGTGGTAGGCTGTTGGGGAGTGGCTGAGGTCCTTTTGGGAAGTCGGTGGCGCCAGTTCGGCGGGCCTTTGAGGTTGTACCATATCTCTTCGCAATTAGAGTTTCTTCACATGCGTGGCTCGACTGGTCGTTCGTCTTGTAGGTAAACTTTATCTGGTGAGATGTTTTGTCGCGGTTCGTCGCCCCTGCGGCTGATAGGAGTCGAAGTTGGAGTAGGGCCGGGGCTTGACTGTATCGGGTAAGGCGCCTCAGCGACATTCACCCATCATCTTTGATCACATGAAAAGGGGCCCAAGCCTGATATTGGAACTGGCGAATACTGCAAAGGACCCTTGCTGCGTCACATCGAAGTCTCTACAACTGCCGGTAGCTATAGAGGTTTGGCTAGGAAGGAAAAATTGTGATTTTGAATAAGTGTTACAAAAGTCATGAAGAGCCCCTACTAATGTACATTCTCATACCTGGTCTGATCGCCGTGCCGTTCCTTGGCCTCACTTCGCTGCATTTGATTCCTCGTGTCCATCATGATGAAATCATATGGTGTGATAGAGTCTGAGAGCTGATGGCCAAATTCCAAGGACGCCACCGACATCGTTGATCCTCCCTTCCCGCCCAGCATGCAGGTCACCTGCAGATCACTTCAGGATCTGCTTGCTTTTCGACCTCATCACTCGCTTTTTTGGTGCACTCGAGCCTTTGCCAGCTTTGATCTTTTCGATTGCTGCGTCGAAAAATGCCTTGATCTTCGGACAATCGCCCCGCATCTCGAAAATGTGAGCTCTAGCCGCCTGTTCAGCCAGATCGTGGGCGCCTGGAAACTGTCCGAATTTGGTGAATTTCGTTTTTCTTTCATAACTCGCACGCGCGTACTTTGACATGTTGAACCAGTCGCAATCATTGGCGAGGAAGGTTAGACTATGAAGTTTCTTGATCGGTTCCAGAGCATGCGCAATGTTTACGAGACATTGGCACCAGGGAAGCGTGGAGATGCCGAGCTCAATAATTCTCAAATGCTCGGTGGCCATGCGCTTGAGTAGAATAAGATCGTTGTGTCCAAAGAAGCTGAATTTGTTCTGGCCGTAGAGTATGGGCATCGCCTCAGCGTATGTTTGCTTGCAAACCATTGTAATGGCAGCCAGGTTTCCTCCACCAACCGCAATTGTAGCATGCTCATCTGCATCGTACGCAGGAATGTCGTCGACTTCTGCTTCAGGGTGCTGTAGCAGCCGCCCGCTATTACCGTTGAGGGCCACGCCGGAGGGGTGAAAGCGCAAAACCATCTCGTAAATGTTGTTTCGCAATTCCGCCGAAAGTTTGAAGAATGGGAACGTCCCCTTTCTTCTCCCACACAGTCGTGGTCCTAGGAAGACGCGTGCTGCCGAAGGTGTCACTGTGAACGAAGGATCCCAGGCGCTCAAACCTTGGAATGCGATGACAGGAACTTCGAGAGTAGCGAAACACTCCGGGAAGTCGGGAATAGCGTCCCACACCCTGGGCTCGAAGGCACAGTCTGGGTCGTCGTCGGTCTCACCAATCAGCGCATTCAGTGTCTTGGTAGCGTAGTAGCGGTAAGTTGCGATGATCATTCTAGCGATCCGGCCTTGCGAGTATGACTCATCGCTGCCACAGATTATAGCCATGACTATCATCTCTGGCGTCGAGAAAGGTGGCTGCTTCTTGGAGTCCTGGTACGGCGTGATCAGAGGGAGGATATCTCGCTTGAGAGATGCCCGTGCTTTGACATGTTCGGGTTCCGCGCTGGCGAGAGCGATGTCGCTCGATTTGCTGCCGCCGCTGCCGAGACTACTGACATCGCTGACACCATCAATGTCGCTTTCGGTGCTGTGAGGAGCGGCCGCTGAATCGTCTGCCATGATGCACGAGGTGTATGCTTACTCCAGCGGTGTGACGTTTGGTGGATAGTGCTTTTCGGTCGTTGTGCTAGGTTGTGAGTGTGTTGAATGGTCTTTGCGACGAAGTTGAGATGCGAGCTTAAGTAGACGCCGCCGCCGGCAGTCGAGCTTGTGACAGCAGCTGATGTGAAGTGTGAGCAGTTTTGTGTCCAAAAGTTCCGTGGTCGCGCAAGTGAGAGCGCGTTTATCTGAGCAGGTCAATGATCAGACTGACACATGCTATTCGTGGCTTGAGGTTCCGAAGTGAAAGTAAATGCAAAAGTTATGGATACAGAGCCACAGGCCATCAACTAGCCGACTTCTCATCAATCTTTCCACCTGTAAACATCTCCGCAATCCTCCTGATCCGCTCCTTATTGACTTCACTCGAACTCCCAGCACTGCTCATCGCAAATCCTGTGCCCTGACCATTGGACTTATTGAGCATATCCTGCACGCGCTCAGGTCTGCCCTCAGCCCAGATGGAGCGATTGACTGAGCCAGTAGCGTATTTGCCAAACTTGACAGGCACCTCAGGAGTGCCGAAAGCCGCATCCACTGCCTTGTCCAGCTGCTGTGGAGTCACGATGAAATCGCGAGCGTTCATGTAGAGAGAGTGGACCGCTTCCGTGCGTTCCTCGCGCTTCATCTCATCGTGTCTTTGGATGTTGAGTAGCTTTGTTCGGATACGATCCTCGCGTGTGGGGTCTGGTACAGGCTGGTTGTAGAGAGCGTCGAGATCCATGTTGTTGCTCGGGGCTGTCAACCTTTCATCTTCGCGTTCAGGTCGGTGTAGCAACTCTTCTCTCTCCGCCTGCTTCGCGGCTTGTCTAGCTTGCAAACGCTTCTGGTCGATCGACTTCCTCGCACGAAGGCTCTTGACACCCTCGCGCAGATTCTGCTTCCTGATCTCGCTCATCTTCGCCTTCCACTCCTCCCTGCTGCCTTTTGGTGGTGTCTTAGGAGTCTGGGGAGACTGTGTCGACAACTTGATGAGCTCATCATCTGATCGACCCTTGTTTCCTGCGAACACATTTCGAGGTATTGGTAATATGCCCTTGACTCGGGGGTTGTAGGGTATCGTCTGTTGGGGTGGTTCAGGGACTTCGATGTATCGTGGGTGTTCTGGGCCGACGGCGAGGAGCTTTGAGGACGTCGCAAAAGACCGAGAAGCACATTGAGGGCATCGCCAGCCTAGAGCTGATGATATCGGCGTTCTTGGAGGCATGGTGATTGTTTTGATAGTTCAATGCCTTCTGGATTGCTGTCTTGACGTTAAGGACTTCCGCTCGCCGCATCTGCCGTTCTGGGAAAGCGCTAAATCTTGGCGTCCCGCCTTCTCGAAAAAAGCCGGACGCTCAACTTCGACTTCTCTCTCTACTACACACCTTTCCAACAACTTACTCTCGCCGTCAATATGGGTACAGGCAAAAAGGAAGCGACCCGCCGCGAGCGGCAGGGCAAGATTGGAGATGGCATGGCCAACGTGCGGACCAAGGGCGAGAACTTTTACCGCGATGCGAAACGAGTCAAGCATCTCAATATGTTCAAGGATGGCAAAGCGCAAAGGAACGCTCGAGGAGACATTACCAAGGCCGCATCGTTCCAGAGCAGAGAAACGCCCGTCGCTCGCGTGGAGCCAAACCGGAAGTGGTTTACCAATACCAGAGTGATCTCTCAGGATGCACTCAACGCTTTCCGAGGCGCAGTGGAGGCGCAAAGCAAGGATCCATACAGTTACTTGCTGAAGCAGAACAAGTTGCCCATGAGCTTGATCCACGACAACAAGGATAAAGAGCGGAAAGATGGCTTGATCCAACACAAGGCGAAGATAAAGATCGAAAGCGAGAAGTTCGAGGACACTTTTGGCCCGAAAGCTCAGAGAAAGCGGCCGCGATTAGCTGTGGCCAGTCTGGAAGATCTGGCAAACGCTACCACGCAGGACTACTCCACGTACACCGAGAGGCAAGCAGAAGCACGGATACTTGCTGGTCTAGGTGAAGAGAAAGAGGCGGATACCGTCGATCAGTCCCGACATCCTGATGGCCAGATCACAACTGCGAAGGAACCGGTGTTTTCAAAGGGCCAAAGCAAGCGGATATGGAACGAGCTATACAAGGTCATCGACAGCTCAGACGTGGTCATCCACGTCCTCGACGCACGAGATCCGCTCGGGACACGATGTCGCAGTGTGGAGAAATACATCCGAGAAGAGGCACCTCACAAGCACCTGCTGTTCTTGCTCAACAAGTGCGATCTGGTGCCAACCAGCGTAGCGGTGAGTCCTCACAAACCCCTATCTTTCTTTTCTTAAGCACGCCAGAGTTTCAAGTCAAGGTTTCCTCCAGCCCTCGTTGGCCTTCAGTGGACTTAATCTGTTACGACTCTGGCAGATCGAACAGCTCCTACCGACTCTCTGCCGTTTTGGCATGGTCACTTTGGAGCTTTCGTGTCTCGTTTGAGTAGCGATCCGGAATACACTTGTATACACCCGTGATGGACAGCTTAGTTATGGGACACACAATCTTCTATTGCGCCGGACCGCCCGAAGCGTGTTACGATGGAGAATCTTGTCTGAACGTAACTGACTGTGTTCCAGGCGAAATGGGTCAAGCTCTTGTCCCAAGAATACCCAACACTGGCTTTCCACGCAAGCATGACGAATAGCTTTGGCAAAGGAACACTCATTTCGCTCCTACGCCAATTTTCTGCGCTCCACAGCTCGCGAAAGCAGATTTCGGTCGGCTTCATCGGCTACCCGAACACTGGCAAATCGTCGATTATCAACACCCTACGCAAGAAGAAAGTGTGCACGACGGCCCCCATACCAGGCGAGACTAAGGTCTGGCAATACATCACATTGATGAAGAGGATATACCTGATCGACTGTCCCGGCATTGTACCGCCATCAATGACTGACTCACCGGAAGATATTCTGCTACGTGGCGTGGTGAGAGTAGAAAACGTGGAGCACCCGGCACAATATGTGCCAGCAGTGTTGGCCAGATGTAAGAGACATCACCTGGAGCGCACGTACGACGTCAAAGGTTGGTCTAGCGACGATGCAGATTTCTCATCCAAGCCCGAGAAGGAGCGAATAGAAGAAAGCGTTAAATTCCTCGAATTGCTCGCCAGGAAAGGCGGCAGGCTATTGAGAGGCGGTGAAGCAGATCTGGACGGTGTTGCCAAGATGGTGCTGAATGACTTCTTGCGAGGAAAGATTCCCTGGTTCAGCGGGCCTCCAGCCACTGAAATTGAGGACAATAAGGAAGAAGGCCGAGACGAGAAACTTGGGTTCACACACAAGAAGAGGAAGCGCGAATTGGATGATGAAGGAAAGGCCTCCACCGTCGCCAACGACGATGACGACGAGGATGAAGATGATGAAGAAGGAGAGGACGAAGCAGACGAAGACGACTTCGAGGGCTTTGACGACGAGGATGCCGGCAACGCGGAAGAGGAGGGCGGTGTCGAGATAGATCCGAACGAGAGCGACGATGAGGTTTCATCATGATAGTAAGATACCAGCAATGATACCCAACGCAAGATGCGACTGCTATTCGCCATGTCGTCGCTATTGACTCACGACTTTGCTCTCATGGCGACTACACAACAAGGCGGCGAGTAGCTCCGTGCAACGCAGTCGACGCGAGAAGGCGTACGATCATGGCCAGAATTCTCATCACACCTCTCGCCAAAGATCGAGGTACGACAAGCGTTCACGTCGGCAGACGTGACTCATGAACTCTTGTCACCTCTACCGACCTTCCTCCTACATCGATTGCCTTTCAAACAGTATGATCATCACCGGCCATCTGTGTGCGACTGGTCCCAAGTTCGAGCCAAATGATAGCTTTGTCGCTTCATCTTCCCCAAGTCGGCAGACTCTGTAAGCAGAGCGAAGTGCCGTTCTACAATGTTTCGTAACGCAAAGCTGACAGGCGCCTCTGAAACGCTAGCCCTATAAGCAAACATGTTCTTCCGAAGGGGTAGTACCTGGAACATAGCAAGGGTGTGCTTGTCAGTCAGCACACGGCCGACGTTGACCAGGTCCAACGCACGTGGGCATACAGACGACATGCGCTCGAGCCAAGCGTCGGTATGTTTCAAGCTCTAAAGTATGAAACATGCTGATCATCACGCAGGTGGATCGTCCGCTAGGTCAAGTATAGCGGAAGTCTTTGGAGAAGTCTCTACGATGGGAGAGCCTGTACTGGTCTGCCTCACAATGTAGTCGAGCGCGGTTCGACTCTCCTCTGGAGTTGTATGCTGGCTGCTGGCCTCCTTTTCGCGTGCAACTATCCGCCGATTGACGGAGCAATCGGTGGAGCTTCTGGCATGGCAGTATGAGGAAGGCAATCGCACAACCTCTATCAGTGATGGATGACTCCTGCTCAACGAAACAGACAGAACATTGGCAACGAGGTACCAACATGCTCCTCGTCAGCAACCATGCCTCTATCAACAATATAAAGGTGCCTTCCTTCTCCAACATCTTTCTATCTCACACCCAACAGCCAGCAGCTGCAATCGCTCCTTTCGTTCATTGCGACACTGCCACATTCTTTACCTTCCAATAGAAGCCCTATCGTCTCTTCTCCAACATGCAGCTCAAAGACATCGTTCTCCTCCTCGCCGCGGCTGGCTCCGCAGTGAACGCCCTTCCGGCTCCAGAGGCTGATGCTCAGGACGCCCCTGTCCGCCGCGCGGAACAGGCTGAGCAGGGCGAGCAGACGAAGCAGAGCGACCAATGGGTCAATCCTGCGTAAGTCCTCTCTATAGTACGTCCATTTGATCACAGTCATTTGTTCTAAAACCCTCTAGCCTCAACGGCCTCTTTCCCGGCGGACGTCTTGGCTTCCAGGGCCTGGACGACTTCGACGACTTCCAAGATCCTCGCTTCTTCGATCCTCGTTTTCAGAGACGTCCTTTCTTCGGCGGTCCCTCGCCGTTCTTTGGCAACAATTTCAAGCGTGGTCTTGAGGCGGAGTATCATCCTCTTGCGAGGCGTGCGGAGCAGGCAGAAGCGGCGAAGCAGGGCAAGCAGGTATGTGATTGATCACGAATGAGTTGATGGTGGGATAGGTTGGCTGATAGATGGGTAGTTCTTCCCAGGTCTTGGAAACAATGGCTTCGGGAACAATGGTCTTGGTGGTGACGGTGGTTTCCTTGCTGGTGGTGGTGGAGGCGTTATCCTGGGAGGAGGTACGTTTTGTTGTCGCCCATGACACCGTACCGTGGACTCACCTGTGATTTACTGACACTGTAACGAACGAACAGGAAACAACGGCTTCGGCAACAACTGGAACCGACGACCAGGCTTCTTCCCAGGAAACCGCTTCAACCGCTTCAATAGCTTTCCAGGTCGATTCGGTAAGAATTTTCAGATACATCACGCGAATGGAGCTGACTTGTCGTCCAGGGAACAACTTCGCCGATGATGATGATCCTTTTGACTTCTTCGACTAAGCGGCTCGTGAGGTTGTTGCTTCGTTGGAGTGGAAGACAAGCAAAGGGCAGGAGTGTCACTGGCCGTCTGGGTCTCCACAGGACGTGGTGAGAGGAGGAGTGCAACTGATGACTGCATTGTAACTGTAGAAGACCGAAACCATGTCGACGTGGCTGACGCTTCATTCAACATGAGGTTGGAAGCCTTGTCGATCTGGAATGTCGAATGGGCAATGGTACTTTTTGGGGAATTGCTTTTCGGTCTCTTCCTTGCGTGCAATCTCTCCCTTCCAGGTATGAAAGACGTAAGTCAGCTGTTGGTGTAGGCGGTCGAACATGGTGAAAGATTCAAGCAGCCGCTCAAAAGATTCAGCTTGATTTACTGAATCCATCGGCAAAAGTGCGCAGGCAACTCTCCCTCCAGCAGTCCCACAGTATGGTACGTATTTGAGCGACGATGTGCTACTCATCGATGAGAGTTCGGAGAACTTGTCCCTTCCGCCAACTCAAACCATCACAATGCCCGTCTATCACATCGGCAAGTCCACTCCTCCATCCTCTCCACAAGACCACACTCTAAAATCCCTCCAGTCCTCATGAAACTGGCAGACTCGACGACCGCCTCGCAAGTCGCTGCCTGGCGCACGAAAGGTGCGGCGATGGTGGGTCAGATTCCAGGTGTGTGTTCATTTGACCCAGAAACTCCTTGCCTCCTCGACTAAGCAGTCTCAGGGCTATTGAAATGGTCCTGAAGCCCACCGATCGACATCACGAAACATAGTGCTGCATGTTTCGATATGGGACTCGTGGCAGTGCTGGAGAAGGCCGAGGATGTGCTGGTTATGCCGAGCATCCTGCGCATAGACAGTATGCATGGAAGCTGGGGCAATGCTCGGTGAAAAGTTGTTGAAGTACACGTAGACTATGGACAGGGGTATCACGTACTATTGTCAACAAAGTCAGAGCCATATCGTCGATTCATCAGCATAACTTCCCCAAATTAAGAGATCATTGCTTCTGCTCAAGATGTTAGGACTTCCGCGCATTCCAACCCTGTAAGCTTCGCCGAACTCCAAGTGTCTTTCGTGCAGTCGTAACAGTCGTCATCGATGTCGTGTGGAATGTGCTCGCCGGCTTGAAGGCTGGCACTGCGGTGCCCGACTCCGTCACAGCCGTATCTTCGTCATTATCTGGCGTTACAGCATTATCGTCCGCTCTCTGTGGTGAGCTAGAGAGGAAGACGTATCGTTCCGTGCTTGTGCTGTTCTCGTCTGCCTGCTTCTGAGGTTTCTTGGTCAACGGCTCGGAACGCGGCTTATGTGTGGGAAGAGGCCGTCTGGTGGTTGAGACCAACGGCGCAGATGCATTGTTCGCAGACGCTGACATGGCTTGCAGTGGGCGAACAGTCCTAGGTGATTGCTGTGCAGGCGCCGATGCCTCAGCCGACGACCTCTGCTTCTTCGCGAAGAAGCTGGCAATGCTTCCTTGACCTTCGATCTGCCGTTTGCGACCCTTTGGCGCCGCCTCTTCAGACGGTTTCCGCTCTTCAGCACGTTTGTCTACTTTACGCAGTTGTGCCTGTTCCATAAGGTCGTCGTAGCGCTCCTTGACACTGGTGAACCCAGACTGTATGGTCGTGGAGGCTGTTGAGAACACCTGCGGCTGGTGCAGTGACGAAGCTTGCACCGTTGGTGCGTTCCTGGCGGTTGCAAAGCCGGGCAGAGCTTTGGTCGATGGGCCATGGTTCCATCTGCTTGCGTCTGCGAAGACCTCCTCTCCGTTCAAAGGCCAGTGGTTGTCCTCATCGGTTTCCAGAGTTTGTCTGGCTTCTGAGATACACGTCTCGCTTGGACAATCTCTTCTCAGTGTGGTACACAGGCCGGCAACGGCAGAAGAAGGCATGCTTGGGCCGTGTTCCTCGAAGAATCTCCCAACGCCTGTGTGGGTCAAGAACGCCGAGATGGTGGTCTCTTCTCGTTGCGTGTTCTTGATGGGACAGCTGAGGTACAGCAACGCTTGTGCTCGAGTCATACCGACATAGAGAAGTCTTCTCTCCTCATCGTGGTCGTCCGCTCGCGAATGAGGGATTGATCCATCGTAGCATGCTGGAATAAACACGACTGGCCATTCCAATCCCTTTGCTGCGTGGATTGTAGATATGGTGACTTGTTGTATCGTCTCGCCGTCTTCTTCAGCCTTCTTCTCGGCGGACGCTGTCAACGCAATATTGGCCAGAAAGATAGAGAGAACATCTTCTGTAGATTGTAGGGTTTGATCAAGGTCTTCGACCTCTGGCAGTCCTTGTGATTCGACCAGTTCGGCCAGCTTGCCAGGCGCAGTGATCTCTGCAGCCTGCGCCATGAGCTCCTCCACATTACTCCAGCGGGCTTCAAAAGTCTCATCAGCGGTATGCTTGCGTCTCAGATGTGCCTCTAGACCAATCTTCTGTGCAATGAGGTTGATCAACGCAGTAACCGAGGGTGGTTCTGTGGACCAGGACTCCAACTTCTTGCGGCCACTGAGGATCACATTGACAAATGAACTCAACCCTTTGCGTGTCGGCTCGTTTATCTTAATGCCCGCTGCACATCTTCCTTGGCTGATGTCGAGGACTAAAGACCAGAGTGACACGCCCTTCGTTTGCGCCGCTTCCTGTAGCTTCTTGACGGTCTCTGGCCCTACCATACGAGATGGCGTATTGAGAATCCTTTCAACGGCCTCGCTGTTGTCGGGCTGATGAATTACTCGCAAGTAGTCGACGACAAGTTTCACTTCTTCGCGGTCGTAGAACCTCTGTCCGCCAACCATTCGGTAGGGTATGCCTGTATTCCCTAGAGCAGTCTCGATCGCCCGCGACAGTGCCGCAGACCGCAGCAGAACGGCGAAGTCGCTCAGCTGGACGGCGTTACCAGACAGCGCACGCATTCGTTTGATCTCAGATACCAGCCAATCCGCTTCTGCATACGCTGAAGGTAGTTTGCGAAGCACGGGACGTAGACCAAAGCTATGCGTGGCTTGCAGCTTCTTCGGCGGTCTACTCTCGTCTTGCTCTATGATGTTCTGAGCAGCGTGAAGAATCGCACCCGACGAGCGGTAGTTCTCTTCCAGGTTGATGGTGATCGTGTCTGGCCATTGTTTCTTCATCCGAGACAAGTTCTTGATCTCGGCGGAGCGGAAACCATAGATGCTCTGATCGGGATCTCCAACAATGGTGATTCTGTTGTGCTGCTGGGCGAATAGCGCCATGAGCTCGTACTGGATGTTGTTCGTATCCTGGAACTCGTCGATGAGCACAGCCTGCACATTCGAGACGCATTGCGGATGGGATTTGAGGAGGAATCGGCATCGTAGGAGTAGGTCATCATAGTCAAGCAGATTTGATGCCGCTAGCGTGGCCTCATACTCCTCGAACAGCCTGTCGAACTCTTGCTGATCGACGTTTTTGCCCCCCTTCCCAGGCTTCTTCGAGTCGACCTCTCCCTTCGCCTTTCGAGACGAGATCCTTCCAAGTGCCTGGCCAGGTTCAATCGACATGCCAAGCTTCTTGATAATGCGCTTCAGAATGGCCTTGGTGTCGGAAGTATCGGCAATGCCAAAGTCCTTTGGAAGTCCAATATGCTGACCATAGTGCTTCAAATATCGCAATGCCACGGAATGAAATGTGCCCAACTTCAACTGCTTCGCAAGATCATCACCCACAAAGCTCTTAATCCTCTCTTTCATCTCGTTCGCCGCCTTGACGGTGAAGGTGCAGACGATGATGTTCCATGGCAGCAGCTGGCGATGCGCGATGAGATGGGCGACGCGTGCGGTGAGAGTCTTGGTTTTGCCGGATCCTGGAGGGGCGAGGACTTGCAGCACCGATGCTGGCGACTCTACGGCGGTTCTCTGCGCGGCATTGAGGCCTTGGAGGATGTTGTCCATGACATTGGGAGGTGGAAAGTGGTTGTTTGGGTATTTGTTCACGGAGACATTGGAAGCTAGGGTTCGCGCTCATGACGCGTCGGTCACATGACAATGCCAAGACCTTTGGCTTTGACTTCACCTTCCGACCAACAAACGCTTTCATTACTGCCATAATTCATTTCTGAACACCTTTTCAACGTACAATACGTCTGACGAGCCGCTTCTGGAGTACTCTCAGCCTCTCACATAGCTTGCACAATGTCCGATTGCTGCCATGGAATTTGTACGTCTTCACCATCAGAATCTCTCCGCATGTTCAGCTATCGCAATGGCAACAATGGCAACGACAACACCTTCGAAAATTGAGGTCTGTATAAATTACACACAAGTTGTCTGTCCTCTCCTACTTCTCATGCATCGTCTTCCTCTGGCGCAACATACTCCTTCAGCCTTCTCGTCTTCTCTTGCCTCACGATATTCTTAAATGCCATTGGATTGGGCGTTCTCTTTTTCGAGCTGACACCGGTAGGACAGTTCGCAATATCATTCGAGTCGGCACATAGAGAGTAACCGCAATTCCCTGTCTCCGAAGCCGCCAGACAACCCGATCCCGCTGGACAGTCGGAGTTCTGTGAGCAGGCCTGCCCGCAGCCACCGTAGTAGTCGGCCTGAGTCATCGGTCAGCTTCGAATCTCGTATCTTGTATCCCGTGGACGACTTACGCAGTATCCTGAGCCATTGGTTTCTCGGTAGCAAGCGCACGTGCTTCCACCTGGTCCACATTGACCTGGATACAACGAGCCTGGCGAATCGGGTGCACACGCGTGATTGTTGCTGATTTGTACAGTTGCTATGTTCATTAGCCTTGATTTGAGGTCCCTCTCACGCCAGAGTCTTACCAGTTGCCGTGACCGTGCTTGTCGTAGTAGTGGTCGTCTGTGAAAAAGTCAGCACGCGCGCCGCTGCAAAGATGTCAGGTACGCACAGTGGTGGTTGTCGTCACCATTTGCTGAGCTGTGTCGGTCACCGTCGAAGTTGTGGTTGGAGTCACGATTCTACAGAGGTCGCACATTAGTATAGCCTACACATGAGCTTGGGCTAGCAACAACATACGCCGTTTGGCTGACGGTAACACTCGTTGTAGTTGTCGATGTTACCAATGATGTCGATACTGGTGTGGTTGTGACGGTCGTTGATGCGGGCGTTTCCAGACAAGTACATACAGAGCCCACAAAAGAAGACGCCAGCCCCTTGAGACTGTTCAGCTTCGAAGATCGAGTGTCGACAGCCCGTTTCTTATTCTTGTTCTGCGTTACTGTAGTCGTAACTGTGACGAAGGAGGTCAGGGTATCGGTTTCAGTGTCCGTTTCAGTGCTTGTCGAAGTGGTCGTTGTTGTTTCGAAAGTCGTGATAGGTGTAGCAGTGAGTGTGATTGTCGTTGTTGCAACTGTCGTTGTCGCCGTACTCGTTGCAACGATCGAGATGAGCGTAGTTGCAGGAGCGGTAGCGGTGCATGTCTTGCGAGGGACAGGAAACTTGGATGAGCAGAAAGTCTGAGCTGGGCCGTAGCTTGCTAATGCTGAAGCAACATTGGCGGGCAGCCCGCCTTTACAGAGCGTGCCGGGGCAAGAGACAGCGCCGTGCGTAAGTCGCGCTATGCCGACGAGAAGTACAAGTGCAACAGATTGATACATGGTTGAGGAAGCAGAGGTTGAGGCTGACTATTGCGAAGATCAAGTGTCGCAGGAGTTATATGCTCTCCAGCTTGGCCACCATTGCTTGGAACTCTCACTGCATTAAGGGAGGCTAATCAGGTCGTGTGGCTTACAACGGCAGCGCACCTATCTCCGGTGAGGTCGCGAGGCTGGCTGAGGTTGTAGGGCTAGCCAAAGTCAAACCTGTGAGGCGCTATTGGCACAACTGCAAGGTAGAATGTAGAACAGCTAGAGTTTGGAGGAAAGACAAACGTGAGGCCGATGAGTGGTACTGTTGCTACGACATGTAGAGACTGTCAAGTCTCAGCAAGCTATACTGGGGTACGGTCCGTCGAGCTTTTTGTGGGGAAGATCGATAGCATACGAACAATTGCAACCCATTTGGAGTGCTCGTTACTTCTGTAGAAAGGGATCTGGGGAGACCAACGCGGAGCCACGTGTCTCACGGTGTGGCTCTATGGCAAACCTAGAATGTTAGCGTACCATTAGACGTGGCCAAGGTAGTAGCGGCTAGCATCTAGACCTCGTGGTCTGCGAGAGGGGTTGCGTTTCAAGGCATCTCTATCCCATTGTTCTCTGCAACCAACGTACTTGGGGTCAGGATGATGGTAATGTGTTGTGCACTTTCGTTGAATGTCTTCTGCACCTTGAGCCACCCTACGGATTGATATGCGAGCAACATCGTGTGCACCAAGCGGTCTCGCCCTATGGACCGTGTCGGGCTAGGGGTTGTGCGAGCGGTTATAGATTATACTTAGCACAAAGGTAAACGTTTTGCGCTAGCTATGCAGCCAACGACACGAGTGTAAGAATGCCTTGAAGCGTTTGTGGCTTACGTCGACCGTGGTCTGCTGCCCAATGCGGAACCCCGAAGCAACTAGTGCCTGGGTGAAGTCGACCTGCACCTCCGAGATTGGCAGCTACTGGAGCAGGACGCCGGCGAGCTCGAGGACACGACCGACGAGGGCGATGGCAGAACCGAAGAAGAGGTATGCAAGGGTGCGTGGATACCACAAGACCGAAGTGGAGTGGCACCGGGAGTGTAAGATTCGCAGCAAGGATGAAGGGGTATCGGAGACGCGCACGAGAACGATGGAAAGTGCGGATGCTGCATGTGCTAGCGGTAGGAGATAGAGTTTCTTGGAGGTTTTCGCGTGCAGAAAGCGACCCAGGAAGTGCCACTCCACCCGTCCGCCGAGGAAGCTGGACTACCACCAAGGATCTCGCTAGCTGGGGTCCGCGCGCCGCTATAACAGCGTCCACGGGTGCTAAGACATGTCTCCGAAATCCGGTCTGCATGCCATACCAGGACAACTCATGCCACGAAGTTGTCAAGGCGGTCAGAGAGACTCTTGTGCCCCCGACGAGAGCTGTGTTGGCAAAGGTCAACAGCTACAGGCGCATTAACTTCGGACATAGAGAGCTACATGTGCCTTACAGCCTTATGCCACAGTTCCCATCTAAACCTTATCTGGTGTCGCGCTAGATTAGCTGCAGAGCTAAGAGCTAGCCGCCGCACGGTCCCTAGAACTGCGTTGAAGGGCATGATTTTAAACTTCTATACCAGCACCAGGAAACATGAGCCCCTCCCGTGCCGCAGGCGCTTCGAATAGATCCTGGGCGGCGGTGATGCAAAGAAAGGACAGGAGATTGAGCTATGGGATGAGGAAAGCATCCAGCAAAATAGGCGACCACAAAGACTCAGGATCAAAGTATTGAAGTAGTCCGGATGTGAGAGGAGAAAGAGCATAGTGAAATCTTGTTGATGTCGAGAGAAGGAAGAAACGATTGACGCTGATGGTGGTTGCGTCACATTCTGCCAAGACGCGGACGGCCGACTTCACCTTCCGACGAGCATTCTTTTCACTATCCTTTCTGGGTATCATCTATCTTTGAGCACCTTCTCGGTGTACAATCCATCCAACAAAACCCTGTTTGGGTACCCTTCATCGCTCAATCCCGTGCATGACGTCCAATCCTTCCTTTGCTGCAGCGCCTCCTCGACTACCAGAGTCTCTCACGAGCCAGCTCGTTTTATACTGCGATGGGCCCTGTCCGAAGACCTCCCGTATGCAGCAATATCCTCCTCTCCTCCACGAGATCGGACCCTTTGGCCGTGAGCGATTGATCTTTCTTCTGGTGCCGTAGATGCATTGGCAGCTCGACACCACCGGCCCTTGCCTTGGCAATAGCTCCTGTGGTGTATTCTTTTTTTTTGAGATGATGTTCGGCTGATGGTTGCTTCAGAGACTCTTCTCGAGCTCGTCGTGTGGGTCGTTAAGAATGTGTTTTCGAAGAAAAGAAAGTCGAAGATGTCTTGGTGGTTTTTGAAAGGCGGTTACTCGACCACCTTGCGAAGCAGGAGGACAGAGCACTGCGCAAAACGGTCGTCCACCATGTCTTGCGCGGGAACATTGATGGTTACCCTCTCGTCGTCGACATTATGCCAAGCGTCGTCACCCTTGAGAAGAGCATCCCAATGACCGGCTGTGGGACTGTTGCCCTGGTGGCGCAGAACTGTAGCGACCTCGTAATCGTCGTCGCCGAAGCGGAACTGCGTGCCTGAAGAATTCCAGTCGATCGCAGTCTTGACCTTTGTCGCCTGACGAGTCGCCTTGTGGGTCATGTTGCGCTCGACGTGGACGATGACATGCTTGGGCAGAGCGCGAATTGTGCTAACTGTCTCGTGAGCATCGCTGACGCCGCACTTGTCGCACTTGGAGCCTTCTGGGTGCGTCGTCTCGATGAGTCTGCCTTCGAGTAGGTCTGCCAACTTCTCGCCACCCGCTGCAGACGCAGCAGTGGCGGTGATCTTCGAAGGCATCACTGAGATTGCCACGTCTGGGTTCTCGACGACAGACTCATCTCCGCAGGCAGTGCACTTGTTGGTGGTCATCTTGCCGATCTTGAACGAGTCGCTCATGAAGGCGTGACCCTCCCCAGAGATAACGTCGATGACGTCCATCAGATACTCTTGGGCATCTTGTTGGCGGGACCCGTCGAACTTATATCGACTCTCCACATCGCCACCTCCATAGGCGAACACCTGCTGGAAGAAGAGGGGCGTAACATGGTCCTCACCCTCGCCCTTCTTCGACTTGTGGCTGGCACCCTCGCGCAAATCAAGCAAAACCTGGCCAAGGTACGGCGCGATCTTGATATCACCGCGCACACCTGCAGTCATGCTGATGCTGGAGCGCATCTGGTCGAGAGTTGCTAGAAACTTCGCCTTGTCACGGTCAGAGTCAACCTTTGGCGCAACTAGCGCCTTGTAAGCGACGCCAAACAACGAGAGATCGTCTTCGCCTCTCAGGGTCGCGACTTGCTCATCAGTAAGGGCCGAGTTGAGCAGCTGGATCGCGGCATTGGCGAAGCATGCCTGCTGGCGGTTGGTGAGCCCGCGAGGTGCGTCATTGTTATCGTCGTTGGCTGGGTCGGAAGGACGAGGAGAGACGGAGTCGATGATGTGGGCGGGCTTTGGCTGGCCCATGATCCAGTCTTTGCCGGCAGTGCAGGTCTTCCAGTCGTACGTCATGCTATGCTGACGCTTCATGTAGACCCTCACCTGGCGCTGTTGCTGGTCTTCGGGCTTCTGCTCGCCAGTAGCGCTGTCGGTGCTGGAAGTCTCCGCTTTCGACTTGGTTGCGGTCGCGGGCTCGCCGGCCTTCGTCGTGTCCTTCGCCTCTTCTGGTGACAGCTGGAACTTCTTGGCTGCACGAGAAGCCTCGCCTTCGGCGCTCTCGGTAGCCTTGCGCTTCTTGCTGGCGCTGGTGACAGTCGTGTCTGGACGGGCGACTTCGCTCGCTGGCTCCTCGCCTTCGACCTTGCTGTCTGCAGTGGTCTCAGCTGAGTCGACCTCATCGACGTCGGACATCTCCACGTCTTCGCTTCCAGTCATTTGCGGCGCCGGAACAGTCGAGGCGGGCGTATCTTGGACTCCCTGCGCGTTGGGCGTCGAGCCCTGAGCAGTCGCTGATGTGCGGTGAGTCTTCTTGCCTCTCCCAGCGGCTGTCGATGCGCGAGTGTTCTTCTTCGACGCCGTGGTTTCAGCATTCTCTTCATCTTGCTCGGGGCTCAAGCGACGCTTCTTCACCGGGCTCTGCTCGTCGTCTGTGGAGAAGTAGCAGCCCTCTGCCAGCTTGCGGTCCTTCTCCTTCTCCTCCGCGCTGGTAAGTTGACTCGACTTGCTCTTGTCCAGCTCTGCGGCGCTCTTGATGTTGGTCGAGTTGGCGCAGTCGGCGTCTTTGGTCGCGGTGACTGTCGCCTCCTCAGACTCGTCCTCAGACTCATACTCCTGGACTCTGGGCTTTGCCTCGAGCTTCTGCTTCGCAGCCAACTTCGCCGCGGTCTTGGTGGCTCGGGTCGCCTTCTTGACGCCAGTGGCGGTGATGATATCGCCAGTTGCGGTCTTGATACCAGCGGGCTCGCGGCGAATTGGACGGTTGATGGTGTTGGGCAACTGCTGCAGTGGTTTCCTCACGATGGTCTTGGTGATCTTGTTATTGTTGACCTTGCCAAGATTGCCAAACAGGAGGCTGTTGTTGGCGGACTTCTGCGCCTCGCGCTTCGCCCTCTCTTGCGCATGCCACTCGTCGTATGCCCGGCGTCTGCCCTCGTTGCCAGCGATGAACTGCTGCAACGCGACGATCTTCTTCGTGATGTTCTGGATCTGTTCGGGGATGACGGACAAGGAGAACTTGTGTCCCTCGATCAGTTTCTTGATGCGGTCGGTGTTGCCGGTCTGTTCGCCGGCAAGAACCTTCTTGAGGCGATTCTCTTGCGTGGTGATCTGTCTCTCGAAGTGCTTGGTCTGCTGCGTGCGAAGCTTCGTGATTTCGGCGCGCCATTCGGTGATCTGCGCCTGCTTCTTGGCGAGGCGGTCGGCACTCATGGGAGCGGCGGGGCCGACCGGGGCGGAGGAGTTGGTGTACTTAGACATGTTGATGTCTGATGGGTGGTGGGTAGTGTGAGACTACGTCGAAGTCAGCAGGCGGCACTTCGAGACGGAAAGAGGAAGTTCTTACGTGAAGAGGTGGGTTGAAGTTCGAGGTTGAGTGTGCGGTGGTTGGAATTGCGTGTTGGGAAGTGCTGACGATGCGCAGGTTGGTATTCGATAGTGTGGAACAGTCAAGGGAGTCCGAGTGTTCGTGTTGGTATCGAGTGCTGATTCTGCGCGGGTGTGTGGTGGGAGGAAGTTTGAGAGGTCGCAGGCGGGAGAAGTAGCGCGGCGCGCACGGACTCGAAGTGAATGAATGAATACTTCGCGGGGCTGGGCGCGCGGCGGGACGTCACTCGCGACGCGAAGCGAGCATTGACAGGAAAATGTGATTTGGTGAGTCGCGTTTGCTTTCACGAAGGGCCGGGGTATTGATTGTGCTAACTATCGTATACCTTGATGCTGTCATTTGGTCTACGCCGTGGCATGAGAGTAGTTGATAAGCAAGACTTGGGTTTGAAGTGTTTCACTGCTGGAACTTGTGCAAGTCACCCTCCGTCTATATCGATTTGAGGAGAGCGAGCACCCACTGACCCCGTAGATTGTCCTGGACTTGGAAGTCCTTGACTTTGCCGCCGTCCTCATCCCTCAGCATCCACCACCCATCCTCAACCTTCCGAAAGCTCATAAAGTGGCCGCTAGTTTCCTGGTGGACTGCAGCCTCTACCACATACGCCATCCCGCCGACCATCACCTGCTCCAGACCCAGCTCAACAGCGGAGGGGCTGGTGCGTCGATCGATGGTGACGATGAGACTGGATGGATGGTCGCCAACAATTCTCGCCATCTTCACAGTACTCTCCGCCTTGCAGAGGTGGCATGGCAGGTCCTGAATCTTCTGATCGGTCAAGCCTTCGTCGATCAAGCTCTGCATGGTCGGCTTGAGTTCCTCCTCCATCTCCTCTCCATCCTCTTCGATAATCTGCACATCTGCATCCCGAGCCGAGATAGCCATGGCGAGGTGTTGCTTCTGGGCCATGATCTTCTTGGCTTTGCAGTTGTATCCAGCGCAGCTAATCGTCTCCTCGATATCGAGTTGGAAGACATCGGCCAGGAGAGGTCTCTCCTCGATCAAGATTCCCATCATCTGCTGCAGGCACTCGGTCGCACCCTTGACAACCGTCTCTGCCATTGCCTCAAAGACCATCTGTGCAACGAACCCAGTAACATTGCCAGCTTTCTTGTATCGAAGCTTCTGAAGTACCCGGCCAACGTGCGGACCGAGCTCCAACCCCTCCGCCTTGTGGGAATGGACAATCTGCTCTCGTGCAACCTTGAGCTTGTCTTCGAAGCTGATGCGCCAAGTCTTGCCTGGCGTGCCGAAGCCATACTCAACGCAGTCCGCTTCTTTCAAGCCGAAGGTGCTAGAAGCGGTGACTGGCAGCGTCGTTGAGAGCTGCTCATCTGAAAGAGCAGCGTTGAGCAACTGCAACGCTGAGCTGAAAGCCCCAGAGTCGTGGAGGCCCAGCAGCCCCTTTGGCTGAGACGACTGCTTCTTCTTCCGGCACTGTGAACATTCGAGCTCGTGGTCGATAAAATCCAGGTCTCCAAGAGGATCGAACGTCCGCTTGAAGCCGCATTCCATCTCCACGACCTCATCCTCGCAATCGGGAGACGATGATGGTGTCGAGGACTTCTTCATTGGGCTTGGTCGTGCAGGCTTTGGTGCGAGAGCTCTATGATTCGGTTTCAGACTCGATGCTGCTTTGGATTTCGAGGTCTTGGGCTGCTCAACCAGCAATTCCTCGCTTGTATCCTTTCCTGTGGTGCGCTTGCGCTTGCTGGCTCTTGACGATGAGGTGAGCTCGCCCTTCTTGGCTGCAAGTACGGAAGTCTGCTGCTCATCGGCTTGGGTATTTCCGCTAGGTAGCTTTGCAGCTTTCCCAACAGGCGACGGTGCTTGGGACTTTTCCTTGCCGGCGGTCAGAACAGCCTTGCTCTTGCTCTTCTTCGCCATCTGAGTGTCTTCTGGCTCTTCGCTTTCGCCTTCGCGCTTTCGTTTTTGTAAACTGTCTTCTGGCTGCTTGGAGGGCGCTTTCCACACCTTAGTGAACTTGATCGGTGCACGTCGTGGTGCAATGGTTCCAGTGGGTGGCGGGCGCGCGGTGCCTGTATACGTGGACTTGAACCCGTCGTGCTATAGGAAGCGTTAATGCCCGTAAGCTCGTACAGGTCGGACGTTTGACTTACGGAGGCTTTGATCTTCTGCGATCTGTCCTTTTGCTTGCTTTCCGCCTCAGCTGCTTTCTTTGCAGCGTTTTCTCTGTCCTTCTGCTTCTTAGCAAGCACTGACCACTCTTTCTTCTCTTCCTCCTTTTCCAACAACTTTGTCTCTGCCGCAGCAATCCGTCTGCGACTATCTTGGTCAGACTTTTCGAGTTTGTCTCGCACAGGCTTGTGATGACCTAACAACGATGCTGGGATCTTTTCGAGCTCTCCTTTGTTGGCCTCGATCTTCTTCTTGCGCCCACGGATCTCAGTCTTGTATGCGCCGATCTGCTTCGTCAGGTGGTTGACGTGGTCGACAGCAGAGCGTTGTGTGTCGTGGTTCCAGACAGGGTCACGCTCAGCTGGAGCTTTTGACGGTGCGGGATCGAGTGACGAGGAGAGCTTGCGCTCCGAGTTGGCAGCATCATTGGGAATGGAGCTCTGCCTCGAGGCTACGGCTTTTTTGCCGTCTGACTTTGATCTCGACCAATCCATGGTGTGGGAGTTGTGCAGTCTGGAATCGGCTTGGAAGTGTGATAGTCTAGTCCGATCGAGGGAGATGCGGTGCTGGTGTCGTACGGAAGATCAGACACGGGTGAGGGAGTTGCACAGAAGAGGCAAGCTAGTGCACAGACCTTCCCAAACACAATTCATCGCACGACGCTTAGGCCATTCACCTCGGTGATGTCATTATTCCCACACCCTCGACGAACCTCCATGCTGCATCGATCCAGAGCAACTGTCGCTCCTGGTAGTACTAGTCTCTCGTCGTTGTTCGCCCATTCCCGGCCACAGCCTTGTGATAGGTCTGCTCCTTCCTATTTGGGAAGTCGTACATCTGCATATTTCTCACTCCCAGAAGTCATGAGTGGAGTGATGTACATACGAAAGTACATGTATACTATGGCAGTCAGATACTGTGTATAGTTGAGTGACGGCACTCACATAGGCAATTCCGGATGACTTAAATAGATCTATCTGCTGTACTTAGCTTGCTGTACGATCTATATACAACAAAGCGCAAGAAGCTGCAGTATGTCTCAAGTATCTCAGTATGACTATACAAACAATTTAAAAGGTCTGCGTCCTGTTCCATCATGCCAAAATGGCTGATATGTCACTTGCATGTGATCGAGCCGTCAAAATAGGCTCATCGGGCCGCCATGGAGCCGACCCCCGCATCCGGTGAAGTAGCCCCACAAGCCCCGCTGACGACGACGGTCCCTGGCTTGCAGCACATTGGACTTCGATTGAACACGTTTGCAATTCCCAAACACCTTTACACTCTCGATCTGTCTCTCGACAAGAACATAATACCCACCAGTCGTCGCCATGAGATTCGCAACGGTCACCGCCGCTCTCGGCCTCTTCCTCGCCAGCGTCACCGCCTTGGACAAGCCATTGGACATCAAAGTCACCTCAGCTTCAGACTGCGCAGAGAAGGACAAGACGAAGCCAGGCAAGTACCACACGAATCGCGCACATTACCTCAAGCTAATGCCCCGCCCAGGTGACAAAATCGACATGCACTACCGCGGCACCCTCGAAGACACCGGCTTCGAATTCGACGCTTCCTACAACCGCAACCAGCCCCTCAACTTCGTGCTCGGCAAGGGACAAGTGATCAAGGGATGGGATGAGGGCTTGAAGGGCATGTGCATTGGTGATAAGAGGACGCTTACGATTCAGCCTGAGTACGGATATGGTGATCGGGGCGTGGGACCGATTCCTGGAGGAGCGGTGTTGATCTTTGAGACGGAGCTGGTGGATATCAATGGCCAGATGGGGAAGAAGGGGAAGAATGACGAGCTTTGAAGAGGTTAGACTGATGCTCGCTGCGATCACGGTCTCTCTATATATGGGAAGAGGACGAAAAGCCATGAAAGAGTTGGCATACTGCCTCAACAATCGCTCCATTCTAA
The DNA here is from genome assembly GCA_002786045.1 of Zasmidium angulare. Classification (NCBI taxonomy): domain Eukaryota; kingdom Fungi; phylum Ascomycota; class Dothideomycetes; order Mycosphaerellales; family Mycosphaerellaceae; genus Zasmidium; species Zasmidium angulare. The sequence goes on from NHNX01000003.1 coordinate 2,155,480, forward strand.
TGCCGGGTCGATTTCAGAAGTCACATTCATCGCTGCTGGATCACTCTTACGATGCGATTCCATGGTCTTCGTCTCCTCCAAGTCCTCTCTTGAGTGAGCAAGACAGGGTATGAGCATCTCATGCTCGAATACTTATGCTGTATAACCCAAGCTCGCACTCGGCTTTCGCTAACACTGTGCCAGGGCAGTCGAAAACCCTGCATGAGCAGGCATGGTTCCGATGTCGATGGGCTGCCTGAGAGCAGCCAGTCTGCTCGCCAGAGCACTCTAGTATGCGAATTCCAAGTGGGTGCGTACGAGTGGCATGAAACACTTGGCTCGCTGCTCCTAAATCTAGAGGTGCATGGACTGAAGTGAAATGCAGTTGACATGAGCGCACCTTGCCGCTAGGCTGGGTAGCAACAAAAGCGAGAGACTTTGGCTACCGAAACGTCGATATGCCTGGACTGGACGAAAACTGAACCCTCCCGATACAAATTGCAAGATATCAACGCGGCTTGCCAGGAGTCTATGCAGCTGTGGCTTCATCTGTGAGTGTAGACGCTTAATGCAAAGGAGAGAAAAGGGTCTGACGACTTATAGCAAGTGTCTCACTTCCTTTGCCTGGCACCTGCCGCTGCACGTGCAAGTCGGCAATTTCGCCGTTTGACACCGCTCTACTTTCTGTTTAAAACACTGCCCGCACGCAGCCTCCGACAACCACCCGCAATCCGCACGATGCACCCACAAGCTGTCCGAAATCCTTGAGCGAACTTCAGCACCTCGCAAACAATACATACGACTCCGAACATCTCATCATGGCGGACATCGGCGAGATTCTTGACGACGTCGACGACGCCACTGCACAATTGATCCTTGACCTCCAGTTGGAAGACATTGCGGACATGGAGACTCACCAAACTGGATGGCGTCGCCTCACACGAAAGCAGCAAGATCAACGACTCGCCCGGCACCTCTACGAAGCCGACTGAAGTGGTTGAGCAGCTGCGGGAGAGACACGAGTGCGACCCTGGAGAGCACCACTACCGCTGGACTGAGGGCGCCTTCACTTGCGACGGATGCAATGTGCACTTCAACAAGTTCATCTTTCGCTGTCGGTGATGCCAAGTTGACATGTGCTGTCGTTGTCGTCGCAACCATTGATGGTCGAGCACATCGCGAGCGTCGGGAGTAGACTGTCTAGGATGTTTGAGGCGCGGGTTATGGAGGTCAGTAGTGTTCAGGACGATGCGAGCAACGGTACTAGAGGGTTCTTCATAGTAGCGCAGTATATGCTGCTCTTAGTGGCTAGACAAAACGCACATATTCAGAATCGCGGTTGCCTGGAGTCTTCCGATCGTTCGCACATCAATCGCATGTAACAGCACTGACGCTTCACTCACTTACAATAAGTGGAAGCTGCATCTTAAAACGTGGCATTCTTTCTGCGAGGCAACAACTTCTGCTCTTGACACACTTCTCTGCAACCTTCAGGTTGTGGTCGTCCGTCGTCGCAAGGCCGACATCTTGCGGCTCGTCACTCGTGCAGGATATCATTCGACATCGCAGCTATGGCTGCGGCAGACAGGGTCTTCGCATGGCTCGACGGCATCGACGACCTCCGGCCTAATGACGAACCGCCCGCTCCAGAGCCTGAAGAAGAAGAGGAGGAAGACTCTAACGAGAAGACCATTTTGGAAGAGTTCTACCACATCGTCGTGCTACGCATGTTATCTCGGAGGAGCTATGCGTAGCTAAGAGCTAGCGAGCTTAGAGATGGACTTCTCCTAGTACGCCTCGTTAAACGTGCGACCTCTTTCGATAAATCACGATACTAAAGTATCCATCGCTCCGCGAGAAGGCCGACCGGGTCTCATTTTACGAACAGCGAGTCTGAAAGGAGCTAGCGCTAACGCTCATGAAAGAGGGCGCGGATATGCTGAGTGTTGATGATGTGGCTGCAGCTGCGAGAACATTCACTCACGCGCCAAGACAACGGGATCCCGCGCTAGTGGGACCGCGATTCTTCGTCCATGTTCCGATCCCGCCTTCGGCAAACTTCTGCTCCGCCACTTTCAGCTCAGAATCGCAGCACAATATCGAGCACATCGTGTTTGGCCGAGAATAACTTCGATCACAAGTAATCATGGCGGCGACAGCTGCTATGCTGGATGGCTTGGACGATGCCACGGCAGATATCGTCATCAAGCTACACCTGCTCGACATGCAAACATCCATGAATGGTAGCGGAGATAATCTGATGGTGATGCAGGAGTATGAGACGGAGCTTAAGACTTATCGAGCTTGTCGTGATCTCCCAGATGACGAGCTGCCGCTTCCGCTTGAGGACAAGAATACGGTCGAGGAGAAGGCCGTCCGAGACCAGAAGAAGCCTAAAGACCCCGCCCACGACCACGACCACACTCATATCCCGAGAGGGAACTGCATTGCCTGCACCAGTCGCTTGCCTTTGGCCGAGCTGTACGACTGCGACTGCCCACCGGATCCTGCCCCACACCGCTGGTGCGACAAGTGCCTCGAGCATCTCCACCGCTCGGCACTGACAGACGAAACGCTCTATCCACCGCGCTGCTGCAAGCATGTTTTCAACTTCGACACCATGAAATTTTACTTGACTAGCCAGCTCATCGAAAGTTTCGAGGCCAAGAAGGAAGAGCTCGACGATAGTCATCGGGTGTACTGTCATATCCCGGCTTGTTCAACCTACCTCGGCGCAGACCAACGCAAGGGTACGCTAGCCCAGTGCCCAAAAGGCCATGAGGGCACCTGTATCTTGTGCAAGAGCAAGGCGCATGACGGCGACTGCACGCAGGACGCCGGGCGTCAGCAAGTGGAGGAGATGGCAGCGCAGCAGGGCTGGCAGAAGTGCAGCTCTTGCAATGCTGTCGTGGAGCTCAACACCGGATGCAATCACATCACGTACGTACCCTGACATGTACAAGCATGGTCCCTGTATCGAGTACTAATGGTTTAGCAGATGTCGCTGCTGCCACGAGTTCTGCTACGTCTGCGGCAAGGCGTGGGCACCGAGACGGCTTTGCGATTGTCCGCCGTGGGACGAGGATAATCTCTTGGACCGCGCCGCCGCAGTCCACGAGCGTGAAGGCGGTGCTGCAGGAGACCAGCAAGCTGTCAATGCCATGGCGGGCGAATTGCGCGAGAACCACGACTGCCGTCAGGGTGAGCATCGCTGGCAGTGGACCGATCAAGGCGATTTCCGCTGTGACGGGTGCCATGATCGGCTAACGAGGTTTATCTTCCGCTGTCGAGTATGCCACACTCAGACCTGCTGGCGGTGTAGGCACAACCGCACCTAGGTTGGGCGACCCCGTTGGAGTCAGGCGTTGATGGTCCGAGATGCCAGAGATGCTACTGTGTTGCGAATGGAAAGAGGCGTATGAGGGTTGTAGTCCCTAAGCGGACATCCAAGAGTCAGGGCGCTCAGGCTGAGCGATGCATGTGTTTCCTTTCGAAGTCTTCAGCGGCGACACGGTCGAAAGCTACTCTCGACGGGTTAGCTGGTAGCTGAGCACGAAATAGGACACAATTCATCAAGACCGTATCGCAATCTCGTTCTCACCAGTGTCCATACAGGCATGATTGACGTCGTGCTGATGAAGTGGATGACATGGTGTTGTGGTGTGCATAGAAGAGTAGTGAAAGCCGAAGTGAAGTGAAGTCAACCCCTTCTCCACTTGCAAGCCCCGCCGATCGATCCCTGCAGCTCGCAACGGTCGCAGCCACGACGCAACAGGCAAGCTCCCTGCATACCGGATGACACCCAATCTCCCACCTCCTCCCACAACAACCTCCAACCCATAAACCCAATATAACATACCCACCAGCCATGGACATCGCCTACGACCACATCCAAGAAGAAGCCCTCGCGCCTGAAAGCCCCTCCTCCACCTCCAAAGCCGACACAGGTATTACCGAAACGCAAACGAACCTTCCCGCCGAACTCCAGGACGCCTTCAAAGCCGTGCAGTCCTCGCCGTGGGGCGCGAAACTCGGAGGATGGTTCAGTCAGGCGAGGAAGCAAGGCGAGAGCTTCGTGCAGGATCTACAGAAGGAAGCGACGGAGGCGGGCGAGCAGGCGAGTAAAGGGCTTGGGGCGCTGGTCAGCAGGACGAGGGGGATGAGTTTGGGTGTTAGTGGAGGTGCGGAGGGTTTAGTGCCTGGAGAGGAGCCTATACCGAGGGATGAGGGGGCGGCTGGTGCTGGGGCGGAGAAGGAGAAAGAGAGGGACGGTGAGGACAGGTCTGAGAATCTGCCGGCGGATATTGTCAAAGAGGCGGGGAGTCTTGTGGCGAGTTTGAGGAGTACGGCTGCGGCGAAGCTGAAAGATTTGCAAAAGGCGGAGGATGCGGCGGACGAGGCATTGCTGCGATTCGGGACGAATGTGCGGAACTTCCTTCGAGATGCCGTGACGATCAGCGCGCCAGAGGATGATGATGACAAGACGGAAGTTCTGTTCGAGACACGAGAGCCAGGGAGCGGGAAGAAGGTCATTCATACTACGAGGCTGGATGCGCAGCTGCATGCGATTCACGCGAATAGTGGGAGTTTTACGGAGGATCCTCAAGGCGAGGAGTGGAAGAAGTGGCAGGAAGACTTTGATGTCGAGAAGAAGACGGAGGCTATTGCGGCGGACTTGGGGAGGTATCAGGAGTTGAGGAGGGCGATGGAGAGGCTTGTGCCGGAGAAGGTGGAGTGTGGGGTGTTTTGGATGAGGTATTACTTTTTGAGGAAAGCTGTTGAGGAGGATGAGAGGAGGAGGAAGGAGGTTTTGAAAGGTGTGTTATTTCATGATCATAACTTGGTGATCAGTACTGACAATCAATACATCAGGCGCTTCAACTGAAGAAGAAGTCGGCTGGGATGACGACGATGAAGATGAAACCGACAAATCTTCAACACCACAGCCTCATCATAAAGCTTCTGAGTCCACGACGACTCTCAGCGCACCAGCCGCTACGGCTAATCCAGACCTGCTGAAGCCTAAAGAACCACGACGAAGTGAAGATGAGAACAAGTCCGTTGCGGATTCTGATGCTAGCTATGACCTGGTTTCTGGTGCGACGAGTCGAGCACCTGGCAGTCCCAAGGAGGCGACGAAGAAAGCGGATGAGGATAGCGACGACGATTGGGAGTAGATGTAATGTGGTGTTGACTCTGATGATTCGTTCTTAGCCGGCTGGCGTTCGGTCTTGATTGTTTACTCGCATGATGGAATTCAGCGTCGTCTTGAATGGGATATGCCACTTCTCTTGCAGCATAACGAAGACGAGTACGAGACATTGTCTCCTCGGCCGATACAACAGACAAGCTCGTCCGTCCGGGGTTTGCCTGGGCCGGGGTTCGTGGTGGTACAAGGATCGTGCACGCAGCGTCATCGCTTGCAGTGCATCCACCAGGGCGGGATGCTTCCTGGATCCGGGTCTGGTCTGCTGATGGACAGCTGTGAGGAGTAGTGAGGCATATAATTCTTCCACCTAACCGCTGCACGTCAGGGATCGCATAGCTTGATGCTACTGCTGCTGTTTCTGTTTCTCATCAAGACATGGATGGTCAATGAAGCAATCGTTTAGACTTCAATCAAAGCTGCGCGTCAGACTTCCCAGCAGTTTGAATTGAGTTTAACGCCGCGTACGACGATCTCATCAAAGCTTCAGTCTCGCCATCTACGTCGTTTGGCCGGCAGCTTCTTCTACTCTTCGAGCAATTACACGTCTGTCCTTTGTTCGTTGCACACCAGAACGCGAAAATCACAACGTACACTCCTTCCCTACGACCCCACGAGTTCGCACGTCAGATTGCGCGACCCCTCGATCGATTGGCTCGTATGTCTGCGTCGCGGAGAGGAGGTGGAAGAACGCACACACGCCATCATGCCCGCCCAAACAATGCCTTCGCCGCGATGAGACCCGCCGTCCTCACCGCCGCCCGCCTTATTCTCCTCCCCCTCGCCTCCGCCGCGCCCCTCTCCGGCATCTGGGAGCACTCCCGCCTGCACACGCTCGCCTCCGACGACGACACGCCCAAAGACGCCGACGATCCGTCACTATGGATCTACCTCGCTGTCGCCATTGCCCTCGTGCTCCTCGGAGGAGTCTTCGCAGGTCTGACCATTGCGTTGATGGGGCAAGACGAGACGTATCTGCAGGTTATCGCGACGTCGGGGGATGGGAGTGAGAGGAGGCATGCGGAGAAGGTGTTGAAGCTGTTGAATAAGGGCAAGCATTGGGTGCTTGTGACGTTGCTGTTGAGTAATGTGATTACGAATGAGACGTTGCCTATTGTGCTGGATCGGAGCTTGGGTGGGGGATGGCCGGCGGTTGTTAGTAGTACTGTGCTGATCGGTGAGTTTATGGATATGGGTGTGGATGTGGTGAGAGTTGGATGCTGATTGTGGATGATAGTCATCTTCGGTGAAGTCGCGCCGCAATCCGTCTGTGTGCGATATGGTCTTTCGATCGGGGCGTTTATGGCGCCTTGCGTCCTCATTCTCATGTGGATCTTGTCGCCAGTCGCCTGGCCCACTGCGAAGCTTCTGGACTGGCTACTGGGTGAGGATCATGGAACAATGTACAAAAAGGCGGGTTTGAAGACGCTGGTGACACTGCACAAGACGCTGGGCACAGGTGCTGGGGAGAGACTGATGGAAGATGAGGTTACGATCATCAACAGCGTGCTCGACTTGAAGGACAAACCCGTGGGAGACATCATGACACCCATGCAGGATGTCTTCACTATGAGCGCCGACACGATCCTGGACGAGCGAATGATGGATACGATCTTGTCGCAAGGGTACTCGAGAATACCCATCTATGCGCCCGAGAACCCACGAAACTTCATTGGCATGCTGTTGGTCAAGATTCTTATCACGTACGATCCGGAAGATTGCAAACGTGTCAGGGACTTTGCACTGGCTACCCTCCCGGAGACGGCACCACATACGAGCTGTCTGGACATCATCAACTTCTTTCAAGAAGGGAAAAGCCATATGGTGCTGGTTTCGGACTTTCCTGGCCAAGACAAGGGTGCGCTCGGTGTTGTGACGCTGGAAGATGTCATTGAGGAGTTGATTGGCGAGGAGATCATTGACGAGAGCGATGTGTTCGTGGATGTGCACAAAGCGATCCGACGAATGGCACCTGCACCGAAGACGCGGTTCAACAGTAGACAATGGCTTGCCACGGACAAGAACGGGGATCAAGCTCTCGTTGACGCTGAAGATGGAAGGGAGCCCAACGAGAACGAGCCACTGCTCAAGAAGGAAGACGGAAACGGCAGCCGGAAACCTTCCCTCGCCAATGGACAGACGACGTTCCTGATGCGTAGGAAGTCCAGCGCGGCGTCTGAGTCTACACGGGATGCACCAACAGTACCTGTTAGGACCAGGCCTGCTGATATGAAGGAGCATCTCAAACATCTGGGACCCTCGAACGCTGCGAGCCATCCAAGAACAACCAAGTTTACTTCGGTCAAAATCAAGCCTGGCGTTGGCACCATTCCCGAGAACAGAGCGACAACCAAGGGTGCAGAGCTGGAACGATCTAAAAGCAGTGCTTCGATGACGGGTGCGGCAGCCATCGATGGTGCGGTCGACAAGTCGGACGTCAATTCATTACGAGGAAAGGTCGCCAGCGGCGGAGCAGCGGCATTGTACGGCACCATGGGAACACCAACGCAGACCGCACGACGACTTTCCGAGGACGACAAACGGCCCATGAGCGCCCAGGAAGCCTCACGGGTAGCCATGGAGAATACAGCCATCAGCGACGCCCAGGAGCCCAACAAAACTACCAACGGCAACGGCCCCACGATCGACCCGAACCCACCCCTCGAACCCCTCAAACTGCCCGAGAAAATGATCGTCGGCGAACCTGTGACGGAAGAGCCCAGCACCACCGAAGACGACCAGGTCGGCGAACTCGGCGGAGGAAGCTCCTTCTCCACGGAGAGGTCATCGAAGAAGCGGCTTGCTGCGAGGAGCGGCAGTATCACGGAAACGACGGTGGATGCTGGGGGGTTGAAGAAGGTTGTGCTGGAGACCACTAGTAGTAGTGAGGAGGATGGGATGAAGAGTCCGAAGAGTAATGGGGGGAGGAGTCCGATGTTCTTTGGGATGGGGGCGAAGAAGAGTGAGGAGGATGATGGAGAGGAGGAGAGTAGTGGGAAGGGTGGGGAGAATGCGGAGGGGGAGGGGAAGAAGAGGAGGAAGAAGAGGGGGAAGAGGAAGAAGGGTGGGTCGTAGTGGTGGGATAGGGGTTGTGGTGCTTGATGTTTAGCGAGTCCATGCAACAAAAGTAGTATTTGTGATTAGGGGAGATTGTGTGTTCAGGGGAGAGGTGGGGTGGAGGGATGTTGTGTGTATGTATGTATGTATACGAGATGTATATCAACGGTGAGGACTGGACAGATAACATGATTGCGCTGTGTGTTTATGTATCAAGATCTGTGAAAAAGAGTAAGGCTTCAGTCGCGCTCAGCGTAGAGAGTGTCTTGTACAATGGGATTAAGCCGTCTTCATATTTTAGCGGCGCTGGATCCTTGTGTTCACAGATCGTCTCTGTCAAAGCGACTCCATGACAAGACTGACGACGCGGTACACCAGTCTCCACGTTTCTAGATCCACGAACTCCTGAGCGTCTACATTTATATCACACGCCTCTACTAGCTGATTCCCAGCGGCACCTAGACTCCGCTATCCGGCGAACTATTCGCTTCAGGAGAGCCTTCACTATCTCTAGTTCTCTACATCACCACCCACACCTGCTTCCCTCTCTCCCGTCACGCCACCCACATAGACCATCATGGCGAGCCTAGCATCTTCTGCGGCATCATCCGACTCTCTCGTGAGCCTGAGTCAACTTACAAGCACAGGCCGGAAGCGGCCACGCGCCGACTTATGACTGTCCGACGAGCAAGAACAGGCGACGCCACAAGAGCAGACAGCGCTACAATAGAGCCATCAACGCCAAGAAGTACAAGGACAACGACACTGCGCAGACCACTCTTGTCAAGCAGCAGTCCTATATGGGCATGCAGATCGCCAAGGGCGAAATGCTAATCCACCTACAGAATCAGAGCCGGTCGTGGGGCCACTTGATTCGCCCATACCGTCTGGACTTGGAGCAGGTGTATACTGCGCCAAAGAACGACCGAGAGAAGCAGTCTACCTGGGACACTCTAAGTGGAAGAAGTCTCTGGAAGTGCTCACACTGCCGCCTGTGCCAACCTACCGCCAGGATGCATACTAGGGGGCACAGCGGTCGCTGAGGAAGTTCGCTGACCGCCTCTTCGAGCAGGACGAGCACAGAGGGTTTGAACCTTGAAGCTCTTGTTCCTATTCTAGATGCCCCTTGCGAGATTTGTGCTGCCATGGTGACCTCTTTCACTTGCTCCTTGCGACATGGCGAATTCAACATCAGCCCTCTCTCGCGACTCGGAGCTTTTCATCGTAGAAACACTGTCGCCAACTACCGTGCACCTGGCTATGTCGCTCAAGGGTTCGTACCTAAGTCCCGCCTCCACGTATGGAATGCCTGAGATGCTTGAGGCCCATGGGACTAGAGAAGACGTGAGAATTGTGGTGTACGCAGAGTTCAAGGATGTGGAGGAGAGAGTTGCAAAAATAGGTACGAGGAGCATAATATGTAGCACTCTGCGGCATCAGGTCTCGTGATTCTTGGCATCCAAGCATGGTCGGGGGGAACTGGCAAGCGAGGCTAGGACGCTTGTATTGCCCCGATCATGTTTCTGGCTTCGACGCACTTGTTACCTCGGATGCACGGAAGAGGACGTTTGATATGACAGCGGTCCCAACTGTTTGGGGCGATTCTGGCGCTGCGACGTCGCGTCAATGCTTCAAGGCGATTCGTGTCCAGAAGGTGTAGGACCTATGTTCGGAGACGCAGCTGCGCTCAGGTCGATCGATACTCGTGATATTTGTTAAGCTCAGCGCATTGCAATGATGACGAGCGTATATTGAGACGATGGTTTACAGAGTTGTTCAGCATGGATTTCTCGAGGTATCGTGAGCACGCACGTACCACTGCGCCAAGGGCAATTACGAGTAGTTGGCGCTGCAAGTGAATGTTCGCAGAGCAATAGCCTAGATAACGTATCCACTATCTATTTACATCTACTCGTGATACATAAATTTTCATATCATGTAATCAACCAAGAGGATGGTCTCTAGACGCGTTTCCAGTCCTTGCAGCTGTCGGACTTTGAAGCGCAAATGCTCTCTTGGAGAACTTCATTCTCGCCAGCCACACCTCTCTCGACTTCCGAGCACGCTCTCTCATCGTGGTGACGCGCAGTTGCTTTTGTATTGGGTGCCATTCTCGCTTCTTTTCGTCGTCCCAAGCAGAATGACGAGACAAGTTGCTGTGAAGGTCATCGCGTGCTGAGCTTCCCGTAGGGATCGCTGGTGGAGCTGTTGGCGATGTAGCTGGATCTCCCTTCGCGACGCGTCGCTGGTGTTTTCGAATTCGCCGACGCATGTGTTTGTCGGGAGGCGGAGGGGCTGGCTCAGACACGCATGATGGACTTGGAGGGACTTGGACGTTTGCAGCAATTAGTGCATCTGTTGCTAGCTGCAGCTCTCGACGAGCTCCTTCGATGACCTCTTCTCCCACAGTGCACATCTCTTCATACGACATCCCGTATTGTTGGAGGGGTGCGGCGGCCGAGGCCTGCCAGGCGTCTTCGTCGAATTCGGTATATGTGTACAACCACAAGTGTCGATCCTGCTCATATTTCTTCTCAAAGTCGGCTACTTGATCGATCTGCTCTTGGAGATATGATCTTCGTTCATTCCAGATCCTCTGCAGCTCAGTCCACTCGTGGCTTCGCGTGTCAGCAGGCTCTGCATTCGTCCTTAGTGGTGAAACCCCTGCCGACGATACAGGCGAGGGAAGGCCGATTTCAGGGGCCATGTAGGTGTGGCTGAGGAGCCTGCTCCATTCAAGCGTCGGGACAAGTTTTCTCTGCAGCCATACATCCCTCCTCTCCTTGTGGTTGATGCCTTTCAGTTCCAAAATTTCCTTCGACCTCTCGAACTCCGCCTTTGCTTCGGCTTTTGCGGCCTTGATGGCTTGCTCGTCTCCGTGATTGCCCTGTTCAGTGTTGTGTCTCACATGTTTGACCGCATTGGCAGAATCGATCAATGCTTTGAATCGCTTCGAGGCCAACTGATGTCTTTGTTTCAGCTCTGCAAGTTGAGAAGCACATTCTCTCACATTGATCAAGTCTTTTCCGAACGCAGGGGTTACTTTAAGGTTTCCAATGTACCCGGTGGTGGAGCTATTGTCAATATGGCTCTGGCTGGCCGCCAGAATACGTGATATAGTGTCATCAAGATCAGCCTCAACCTGAGGTCTCCTTGTTTTCGCACGTTGCAGTCGCGCAGGTAGATCGTCTCCTCTCTCGACCTTCGCCCGTAACATGCCGATGTCCTTCTCGAGCTCTCTAAGGTGGGGATCTGAAGCGGCATCGCTCTTTGCAGACAGCCTGGCATGCTGCGCGAGTCAGCATCTACTAACAACTGCAGTATCAGGGATTGATGATCAACTGGCAAAAGACACGAACCTCCACAACTTTCTCATCAAGATCAGAGTACGCTTGCCTGAGGCTCAATTCGAGCTCGCGGAATTCGTTCTCGACCGCTTGCACGACAGTCCATAGCTCCGCGGCCCATTGCAAAGTCGCTACAAAGTCATGCGGGTCCTGCAGTTCCTGTAGATTGCCGGCTATTGGAGACGATCGACGTTGCTCTGAGCCCTGCCCGTGTGCATGATTGTCTTTGTAAGCCTTCTCTGGCGATGCACTCGTGCTACTGTTCGCAAGTGATTCATGAGGCCGACGGACTGGTGGCACACTGTTGCGGACAACATTATTGACGCCCTCCGCTTGTAGGCACACACTGAGACCTGGCGTCTGTGGATCTGCATCAATTGTGGGAGGGATCAATCCTGTATCTGGACGTATCGAATCCCAAAATGAATCGAGGAATTTGACAATTGGTAGTAGCAATATCGACATCTCTCGTCTGTACCCTGACTGGAGACGATTGGCGCGCGCGAGTATCGAAGAAGAGAGTATTGTGCATTGTGTCAATATGATTTCGTCGCTAACACGATCGACAAGTACTTCGCCGTTTGCGGCGTTCCTTTGTTCGTCACATCCAGAAACAATGAAGCTTGCATATATCAATGATGCAAGTATTGTGTTCTCTTTGTCCATTTCTTCGCACTACGTACAGCTCTAATTGGACAATCTGCAAGGATAGCAGGCTTTGTTCTCGGGGAGACCTCCTGTGGCGCCAACTCGTGGATTTCGAGACGTCCGCCGTGATTGATACCTTTGTACAAGTCCTCACCTCAGTCATGCCGGGGGTTCTCAATACCACGCTACACATCGGTGATCTTCGTTCTTTCTCTCTCAAGCTTTCCAATCCTGCCATCCTTTGAACTCTGCGGTCAATGTAGTAGTACCTGGCACCAAGGGCCTCTGCTCATCACTGGCTTTTCCAACCCGTCCGACTGTGGCAGATACTCCTCGCTTCGCGTCACTCGACTCGTAGAGATCGGCCGGCTCGCTGGGTCCAGTGATGGTCGCGCACAGCTTGGTGGGGAATCTTTGGCGCGCAGCAGATGGCTCGACCTGCTTTGCTGCAGAGGGCGTAGCTACAAGCGACGGAGGCAAGGGCATCGATGCACTCGCTGATGATGCTGACTTCGAGCTGTGCTCTCCGAAGGTGCTACCACCGTCTGACTGATACTGCTTGAATGTCCCAGACTCAACATGGTTCTCAAGGTCGTGAGATGGCGTTGGGCTGTTGCCGCTGATGTCAGAGGGTGCTTCCTTGTTCTCGACCGGTGTCTTCGTGCTCTCATCTTGATCCGTCACTGATCCCTGATGATTCAGGGGCGCGCTGATGCCGAGACATTTTCGGATCGCGACTGCGACATCTTGCGAAGCCTCATTCTGAGCTCCGTTGAGCATCTCTTGTATTGCAACGCTGTTGTCTTCATTGGACAAGCAGGCGTTGTTGTATCGCCCTACAGCTGCCACGTAGTCCTTCACATAGTGATGCCACTCTGCAGTCACGCCTCCTTTCATTGACACCATCGGATAATGATACGGAATCCGAACGAGTTCTGCATTGATGTAGCCATCCTTGGATTCGGCGCCCTCAACGACCACTTTGCGACTAGCGGCGGCTGGATCTGTGCTTTCGACTTTTCTTGTCGGGATGAAAAGATATTCCTCGCTCGATGGTACGTTGTCGTTGGGGAGCGGCGTGTCGTTCAATGTATGACCGACAACGCCAAGAACGCTGTCTTTGCATCGAAACATCGGGTGGAATGGCTTCAACTTGACCGATATATCTGCCAACCGGACGCTCTCGAGGTTCTTACTCGCAGGGTCGATCGGTCCACGACTGCTCATGTCGAGTATATAGACATGCAAAATCCATACGCAATTGCACTCTGCGACGGTCTGCTTGTTCTCGACGGGATCTCTGCAAAGGTTGTCGAATTCTCTCATTCGCTCGTCGCTCTGGGCCTTGATGACCTTCGATAAAGCCTGAACTATATCGTTATCAGTTCTGGACGCGAATTGCCGTTGTGATTGGTCAAGGGGAGTGTCGTCATTCCGGTACTCTTCCAATATGTTCCACAGTTTTTCGTTGTTGACGTTGTTGACGTTGAACTTGACGATCTTCGTGACGCCTTCCATGAAATCGCCTTGAGTCTTCATGGCTGGAGGATTCCTGAGGTAGCCGTCTCGGTGACGACGGGGGACGTATTGATTTTGGCCTTGGCCCTGTTCAGTGCAACTAGGACAAGGTACACCCAGATTCTGCATTGCAACTTTCAACTTCTTCACAGAAAGCGATCTACTCTCCAACAGCTGACGATTCAGCTGTGCTTTGGTGTCACTCAAGGGTTTCTTCAAGGCGAAGGAGTGCGACTTCTTGCAGTTTTTGCAGGTGAGATTGATGCGATCGTTTGAGGAAGTATTGGTCGTTACTTCAATCAAGTCGCGAAAGTACCAGGCTTTGCAGGTCTCGTCCTCCTTGTCATCGAAGAGAACATCGGCAACCCCGACCAGAACGGAGTTCACAGACGCTGCCTGCTCATCATCAGTTTTCTGCCTCTTCGCCGCAGGTTCTTGCGAGTTCTTCTTGTCAAAGGAGCGCTTCCGCTTCTTGTCGGCCCGCTTCCGGGTGTTCGCCTCGGGTCCTGCTAAGTTCTCCTTATCACCCTTCTTCCGCCGGGACCCGGCCATGTTGGAAGTACAACTCAGTCCCGAGTTTGTGTGAATGTGAATGCTTCCCCAATTGTGTTTTGGTCCCAGACGACAGAGACAAGACAGCTAGCGGTGTGCACGTCACTTTTGTTCAGGGCCGAGCGTTCGTGTAGAGAGCGCGTCTCGTCGAAGCTATCTTGTATCAAGTCGCAACAGACGAGTCGCGAGAGCTCTTATTCGGGAAGCAAGAAACGCAGGCGCGCGGCAGCGCTCAGAGAATTCGGAGGAATGAGAATATCTGGTTGGCTTGAGTCGAGAAAGGCGCTGGCGAGCGGGAGCGGATGTGTGCTGTGGACGGTGCGAGTAAGTCTTCTTGAGAAGGTCGAGGTGACTGTGAAGCTGGGACACAGCGGTGTTCAGGCGGCTATGCGTTGCGATGCGACGAAGTCTGGAGCTGGATCACGGCGATGTCTCGAGTCGGCGCCGGTGCCTCGGTCAAGATGTCGAGGAAGCGCCTTGCGCGCAGTGGACGGCCACAGCAGTAGCTTGATGCAGTTGCAAGACGCGCAATTGCAGACAGGTTGCCGCAGACTCGAGGCGATGAGCAAGCCAGTCGGGCTTTTGGATGTCTGTGTGTGGAGTTGGATTTGCGAGGTGCGTGGCGAGTCGGACGGAAACACCTTGGCTACGACTAGCGTCAAAACGGGCCGCTCCGCCAAGAACTTTCACATGACGCAAGTGAATGCCGCGGGCAGAGCTTTCTGACAGCACACGCACATCGCTCAGCGACACGCAAATCTAGGTGTTGTTCCGAAGACTGTCATGCTCTAAGTACTGTACGCGCCGATCTCAAAGTTAGACACCTATCAAGGCTGCCCAACTTCACCACCTGAAAGGCTCCTGCAAGCGGATCAATCGGACTTTCTATCGGACCCGCGAGGGTAGCTGCTTGTGATTTGAAGCTCATAGAATGAAGTACAACAGTTGTGCGAACCAACACGTCTTGGACGCGTAAAAGCACGGAATATATCAGCGCAACACCTCAATTACGACGCGATTAAGCGGAGCTACGGACTTGCTGAACAAGTAATTGCGGCGCTGTAGCACGGCCATATCTGACGACTCGGTCGTGTAAGCCCGACCGACCTTCGTCACAGCTTCATGAAGCCCTGTAATTAGTCCCGGAACAGAAACAAGTTTCGTATCTGTCTGGACTCTGTAGGGCCGCACACGCGAGGACTTGAGGCCAGACGAAGACGTCTATCTCATAGTCCAACAATATTTCAAAGGTTCTGCAGAACACTGCAGGGCGAGCAGGCTCATAAGAGTGCAATTCACTCGCCACATGCTATACGTGGATGACCCAGTAGCCATCGTGACGCCAAACCGACCGACTACAGCCAAAGATTGACGACGAAATGACGATGGCTGGCACCAGAGTTCATGTCTAGGATCTATCGCCATTGAAGTACGTTCACCTCACCAATCTCACAACTCCGAGCACAAACCCACCTACATCTACTGCCCCTCCTCAAAATCACAACTCCTCGCAACCCCCTCCAACGCATCAACATTCGCCCTAACCATCTCCATCTTCTTCTCAAACCTCCCCAAAAACTCCTTTCCCAACGGCAACCTCAAATACTCTCCCATCCCGCCCTCAGGCCAACCCTCGCCGCCACCAACAACAGCCTCCAGAATCCTTTGGGCACACTTATCGGGATCCAGACTTTGCACGCCATCCATAGCCTTGACCGCGCCCATGACCCACGCAGCAGGCGTGTTCTCGTAATGGCTGGAGAGCGGTGCAGCAGACATCCGTCCGGGCTCCATGAAACCTGTACGCATACCGCCGGGTTGGACGATCAAGACGCGAATGTTGAAGGGTGCGAGTTCGCCTGCGAGGGCTTCGGAAGCGCCTTCGAGGGCGTGTTTGGCGGCTGAGTAGAAGGATAGCGCAGGCTGGCCGCCGATGCCTTCTGTGGAGGTGATGTTGACGATCGTGCCGTGACCTTGGGCGCGAAAATGTGGAATGAGGGCTCTACTTGCGCGCATAGGACCCCAGAAGAGCGTCTCGACCATTTTGCGGGATTCGTCGATGTCGCAGTCTTCGAGGGGCCCGCCGTAGCCGTAGCCGGCGTTGTTGATGAGGACGTCGATGTGGCCGAAGGCGTCGATGCAGGGCTGGAGGTCTTTTTCGAGGGTCGGTGATGCTACGTCCAAGGGGAGTTTGACGCAGTTGGGGGAGTTCAGACCGGAGGGTGCTTTGGAGGGGTTGCGCATTGTTGCGATAACTTTGTGGCCGGCAGCCAGAATGGTCTTGCTGAGACTGAGGCCTAGGCCTGAGGAGGCGCCTGTGACAAGGAAGACTTGTGGGTTTGACATTTTGAGGTGTAGTTCAGGAGTATTTAGGCGTTGGCCGTGTGCCGCAATGCTGTTGACCTTGGATGTCGTTGCTCCTGTATTTCGTTGAGTGGTTGCAGGTGTTATTTTCATCGAAGGTAGATCACACATCGTCTTTATATACTTGCCCCAGTCAGGATGTCGCTCGTTACGTCTGTCAGAATCGCAACCAAGATTCTCGCAAGGAGAACCTACGGCAGGATCCCGCCTCCAATCGGACCCTCTGATCTCAGCCTCGCGCTAATCCGACGACATAGTAAGGTCATTGGACGGACAAGCAAGAGCTAGGGCTCAGTAGGCCACGTATGACCTGTTCGTACCGCTTGCGAGGCTTAGACACATTTCCCACTCGTACCCTGAGTGTTGTTCGGGGAGCTGACGTCGAAGAGGTGGATTTCGCGATCCTTCAGTTGGCCAAGCGGGCCGAACGTTCTGCCGAGTCGGCCTCACTCTCAAAGCGCAGCCTCGGCGTGATTTTGCCGTACCTCAAAAGTGTGCCTATGCGAGCTGGTAGCATGTACCAATGCTCGGGGCTTAACGTAGCTCCTTGTAATACATTCATCTATCTGTACATTTCGAAGTGGAGTTTGCTCCTCATCTCAGGAGTGGCACTGTTGGCCGCAGGTTTGTACAATGTGGTATCCCGTTCCATGCATGCAACGCCGTTCAATGCAAATGCTTTTCCGCAGGTAGTGACACAGCCGGTCCATCAACCTGCTCGTCGTGTCCAGCATGTTGATGGCTGGACATATCTCCCATCTTACACTCCCAGCCGGACTCTTTTGCGAACTCAATGCCTTTCATCGCAGCCATTTCCTCCGCTTCGCGAAGAGCTGCAACAGTATGATTGTCTATGCGTAGGTCGTTGTAGTGTAAGAAGACCAAGACAAGACCAAGGATCTTGACCACTTTCGTGAGGGCGCCGCTCACGATCTTCGCGCCATGCCCTGCAAACTTGGCACCTTTCCCGGCATATCTGAGGCCATTGCTGGCCGATTTTGCCCGCCGAGCCCACCAGATTAAGGAGTTGAACCACGGACAAGACACGTCTTCCTACTTCTTGTTCTTCTCCGCCCTCTCCTTCTCATGCTTGGCGACCAACTCCTTCTGCAACTGCGGTGGCGCTGGTGCATAGTGCGAGAACTCCATCGAAAATTCGCCCTTTCCTTGCGTCGCAGCTCTGAGCTGTGATGAGAAGCCGAACATGGCGTTCAGCGAACAGTCAGCAGCCAATGTGAATTCATCAGGGCCAATCTCTGTATCGTTGATGACAGCATTGCGCTTGTTCATAAGCCCGACAACATTGCCCTGGAATTCATTTGGTGCTGTAATGACCGTCTTCATCAGTGGCTCAAGAACTTGAGGTTGTGCCGCGAGGAAGGCTTTGCGGAAGGCTTGTTGGGTAGCGTTCTTGAAAGACATTTCGCTGGAATCGGTCATGTGCGTTGCTCCGTCGTTAATGACCATGCTGGCACCGAGTACTCTGTGGCCCAGGAGGGGTCCGGTCTTGCAAGACTCTTGAAAGCCCTTGTCGCAGGCGAAGAGGTACTTCTCGGAGATGGTGCCTCCAACAATTTGTGACTCGAATTTGTTCTCGCCAAGCTGACCAGTGGGTTCGATGTATCCAACAACACGAGCATAGTCACCAGCACCGCCCGTCTGCTTCTTCAGAAGATGGTCGAAAGGAACGTGCTGTTGCAAGGTCTCGCGGTATGCGACCTGTGGCTGTCCAGTAACGACTTCGACCTTGTACTCACGCTTCATGCGCTCGACGTAGATGTCGAGATGCAATTCGCCCATGCCGCTGATGATGCTCTCGCCTGACTCGGTATCGACGTGAACTCGGAAAGTAGGGTCCTCGCGCTGGAATCGAGAGATCGCTTTGCTGAAGTTGGGGGTGTCCTTGGTGTTCTTGGGCTTGATCGAAAGAGAGATGACAGGATCTGGGACGAACATGCTGGTCATGGAGTAGCCCAAACCGCCTTCTGTAAACGTATCGCCAGAAGCGCAGTCCACACCAAACACTGCGCAAATTTCTCCAGCTCCGATTTCTTGTACTTCCTCCATCTCGTTGGAGTGCATTCGTACAATACGCGGAATCTTGACTTTTTGGCCTGTGCGTGCATTGAACACGTTCTGACCCTTGCGCAGCGAGCCTTGGTAGACTCGTACGTAGGTGAGTTGACCGAAATTGGACTCTTCAAGCTTGAAAGCAAGACCGACGAAAGGTAGTGAGTTGTACGATACGAGCTTCACTGGCGCTTCGTCTCGTTTCCGATCCAGAGCCAAGTTCTCGACTTCTGATGGGTTCGGCAGGTAATCAACGACTGCGTCGAGCATGGGCTGAACAGCTTTGTCGGCAAGTGCTGATCCCATAAGGACTGGTGTGAACTTCAGGGAAATGGTTGCACGGCGGATGGCGGCCTTGATCTCATCGGGCGAAGGAGTCTGCTCCTCCAAGAAGAGATTCGCAATCTCCTCATCAACATCAGCCAGCGTTTCGATCAAGAGATCTCTCTTCTCCTGGGCGAACTCCCTCAAGTCTGCGGGTACTTCGTCTTCCCGAACCTCTTCGCCCTTGTAGCCTTCGGAGTAAATTGCCTTCATTCTGATGAGGTCGACCACACCCTTGAATTCATCCTCCACACCGATAGGTATCTGTACTGCTGCTGCGGGCAACTTCAGCTTCTGGCTGATACCATCTACCGCCTTCCAAGGGTTGGCTCCAGCGCGATCCATCTTGTTGACGAACGATACCCTAGGGACGTTGTATCGCTTCATTTGTCGATCCACCGTCACAGTCTGACTCTGCACGCCACTCACGGCACACAAAATCATGACTGCGCCGTCCAAGACTCTCAACGCTCTTTCGACTTCGATTGTGAAGTCAATATGGCCGGGGGTATCGATCAAGTTGACATGGTATTTCTCGTCTTTCAGTTCTCCCGTCACAGGATCCGGCGTCTTTTTCACCCAATCGCAGAAAGTGGCCGCGGATTGGATTGTAATACCCTTCTCCCTCTCCAAGTCCATGCTGTCCATCTTTGCTCCCACAGCATCCCTTCCTCTAACCTCATGGATATCCTTTATTCGACCAGTGTAAAAGAGAACTCGTTCTGTTGCCGTTGTCTTGCCTGAATCGATATGCGCCGCGATACCAATGTTGCGAACTTTGTCTAACCGTGCTGCCTCTTTCGGGTCCAGGTTCTCCACGATGGCCTCCTGGGAAAGTGAGGTAGGGTCATGTACGGCAGCTTCCTGTACGGCAGCAGCAGTCGCATTCCATCTCTTTGACTGATACTGTATTCTGTTGTGGTTCTGTCCTCTGATTAATGGTTGCGAGATAGGGAGGGCTGCCGCGGCGAATGCTCTCCTGCTGCATCCACTGGCATTTACGCCGCGAAGAGCAGCAGTCCGCAATGAACTGCGGACGAGAGCCTGGACTCGCATCGTCGACCGTAGATGAAACGAGTGACAGTGAAGTGAATGTTGATCGAGTGCTCCTCGACTTTTTTGAGACACTGCGTCGCGATCTGGAAGACCCCCGCGGCAAAATCCTGGTCACGTGCGCATGTCAACGAACGTCAAATCCAGCGAACATCTCTTACAACCTCCAAGGTAAGTCAGAATCTAGACACAACACACCATATTCTCATATCGGACAGCAAAATGTCGCTCGTACCAGCGCGCAACGGCGCGAATGGCCCGCCAACTCGAGCCGCCAATCTCGTCAGCGACAAGCCGTTCAAGACGTCCACCAAAGGAAAAGTCCCCACTGGTTACGCTGAAGAAATCGCCATATCCGAACAGAGCTTTCGCGACCTGCATCGCGACGTCCAGAGGCAGCAGTCTGCGGGAAAGAAGCGGAAGCGAGAGACTAAGGGCGACAGCAGTGTAGTCTACGGAGCAGGCGCATACAAGGGGCCGTGGGCCAAGTACGAAGAGCGCAGGATAGACAGCGACAGCGGCGAGGAGGTGGAGGTGGAGGTGTCGGATGACGAGAGTGGTGAAGAGGAGGTGGTGTATGAGGAGGATGCCATTGCAGCCAACCCAACCCGGGGCTCCTTGAAAGGCACGGCCTACGATGAAGTGGGCACCGAGAAGGAGAGCAGTGTGTTCGAGGGAAGCCAACAGTACGACTATCAAGGACGGACATACATGCACGTGCCACAGGATCTGGATGTGGACTTGGTTGGAGACTTTGAGAATCTCAACCTCAAATGCTACCACCCGAAGAAGCTCATTCACACGTACAGAAGTCAGGGAGGGCAGAAGAACGCTCATGAGAAGGCTCTTACTTCGCTCAAGTTCTTTCCTGGATCGGGTCATCTTCTACTCAGCGCCGCGGCGGATGGCAAAGTGAAGCTGTGGGACGTCTACCACGATCGGGAGCTGCTGCGCACGTACTCTGGTCATACCAAGGCTGTGGTGGATGTAGACTACTCGCCGGATGGTACTCGATTCTTGACCGCATCGTACGACCGCCAGATAAAGGTTTGGGATACGGAGACTGGCTCGTGCCTGGGCCGCTACTCCACTGGAAGCACACCTCACGTTGTTCGGTGGAATCCCGACGATCGCTCCGGGAAGGAGTTCCTCGCTGGTATGCACGACAACAAGATCGTACAATTCGACACTCGTCTTCCTCCGGACGGCGATAAGAAGAATCCAGTGCAAGAGTACGACCATCATTTGGGACCTGTCAACACCATCACATTCTGTGACGAAAACCGGCGCTTCATTACCACATCAGACGACAAGTCACTTCGGGCATGGGAGTACAATATCCCAGTCCCGATCAAATTCATCGCGGAACCTTACATGTTCCCTATGGTCAAATCTGCCTCACATCCCTCCAAGAACAACGTGCTTCTCCAAAGCAGCGACAACACGATCAAAGTCTACAACACTGGCGAGAAGATTCGCCAGAACCGCAAGAAGGACTTCAGAGGACACAACAACGCCGGCTACGCCATTGATATCGATGTGTCGCCTGATGGAGGCATTGTTTGCAGCGGTGACTCTGGCGGGTTCGTGTGCTTCTGGGACTGGAAGACTTGCAAGATGTGGCACAAGATCAAAGCTAGTGATGGCGCTGTTATCAGCGTTGCGTGGCATCCGAGGGAGAGCAGCAAGGTGGTCACGGGTGACTTGAACGGAGCTATCAAGTATTGGGATTAAGAATAACACTATTGTTACCTGGGTATCCTCACGCGAGCTCAAATGGTTTCTGCAAGACGGCACATCCCAAAATGTCCTTCCTACGACTATGTCCCTCCCTACGACTTCATCCCCTCACGTGTCTGGCATAAGGCTGACATCTATGGGAGGCATTTCCGCCGTTCAAGGCACAGATAAGTTTGATACTATACCGCGCAGTGCAATCAATCTCGCAGCTTGAGGTTATGACAAAGTTGTCGACTGGACGCATGATCAGCCTTGCGCATCATCAGTGGCGTGAGAAGTGGAGGACACAGCTCTGGACGTTTCAGGTACCCGTCCGCGCCACTTCTGTAGACAGCAACTGCATGCGGATCATCAAGGCCAATTGCACCATCAGCACGCTCTTTGAATGGAGGCGAATACATCCTATCTTGTTCACCATTTCTTACCAACACGTGCAGGCACTCAAGGCATGCAAGATGTCTTGCGTCGGACCACTATCTACTGACATGACAGTCTAGAAGAAGCCTGATGTGAAGCCGAGCGACTCTGCCTAGATGTGAAGCCTGATGTGACCCTGACATGGTGCGATGCTGTACCGGTGTGCTGGGCTCTTAGAGAGGTATAACTCTGCCTCAAATCCGCCCGCAGACAAACACAATCCAAAACATACTGAACCACTTCCAACTTACATACATACCAACATGGCCGCCAAAATGACCCCAGTCGCATCCTACCCCTATTATCTCGATCCCTTCGACATGGTCGACCATCGCCATGAACGCCTAAACCAGCACAACAACTTCCTCCGCATCCTCGCCCACAAGAAACCTGACCCTGAGATGTTCCCCAACTATCCTGATGTGGAAATCTTCGACGCTACCAGCCACTACCTCGTCGACCTGGAAGTCCCTGGTGTCAAGGACGCTAAGAGCGTCAGCGTTCACTGGACAACCTGGCGTAGCCTTGTCATCAAGGGGACCACGCCCATCTACCATCGCAATGAGTGTAAAGAGCTCGCTGAAGAGAACGGCGAAGCAAAAGACAAGCGCGGCGAGAAGGCTGAAGTGCCTCAACTAATGGTCGGTGAACGCCGTGTTGGATCTTTCCGAAGGGAGTTTCACTTTCCGACGGACTTGGACACAGAGAAGGTGGAGGCGAGACTTGAGGCGGGACTTCTGAGACTGAAGCTGCCGAAGAAGCATTATAGCTATCCAGAGAGCGTTGGTGAGGTGAAGGTTGTTGCTGAGGATGAGTGAGCATGACTTCGGCTGGGCATGTT
Organism: Zasmidium angulare; assembly: GCA_002786045.1. Lineage (NCBI taxonomy): Eukaryota > Fungi > Ascomycota > Dothideomycetes > Mycosphaerellales > Mycosphaerellaceae > Zasmidium > Zasmidium angulare. The sequence goes on from NHNX01000003.1 coordinate 2,178,596, forward strand.
CTGGTATTGATGAGGAGCGATGTAATTTGACTTGCTGTGTTGCTCACAATTGTTGTTCTCCTTCTGTAGTACTTGGATAATTCAATTCTATGCATCTATCCCTGCTTGAATTGGTGTGCAAGTGAAGTTGTGAAGACGGGTTTCCGAGGTTAACTCAGTATTGGGGCCTCGCTCTGATACAATCGCAATGTGTTCTTCGGGCTTGAAAATATCTAGCTTAAAGAAGAGAAGCAGCAGGATCTGAGGGTTTGTCTATGTATGTTCCATAGCTGCACAGCGTGTCACCTTCTTTCTCATGGTCTTGTGAGCCTTGCATCTGGCCGGAACGTAAGCTGGATTCGGACGAAGCAGAGGCCATGGGTAAACCATTATCTTGTTTTATAACTGAACGGGTGTTGGCAGGGGTGCGATCGTGACAATCGTCTTCCGACACATGGGGCATGTGCAGTAGCCGCTTCCAATCCAACCATCGATACACTGTCGATGGAACAGATGATAGCAGGGCAGCTTTCGGACTCGATCGACCTCTTGGATTGTGCTGAGACATACACTGCTGCACCAAGTGGGTCAGATATGTCGTTTAGACCAGAGGTTTCGGGTTATTCACCAGAGCGGGTCTGTTGGCACGAACCCAGGGGATGCAGCGCAGATCTCGCGTCTCCAGGCCTTGTAGGTCACTGGCGGCAGATGCTTGACTTGGTCGTGAGCATGACTCCTGGCGTAGATCACAGCACTGGAGAGGAGTCTAGGTCAGTGTATGCTTGGTTTTGATAGCACCACAGAGGAGACCTACACAATGATGGGGCAAAGAAGGAACAGGAACACTGAGGCTGTGACAGCGACAAAGATCGGCAAGGAGTGCTTGTCACGGAAATGCTCTTGCTGTGTAGCAGCTGTCTGCAACTCTGGATGAGCACTTTGCCCAGGAAGTATGTAAGACATGTGGAACAGTGCGGGCAGTGATCAACAAGGCTGTGGTGCAGCCGGCGTCAGTAGCTGCCCATATCTGCAATCCAGGCTCGGTCGGAGGTACTCCAAGAGTCACTCATCCAGAGACATGACAATGACGCGATGGAGTGACATAGCACGGGACTTGCTATGAGTGCTGAAGTCAGTCTCGCAGCTGACCCCTGGCGCCATCGATGCTAAGCGGTAGCGAGCGAAGCTCTAGACTGCTACAACGCACCCCACAGTCTCGTGCTCCTGACGCGATCTTCGATGCATACATATAGCTTGCTGGCGGACGGCGGTACCACCCGGAACTCTGCACGATTCCGCCATATGTCTCCGCACATATCAGGAGATGACCTTTCTCAGGGGCCAAGGCCTAGCAGGAATGTTTCTCGCTTGCGGCGACGAACTGCTCTGGTTGAAAGGATTGACTGTCATGCATGTATCATCGCTTGAGGAGTTGTATCGTGCGGCCAATACTCGTATGTACTCTAGACGTTTAGACCATCGGAGCTTGTTGCGTGCTTGGTAACTTCAAAATGACCTGATACCTTAGCTACGTACATGTAGTTCCCCCACAATGCGCGTGCGACTACCGTGACCTGTCATGTGTCATCCTCACCTTATTGTCGCAAAGAGGTGATTTGTCTCAAGCTGGCGAATATATAATGTGGCAAAGGAGCAGCCTCGTGCTGCGAGCTCCACGGTCACTACATCGTTCGAGAACAAAACACTCACAACCATCGGCAGCATGATCCCAGAATACATTCGACGCAGTCACGGTACCATGTTCGTAGGCAATCCACCTTTTGGGTGTTGGGGCAATCAATGCCACGACGACCCAGGACACCCCACTCATTTCAGCTGGAGAAACGGAGGCTACGAGTTAACTCGCCAGCCAGCGATGGATAAGTGCGAGCTGCACCATATCCTCAATGATCTCCCACGAAACGAGGCCGATCAATATCGCGAACATGCGCCGACACATACCACGTCCGACGCTGTCGCTCGTCCAAGAGAGCCTACTACTGCACTTCTCTCTACGCCCAACATCCACGCTTCGAGCGAAGGCAAAATGAAGAAGATAAGCAATGCAAACAGCGACGCGAACAACGATCAGAAGAATGAGACTGATGAACACGAGAACCTTGTTCGTCGTTTGGACATGGAGTATTTCCCTGCTCAAGGTAAGCGCCGCGTATTCGAGTGCGGTGATCAAACAATAAGCTGATATCTGGCAAAGAGATCGACGAGAAGTACAAGCCCATTGCTACAGTATCAGAACTGCACGAATTGTCACCATCTAGCGAGTTTGGGAATCCCTTCCACGAAGAAGGCTGTGCGGCCTCACGAGGCTCCATTGTGCCAGAGGTGCCAGAGCTCTTGTCTTCTAGCGAGGACGAGGGCTCTTCGGAGGAAGATGTTTGCGCATATGATGATCCAGATCCAGATCATGGTACGTGTGACAGGTGGCATCCCCACAGGAGTGTGGCGCCTGGGGGATGCATGTGGTTCGGTTCGAATTGGCAGACAGAATTGGCTGAAGGTGCATACCATGTCCCACGTGGCTCGTGGTAGACCAAGCGACGAGAAGCCTGACAACCTTTGCACGGGGGATCGGATCTAAGTGTTTGGAGGATTAAGGATGTCATGCATTCGCTGTACACAGGAGTTCGAACGCTTTCCAGTCATCGTCGAACGGCCAAACCGATATCAAAACGCAGAAGTCATGGAAGTGATTTGTTCCGTCTGGCGACGTGCTTCGTGGGTCAAATGGAATGGTACTGTCATACATCACGATGTCGTCCATTATCCAGCCTATCAGATCCAAGCAGCCATCAAGGCGATCAACGTCCATGTCAGCAGTCCGTCCCAGTAGCTCCAAACCCGTCAAGATCAGGAAACTGCGTGAAGGAAAAATCTCTGTATCCCACATAGTCCCGCAGCGTCTCAACCTGCTGCTTCAGTGCCTTCACGCTTGATTCCAGCTGTCGCCGTTCCTTCTCTAGACGCTCAATGTACTGAAGTGCACCTGCAATGACGACGGGCTTGGAGAGGTAGCGATCGTTGTAGTAGGGTGATTGCCCGACGACGTCTTCGGGTTCCTCGTGACCTTGATTCAGCTTCACTTTGAGTCGTTCGATTTGGGTGTTGATGTTTTGTCGGTAGCGGGACTCTACGATGCGATGTGGTGTGCGTTTGGTAGGCTTCCTGGCAATGGGTCGTCGAGGCGGAGATGTAGAGTTGTCGGTATGTGGCGAGGAAGCATGAGCTTGTCCAGATGCACCCATTGATGCTCGGTTCTCTACCATAGGCTTCAGATCGACCTGGTGGGGCTGCATCGAGTCTGCCTGCAGTGGCGGGGTCGGCAAGGGGTTGCGTGAGCTATGGTCGAATACGCAATCTGGTTGCAAGGATTCGAAAAGCGTGAAGTCTGAGACTGTGTCGATCAGGTCTTGATGGTAAGTTGGGCGGGTGTGGTAGAGACCCAATGGGCATGAGTCTGAAGGAGCAGGGAGTGTCATGATCATCTCGTATGCTCAGGTGGTATTGGTCTGTGAAGTAAGCATGGAGCCGAAGAGACGTGAGATTGAGCGTGACGAGTGACCGTTGCTTATATGTGTGACCAGTACCAAGAGCAGAGCTGAATCTCGGTCCATACCCCGTGTTATGCTTCTTCGGGCTTGTTGCGTGTCCTGGAACATTCTTGCTCACGATCGAGCTGAGAATGACACGACAATCACAGATTGCGCAGACTGTGCAAAGGTGACGATTGGAGAAGCATTCTGGGAATCAATATAGTAAGAACAATCGGCTGCAGGATCTCGAAGTTCTAGACCTGGCCATGAATCTTGGCACAGCCTTTAAGCTTAATCCAGAAGTTGCCAAGGCGTGTACTACGTACGGACATCTCGCCGAACCAAGTCGGCGGGTACAGCGAGCAGGGTCCGACGTCAGACGGAAGGTTGGCAACGGGGGATTTGCGAAAGGGCAATACATTTGTAACCCGAGAATAGTCGGCAATCTTCCATGAAGTCATCAGCCTAGCGCCTTTTCGATGGTCGTTGTTGGCTTAGAAGGCGTCCTTGCATGTGTATTGTATGTGTCGCGCAGTTCTCATGCTGGATCAAAACTCCTCCGCTCAGGCGATCTCGCCATGGGCCCATATGGTGTTGCTCACGTTGGCAGCCAACAACGCCACAGAGCATGTTGGCTTGTAGTTTCCTGTTTCGCGGGAGCCTTGGCTGAAGCTTCTTCTCTAGGCATCTGGTACAGAGCGACAATCGCATTAAGCACTGGTCGATCATCGGCTCCAACGAGGATCGCTGCAGGCGTGCGTCGCATTGCATTGCGCGGTATACCAGTGAGAGAAATGTCGCTACCTGAGGACGCGACGTGGAATCCTCCGCTAGGTGTCGCGTTGCCAGTCGATCCCTTTACTTGTTTCCAGGCCTCTTACAAGTCCCAGAGAAAGTACTGCTCATGGAACACGAACTACGGAAGGGCGCTCCTAGTTGGGGCCTCGTGATCCGGTATGAGTGTACTGGCAATGGAAGAAGATTGCTGGCATCGCCAATACAGACTGCTAAGTGCCGCTTTCATGTCCACTGCCACAGACACGAAGATCTCCAAGCAGGAACGGGTACTCGAGTGTAGCTTGTATGCCGACTCGTACCCAGTCGGGTTCTTCTTCGAGTGCGGCAACTCTTTCCCTCCACTTTGTAATCCTCGGTGCCCATGACTCTCGAAGCTCTGGTCGCATCATGCCTAATCCTTCAAGGCCTTGGCATACCATGACGGCCTCCCACATTCGCTGCCTCCAGTCCTGGCCGTCATTCTCTTCAAACCACCGGTCATCAATGAAGCCTTCCTGAAAGTCGGGACCTGCCTGCGCTCTGGCCTCTTTCCAATAAGGTCGCCAACGAGAGCTTCGTAAGACCCATACGAGAGCAATGTTGTTGTTCGCTTCAATGTAGTTCAGCTTATAACCGTAGGTTCCATCTGGTCGTTTTGCATAGGGTCCTGTCTCGTTCACTGCACGTCTGGGATCTATTGTGCCATCCGCTAAGTGTACACCTTCGGCCTCAGATTGTCCTCCTGCTGTAGCGTAGTCTGGCAGGCAGTACTTGATGAACTCCAAGCGCGTTTCGACACTGAGCATTCGAGACTGAGTGTCTTGCTCGAGAAACACTTCGAAGTCAGGGCCGAACAGCTCGCCGTATATTGCGAGATGGAAGAACGTCCATGACGCTTCAGCACTCATTATGGTCGCGTCGCTTACTCCGCCGCTCCAGAAAAGGGGAGTTGCTGACCACTGCGCGCCAACACACTGGTCAATGATGTCGGTGACTGGATTGATGACGGAGAATCGCAGCAGGTGCAGTTGTCGTATGCGCTGCAGCGATAACCCGCAGTGCGTGAGCGCTAACGCCAAGAGGCCGTCTATTCCCTCTTGTAGCGTCGTAGCTAGCTCTTTCTCGTTGCTACTGTTCACTCGTGCCCATTGACCTAACTCCCGGGCTGTGGCAGCTACTAGAAAGTATGGCGATGGACGAAAAAAGACGTTCGACTGGGTTGCGGCTAGTCGCAGTATTGTCTTCGGTGTCGCAAGCTCGAAATTTTTGCGGAGTCTCTTGCACGTTGAACAAACGCTCACGTAGTCTTCGATATTGTGTACGTATTCCACCAACTCGACCAGGAGATCATCCGAAAGCCGAAGGAGCGGTGGAGATGCCATGAGCAGCGGGCAGTCAGCACAATGGCATATGTGATGTGTAGAACTTGACAGAGCTATCGGGAGTAGAGCAGAGAAGTAAGAGTGGGTGAAATGGACACGGACTAAGCCTTTCGCGGCAAAGCGTCTCGAGCTTAAGTCAACCGCGCTGTAAGGAAACGTGAGGCAATCAATACATCTTGCCTGTATCATTCGTAAGGAATCTCCTATGGTCAAGTAACCCTGTGGCAGATGTTATCACTTGCTATGCGTCCAGTCGCTGCAAAGACTCGGACTTCACTTCCAGCAGATTGCGATGCGAATGACGTAAGCAGTTGAGGCTAAGGCTGAGGCTGAGGCTGACAGGGAAGCTGTCGGGTGAACGATGACCCGGCCCCCTCTTCTCCGCCTCTTCATCCATCATCAAACGCCGGCCCGACATCTGCACTCCCATCGCCGAAGGGCACAGTCTCACTGCAAAAGATGCACTCGAACAGGAAAACCGTCATTGTCAAGCAGTTTCGGGCATGGAGCCAGCAGACGTCGCGAGCACAACTTCACCGCCTCTGTCGAAGAAAAGGCGAATCCCCAAAGCCTGCGCTTCCTGTCGGCGTTCTAAGCTAAGATGCGATGAACAGCGCCCATGCACTCGATGTTTGAGTACCGGGAACACATGCATCTATTCCGAGAGGCCGAAAGACCCTACCATCGAGCGATTCGAACGCATAGAAACAGCACTGTCTGCCATCCAGGAATCATTGAGCATTCAGCAAGGTCAACCTTCGCCAGTTGCCACAATTGCTACGCATTCCTCGATCTCAGTGGATGATCATGCTATCCCTACGTTACGGACAGCAATATCACGTACTGTAACGTCTTCTGGCCTATCGGACTTTGTTCTGAGAGAGCCATCAGCGAGCGATCTGATCTCATCAGGCGTGTGTTCCGAGCACGACGCCAGAACATGGTTTGCAACCTTTTTCCAAGGTTGTGATCGATTTGTCCCGGTCTTTGACCCCAAGAAAGACACTTTTGAGTCAGTAAGAGGTGCTGAAGTGCTTTTATCGTGTACTCGATGTTCCGCTGATGGGTACCAGCAAGATCCAGCATACTATTCGACATCATGGTCTCTTACGGCTGCAGAGCAGCAACTGGAGTCTTGTCTCGACAGTACCAGGTACTCTATGGCCTTCTGCGACGACATACGTCCGATCTGATCCTACGTCTCTCCCTCAGTCAAGAGAGGCCGCCTCTACTCGAAGACATACAAGCATTACTCGCCATTGCTTCGTATTCTGACAGCGGCGCAGTCCTCATCGATGTTGCCCTCAACGCTGCGATCCATGCTGGCCTACCAAACTCACTAGATGGGATCTTTGCGTCAGCTCTTGATACTGGCCATCGTGCTGCAAGTCAAATACCGAGACAGACACAATCGAGAATACTGCGCGAAGCAAGGGTTTGGTACGGCCTGTTTGTGCTGGATCAGATGTATGTGATTTGTTATTCCTTCTTCGCCGGGATGACTGCCAACTGACAAGTCGCCAGACTTTCCCTCGATGGTGGCAAGCCGTCCAGCATCTCTATCCGTTCCTCGCCACGGCGTGTACGTGCACTACTCAGTCATGAAGAGCGCACATCTACCGACCTTCGGCTATTTGCACAAGTGGAGCTGAACGCCATACGATCTGTGGCACATTCACATCTCACAAACAAAAGCCCATCGACACCCATACCCCCTGACTCAATATCCAGAGTCGTCAACGGCACACTCCTCGACCTACAACTCTGGCTATCCGAGTGGCAAGCAATAGAATACAACGATACAAACTCCACCACGGAGCAGCCAGTCCTCCTCCTGAACCTACGCATCCAGCATGCCTGGGCCATCTTAACACTACACCTCTGGGCACTAACAGCGTCAGGCATCGAAAACATCGCCCTCATGACGGACAACCAACGATCCATCGCCGTAGCAGCCAAGTCAGCAGCTGAGCAACACCTCCAGCTCCTCCTCACGAACATCGACACCAACACTGAACCACCCGGCGAAGGCTCATCAATGCCATACGTAGCGAATCTTCGCTACGCCATGGAATTCGTCTGGGCCAAGAACGCCTTCTGCATCCTCATCGTCCTTCGGCTAGGTGTTCTTCTCGGCGACCCTACTACTTACCTCATCCAACGACTCTCTGAAGCTCATACGTTCTTACGAGAGCTGGACAGAGCTGGAATGGGTGCGAATATCAGCTACATGAGGATTCTGGCACAAACGGTCGACAAATGCGAGCGCGCTGTGAAGGCGTCGATAAGGCACGACGAACGTACTTCCGCGGAGTCCAGCGATACTGATTTCCAGAGCTTCGTGCCGAAGGAGTTCATGTTCGAGTGGGATTTTCCTGGGTTAAACCTTTGCTATATTCCATTTGATTGGCAGGATTTATTTCTTGATTTTGGAACTACGGCATGACAAGAGTGCAAATCACGAACCATACCCGAAGTCGTTATGATTGCCGCTAATATACATAAATGAAGTCCTCATTCTTCAGATCCGTCACATCATCGAACGCCTTCTCGCCAATACCCGTGCCCTGGACATCATTGACGGCTTCGTCGTGCTTCTTTAAGGTGGACTTGCTCTCCATCGACAAGTCTACGACCTTGGCGGATTTGCCCACACGCTCTCTCGCTGTACCGTGTCGGGCGTTCAGGACTCGGATCCATGCTGCTCCTATTGCGACGAGGATTATGATCAGGATGAAGAGGATGAGGTTGCTGATGAGACCGCTTCGATATCTCGGTGCTTGGGCGGTAGTGTAGAGGTTTGGTCTATATTAACTGTCAGCAGTGTCACCGATGCAAGAGGACTGTCATGGTCATACCCAATGATGTTACCGGCCGAAGCACCGATGAAGAGGATACCTGTCGTGACCTTTCGCTTGGTATCACCTGCTGTGTTCTGTCCAGACCATGAGTAAATCATGGGGCTGATGGCAGGGTACACAGAGGTAATATAATAAGCAAAGAGCAACACGCCCTTGTTCTTCGACGTATGCTCGATGCTCAAGAGTAGAGAGATCCCGATAATCGGCGGAATACACAGAGCTGCTAGGAAAGGCGACTTCATCTTATAGTGCGTCGCCGCCCAAGCACCACCTAATGTCGCAACGAGCTGCACAGCACCGAATGGCATGTTGAACAGAATCGTCGTGAAGGAGTCGAAGCCGAAGGACTTGACGATGAGCGGTCCGAACGTCGTGATACCTCCACTGGGAATCGAGACGGCTGTTAAGAGCGCGAACCAGATCCAGGTCTTCAGATCGAGGAAGCACTCTTTGACGTGGTCCCAGCGCCAGACGCCGGAGGAGATACCCATTTGGTTCATGCGGACTCTTTCGACGGCTAGGAGTTTGTCGTCGCCCTTGAGGAAGCGGGCGTTCATGGGGGAGTCCGGCAGGAAGAGGAAGACGACTACTGAGAAGGCTACTGTGAGGCAGCCGCAGAAAAGGAAGATAGTCTGTGAATGTCAGTGGTGTGGATTGCTTGGTATAGCAGTGGACATACCTGGAAGGGACGGAGAGCACCGTTGATGTGAGCGAGACCGTAGCTCAACAGGCTGCCGAACTGGGACGTGGTCAGCTCCGACTTGTGTGCACCAGACGACAGGTCTTACAATGTTGACGATCCCAAGCATGGAATACCAGGCGGCATTACGGTTGGTTTGCTCAGATCGTCGATACCACATCTGAACCAAAGCAATAAAGGTCGGTGCTACAGAGGCCTCGAAGGAACCCAGGATGAATCTGGCCGCCATCAAGCCTCCAAAGTCTTTGGCAGCGGTCATGCCGCAAAGCGTGGCGCCTACGGAAAGATCAGACTTCAGTCATTGTGAAAGCAACAGCAGGAGGTTTCTACTCACCCCAGCAGAACACCATGATACCACAGAATTTCCCAAGGGGCAGTTTGACCAAGAAGTACGCAATAAGCGGCTGCCAGACAAGCTGCGCGACATACACAATCGCTCCCGACCAGCTGTACTCGTGCCCATGTAGGTTCAAGTCCTCGATGATACCAAACACAGAGGCATAAGACAAGGCTGTCTTATCGAGCGACTGGAGGCAGTAGATGACCAGGATGATGGGCAGAATGTGCCAATCGATGGATCTGAGTATCCTCTTGTTCTCTTCGGGCGTAACGACGACAGAATGTCCAGCAGCTTTGAGCAATTGGGCAGCCTTGTCTTTGCCCCCGACAGTCGTCTCGACAGCTTCGATCGTCTCGGCGTGGACGTCGAGAGGCTTCTGTGTATCGGCACCGTGTGCCACCATCTCAACATCAGTCTCGTCTCGTGTGCTGTACGCCATGATGGGCTCTGTCTCTTCGGTCGATGGAGTGGGACTACGGTGGAGCAATCGAGACAGCAACCTCAGGGGAAGTGGTGGTTTATCACGCTCTCTCCGGCGGATAAGTAAACCCATGTTTTCTCCGCCATTCACCCCAGACTCCTGTGAGACTCCCCATGGGCGAAGATGCCGATCTCATGTCTGCCCCACTCCTCCACGTTGCGGTACGAACGGCTTCGGAGATGTCACCTTGCAACGCCGAGAGATGCTTTCGTCTCGCCGACCAATCGTGAGCTGCGGCCTTGTGAGCGTGTTGAGACTTGACCAGATGTGGTTGGTGATGACTTCGGCTTTCGGGTGGGAAGTCCGATGAGGAGCTCGACGGCACTTGTAAGATGGTCGTGTTTGGGCTGTAGCCGCTTTACTGCGGCATTTGATGGTGTTTGCTGGCGTGTCTCTCGCTGTTGGGCCACGTTCTCCGATGCTTGGCTGAGATATCATCAGACGTACAGGCACGAGGAAGGAAGAGCTATTCGGCCGTCGTTGCCGCGAGAGAAAGGCGTTGTTCACTGTTCTTGCCGAGACATTGTCCAGAGCAGGAACAACTTTTGCATATATTATATATCATATATTCCTCTTTTGGATGACTCTCTAGGAGGACGCAATCCTACCAGCCAACATGCCTCAACAAGAATTCATTCCCAAGGCATATACACTCACGAACACCTCATCATCGTCGCTGCACCTCCAAAGCAATGAGCGATCTCAACATATCAACTTCACTCTCGATGTGGTCAGACCAGGCCTCTTCCGAACGACATTCACATCAGAGTCACATCCTTTGCCACCCTTCCCTAGTGCACCACGCCTCACAGCCGGGACATCCTCCTTCACCACCACCAACTCAGGTCCGAGCAGCAAAATCTTCCGAGTCGGAGATGTAGAAGCCAAAGTCGAATGGGATGGCGTTCCCATTGTCTCAGTCGGCTACTCAGGCCAGCAACCTCTCCACTACGACCTGCCCTTCCGCTCTTACGTTCTCGATGGCCCTGGTATTGCTCACTACACACGCTACTTCCGCGGCAGCCTGCACGTAGGTCTTGGAGAGAAGCCTGCACCGATGGACTTATCCAATAGGCATTTCACGCTGTCGGCCACAGATTGCTTTGGATATGACGTTCATCGAACTGATCCCATGTACAAGCACATTCCATTGCTAGTACGCATGACACCTGAGGGCGTCGTAGCCACGTTTTCGACATCCCATGCGAGAGGTTACTACTCCGTGGGAAGCGAGATGGATGGTATGTGGGGATTCTTCAAAGTTTATCGGCAGGACCATGGTGGGCTTGAGCAGTATATCCTGATTGGAAAGACGATTGAAGAAGTCGTCACCACATATGCTGATCTGGTTGGGTACCCAATGCTTGTCCCAAGATGGGCATTCGGGTACCTTGGCGGAGGCATGAAGTACTCGATGCTGGACGAGCCACGGGCGAGCGAGGCATTGATGGAATGGGCTTCACTGGTCGAGAAGCATGATATTCCCTGTTCGGGATTCCAGATGTCTTCTGGATACACCATGGCGGAAACGGAACCCAAGACTCGAAACGTCTTTACTTGGAACAGACATCGCTTTCCGGATCCAAAGGGTTTCTGCGACGCTTTTCATGCTAAGGGAATCAAGATAATAGCCAATATCAAACCATACATCCTTGCTAATCACCCAGAATATGAAAAGCTTGTCAAGGCCGGTGCACTGTTCAAAGACCCAGGCACAGGCAACACCGGTATAGCCCGTCTTTGGAGTGCAGGTGGTGGCGAGTCAGGGGAAGGTGGGCATATCGACTTCTCGAGCAAAGCAGGCTTTGACTTCTGGTATAACGGGGTCAAAGAATTGAGGAAAGTCGGTATGGACTGCATGTGGAACGACAACAACGAGTATCTGGTCCCTAGCGACGATTGGCAGCTAGCCCTGACACACTCGTCCGTGAAAGATATCAAAGAGGAGCGAAATGACATTGGTCTCTGGGGCCGAGCAATGCATACTGAGCTGCACGGTAAAGCCTCCCACGATGCTCTCTTGGAAGTGTACCCGAACGAGCGGCCATTCGTCCTAACCCGCAGCGCCACCGCCGGAACGATGAAATACGTCTGTAGCGCCTGGTCCGGCGACAACATCACATCTTGGGACGGCATGCGAGGCGCCAATGCACTATCACTAACAGCAGGCATGTGTCTAATGCAATGCTACGGCCACGACATCGGCGGCTTCGAAGGCCCACAGCCCTCCCCAGAACTACTCCTCCGTTGGGTCCAACTTGGCTGCCACAGTCCACGCTTCGCCATCAACTGCTTCAAGACCGGCGCAGACAACAAAGTCGGCGATGTGATCGAGCCGTGGATGTATCCCGAGATCATCCCCGAAGTCCGCAAAGCTATCAAGCGTCGCTATGAGATGATTCCATATCTGTATTCACTCATGCTACAAGGACACTTCACAGCCGTGCCGCCGCAAAGGTGGGTTGGCTGGGGTTATGAGAGCGATTCAGAAGTCTGGTCATCTAAAGTCCTCAAAGATGGCGAGCAGCAATACTGGCTTGGCGATACGCTCCTCGTTGGTGGAGTGTACGAGTCTGGGGCAACTCAAGCACGAATCTACGCGCCTAAGAAATCCGCCACAGATCCTGGCTTCCTCAATCTCAACGCACCTTACCAGTACCTCTCTGCAGGAGCATGGCATACCATCTCCTCACCCTGGAAAGCCAGCATTCCTGTTCTCGCACGCATCGGCGGCGCGATTCCCGTTGGCAAGAACGTCCAAACTGTCGCACCAGGTGACAAACTCAACGAAGCAAACCTACCCACCGACGACTATCGTGGCGTAGAAATCTTCCCGCAACCAGAAGACCTTGCAGACAGCACACTGTTCGAGAATACCTGGCTTGAGGATGACGGCATCTCGCCACCACCTGCAAAGGTCGCGAAACTGTCACTTTGGTACTCTGCTACGGCTTCGGAGGTCAAGGTCGGCTTCCAGGCGAACGTGGGAGCCTTTGTGCCGCCTTGGTTGGGGGAAGGTCTGACTGTGATTTTGCCGGTTGGGGATGAGAGGAAGGTCGTTGGTATGGACGGGAGTGTGAATGTACAAAGTAGGAGGATGGATGAGACGGGGAGGTGGAGGTGGCAGGTTGCGGAGAAAGGGCTCGTGATTGGCACCAAATTGTGAGGAGAGCCAGCCTCGATCTTCCATTCAAAACCCATAAACATCCCTGCGCATCTCTGCGATCTCAACACTCCATAACGCCTTTCATTGCCTCTTCCAATCTCATATTCTTGGGGATTTCTTTAGAAACGCTTGTAATGCGGGCACCCCAGCAAATTGTGCGTGTAGGCCTTGTGCGCAAAGCGCAAATCCCCCTTGCATCCACCACACGGCACTTCCTCGTTCGAAACGATCTCCACCTGCGTAGCGGTCTGCGGCAAGGCTGGCTGTTGCTGTTGTTGCTGCTGCAGGTGCTCCAAGAGAGCCTTCTGCTCCTGAGCAAGCTTCTTTTGCGCGTCTTGCGCAGCTTTGCGTGCGGCCAGGGATTCAACCTGGAAGGTCGCGCTGAGATGGACCTGGTTCGCCAGCATTCTCAGGACTGTCTCGTAATCAGCGGCCGGGACAGGGCCATTGGTGGCGGCGATGACATTGGCGATGGCATTGGCGGCGGCGGGATTTGCAGGAAATGGCAGAGGCGGCGCAGGCGTGGGAGGAGAGTCTGGTGGCGGTGGAGGAGGCGGGAACGCAGCTTGCTGCTGTCGTCGAAGGCGCTCCATCCGGTCCGCCAGAGGCTCCGTGGGGGCATTTGGTGGTGCGCGTCCTAGTGAATGATTAGTCTGGAGCTTGGTAGAGTGCTTTGAGGTGAGCTTCCCGTTCTTCTTCATGCTTGCGGTGGTGGTGTTGTTGTGTGAGGGGGAAAGTGGGAGATTGTAATTGTGCTAAGCGAAGAGGAGAATCGTTGCGTCTGTGGTTGTGTGCGTAGGGGAGAACAGGAGGTTGAAGTTTCGCTGAGACGCAGACAGATTTTGCGCGCTGGCGTTCCTTCCTGATGCGGAAGGAGCAGCGGATTTGTCGGTGCATAGCAACGGCTTGGCGGTCACATGCTAAAACTCACATTTTGGGCTCTGATACCCAGCACGCGCATAACATTGACCTGAATGTGCTCATCAACTCTACAACCGCCTGTACAGCTTATCAGGAATGATAGGTCGATCGAGTTCTAGGAGTTGAGTTGGTCGCCGCTGGCTCAACCTTGCGTCAAACCTTCTCTACACAACTAGTGTAGCACTCATCGATGCAATAGTGAGCTAAGCAGTGAAGCGAAATGCTGAAGACTACAGTGATTGAAAGGTGAAGCTCACCGTGAGCTGGAACTTGACGCGGTTGGTGAGGTGAGAAGTGAGAGCCACCGGGAGATGAACGGGGCTACAGTGAGCTGAAACATGAAGCAGTCGATGAGTTCAGTAATGAAGGCTACGGTGAGCTGAGATATGAAGCCGTCGGTGAGCCGTACAGTGATGAAGCAAGTGATCATTTGTCCTTTGTGTCATTTCAAGTTCAAGCCTCTACTTCGTTCCCCGAAGAGTGCCCTTATCTTTATCGTCCTCTCCATCTTCCTCTTCCCTTTGCCATCTCTCTTGCTCGCCTTCAACCACCAAAACCGAGAGCGCACTCTCTCATTGTGTGCGTCTGTGCTCGCTGTCGAACTCGAGGATCGGTCTTTTGCATACACCAAAGACAGGGCCGGCGGTGTATAGCATAGACGTCCTGGGTGAAGGGCGCCAGAGTTCGATGCTGAATCGTGTCATAGCGGTTTAAGGTGTCATGGTCTCGATCAAGAAGTTCTCGATTCAATAGAAAGCTCTGGTAGCTTGGTGGTGCACGATCAGTCGCAGGGTGGTGAGTTGGTGGAGGTACTGGTGGTGGCCGCGCCTGGGTAGTCCGTGCTGATGCCCATTCACCGCCTTCCTTGAGACCCCGACAGGGCCTGCAAAGCGTGCGATCACCGGGTCGAAGGGTGTTGGTGCAGTCTGGCAGGCGGCTACAAGGACGTCCAGGAGGATATCTAAGAAGTCGACAGGTCTTGCAATGCGTGCGATCATCGGGATCGAGAATATTGGAGCAGACCGGTGCGTTGCTGCAGTAGCGTACAGCCTGCGGTGGGCGACGATCCTTGGACTCAGTGGACATGAGCTGAGGCGCTCCTGGCAGTCAAATCAGCTCATAAACAGGGAAAGGTCGGACAGCTTCATGTCTACCTGGATTCATGTTGTCTGTCGACCCGTGTCAGCTTTTGGTGTGACGCGAAAGGATGGCAAGGACGAAGCCCGTGTTATATGCTGTGTGACAACAAGGGACGACCAGATTCAAGTGGGCAAGTTGACGAAGTTTCTAGCTGAGCAGCAAACAACACGCGCAACTTTCTCCCTATCGTCAACATATCATGCAAAGCGACATGTCCAGACACTTTCGAAATGCACAAAGAACTGTATCACTTGCATTAAGCCCGAAAGGAACTTGCGGACTCAACAGCAAATATCACCAATAGACAGTTACCAAATTCGATAGAGCACAAGTTATGCGGAATGAATCTGGGATTGATTGCGTTGATCTCCACTGTTACAGCGCATTGGATACGATAAGTACACGATGCTAATTCCATGCATCTGTTGTTGGCCATGGAGATATCTGGGCCGCTTCAATGAGGACGGGGAGTGAGCCTGGTGCATCTGAACCAGGAAACCATCCTTGCTATCATTTCATGCTTGAGCCCCTACTCTATTCCTAGGTCGCCACCTGTAACCCTCTCATCCTTTGCATCTTTCTCCTTTTCTTCGCCTCCATTCTCATCCTCACTCGTCTCCCCCTCCTGTTCCCCAACTTGAGCTCCAGGCTCAGAAGCTCTACCTGCATGTCCGCCGGTGGTCGCAGTACCTTCAGGTTGAGCATGGTGTAGCGCAGCTCTTGCTTTCAGGCTCTTGAGACTACTCCCATGCACGAGGATACTTCTCTCGGTCTCCGTCAACTCATTGTAACCGTGCTGGCACTCTCTCAATGTGTGCGTCTGTGCGTCATCTTGGAGTTTGGTACTTTCCATGCACCAAGGGCAAGGCCGAAGGTCAAGGTTGCTTGTCTGTGTTTCAGGATCGCCAGTACCTCGATCTCGTGGCTCACGTTCGGTCGCTGAGCTGTAAAATGGAGGCACTTGCGCCTGCACCGGTCTGGACGGTGCCGGAACTCTTCTGGTTGTGATACCTTGGCAGGGCTTGCAGAGCATTCTATCATCTGGCTGGAGGAATCTTGGACATCCGAGGGCTGCGCGATTGCAGCGGCGTAGGGGCAGCGGTGGATGAACGCCTTTTTTGGGCCCGCTGGGTGCTCCTGGAGGCATTCCTGATAATTTTGTCAGCTGTTGCACCGAGAGTGGTCGGATCTTTATGCCTACCTGCGTTCATCGTATCTTCAAGCTTGAGTTGTCGTTCTGCTGTGACATGGCAAGATATTGACAGGAAGACGCAGATATTATATGTTCGAAGAGAACAAAGCACGATCGTGCTTAAGCGAACAACTTCGCGAAGTCGCTAGTCGACCGGCAAACAACGTCCATGCTTGTTTTCATCCTTTCGTTCATATTCCAGGCAATGTGAAAAGTCTACATATCTTTTGAAGTGGACAAAGGACAGTAGGACTTGCAGATAGTCGAGCACTTTCTGACACCATAGCAAACAGCATCCACTCTGGTTCTCCACTTGCCAATGATGCTATTGAAACCAAGCGAGACTCTACATGCTTTCCAGTGTTCTCGAGATTGGACTGGCGGTATTGCGCTGGTCTTGACAATTTTGAACTCATCTATGTAAAGCAGTGCCATGATACACATTGGGCTCCGTTGATCGCTCCCTCGCATGTCCAAAGTACTGAGACCCTGCCAAAGTATTGACCCTCAACCCATTTGGTCAGAAGCCCCAGAATCCTCTTCTCATAACAGTCTCGTCCAGCAACTAAGTCATGGCACCACTCGCCTCTCCGCCCTTGTCTTCGCCTCCTCCTTCCTCTCTGTCTCCACCCTTCTTCCTCTCTTGCTCGTCATCTCCCTTAACATCATCGCCTCCCTCCTCTTCCTCAGTCTTCCCATGCTGGCTTTCGTCTGTCTTGAGTCCGGGTAGGCCCTGAGTTTGACCACGCTGAGCACTCCTCCTGCGCTGGGCATCCGCTTCTTCTTCTCTCGCTGCTCTCCTTTCTCTTGCTCTCAAGCCTCTGAGATCTGGTCCAGCTCTTTCAAGGAATCCGTGCCTGGCATTGGGATTTGCCGCATTGTAGTGGTTGCACTCCGCGAGAGAATGGTTATGTGCACTTCCATGGTGGTACTGCCTGCACCAAAGGCACGGACGGTGGTGGAATGCTTCTGGGTAACGTCGCTCGATGGCGTTTGGCTCGGCAGCTCTGGGTTGGTTTGCTGCGCGTGGCGGAGGCGAGCGTGGCCGAACACCGCGACGATCACGACGCAATGGGGACCGCGAACGTTGTCGACGAGGGCTTGCGAAACGAGAAGGCGATGGAAAATCGCGAGGGCGGTCATAAAAGCGACGAGCAGGACGAGGTGGTAGTGGGGGTTGTAGCTGTTGCGCTGGCTGCGTCTCGGATTGGTTGGCACTCTTTGCTGTAATGAGTTGAGCCATGTTGTTCGTCATTCGCACGAAATCACTCAAGACTGAGACAGGGACCACAGCTTCAGCGGTGGTGGCCAGGCGTGGTTGCTGACGATATCTTGTAGACTCGTCATGTCGAGGCTGTTGGAGTGAACGATGGTTCCAGCAGGGCTTGCAGAGCAAAAGATCATCGGCTTCAAGTATATGTTGGCATCCTACCGTTGAACAGCGACGCTCAATGTGAGTGCGACGATTGTCATTGGGACCGGACCCTGCTCCTAAAGATACGTTCAACCATGTTAGCTAATTCAGCCTGACTTATGGATGCTATAGGAAGTACCTTGATTCATGCTGCGTTGTTATCGAATCTAGATCAGACGGGCTGTTGACGGCAGAGGAAATGTAGGGTGCAGCATGAAGTTATATGGTACGAGACAACAAACAACCTCCACGCTGTGGTCAAAGAACGTTTCAGAGTATCAAGGAGCGTAGCAAACATGACACTGCTCGTAGATGATTCGAGAGAATGGGCTGCTCTCGTGACGAGCTGAGCATGACTCTTGGTGACGACTTCAAACCAAACGCGTCGAAAGTTGCAAGCTTGCGGGCATTGCAACATGGAACAATTCGATGGGCTCATTCGTGACTCAACACACTCAAGAAACCTATTAGACGTACATAGACTGACTGTCATCGGGGTGACAAGTGTGGGTTTTGATGCTCAGAGAGTCTCCGTAATCGCCAAAAGCCGCAAGGCTGCGAGCGCCAGGCTGGCTAGCATTTAAAGTGGGACGCTTTGACTAGTGTACTAGGGCTCAAAACGTCAATATGCTTGGAATCCGCCAAACAGGTTGACTGACCTCCAGATCGGTGTGCTTCTTTCCTGATTCTCGTAGTGTCTTAGCTCATTGACGCTGTCAGTCTCTAGCTCATCTATACCCTCACTGCCTCCTCTTCGATACCCTCACTGCCTAGCTCGTCGATATCCTCAGTGCCTACTTACTAATGCTCTTACTGCCTAGCTCATTGTCATCGTCAGTACCTGACTCATTTCTGCCGTCACTCTCTGGCTCATTGACATCGTCAATCCCTGGCTCCTTGATACCCATTCCCTGGCTCATTGATACTCTCACTCCCACGCTCATTGACGCCATAACTTCCTGGCTCATCGACACCGGCAGCATATAGCTCACTCAGGCCGCTTAAAAGTATAAATGATAGCAAGTGCCTCGCTCTGATTGCTACCCAGCCTAGCGCAATCGGGCAATTTAGCAGTAGTGCAACCGAGGCCAACAGTCTCAAAAATATGCCGGAATGGGAACAGGGTACAGTGGATGCTCAACTCTCGTCATGTACAGCTTCTCGCTATGTACATCTATAAGTGCTATTCAGGTTCAAGCAAGCTTGCTGGCTCTCACTGTTCCATCAGGTCTGGGAAGGCATAGCTCCTGCTGTTGCCAGCCGGCCCTGTCTCACATCCCATCCCATCAGGTCGAGTCTCCTGCCCTCAGAGCCCAAGCTTCATCCATCTCTGGTATGTATCATCGTCTCTGAACAGGCAGATTGCATCTGCAGGCGACCTTTTCGGTGCCGTGCTGTCCTTTCCAGTCAACCTCTCGTTGATCTACGATTCCATCTCTTGACTCCATCCATCTTTGATCACCTTTTTGGTGTCACCTATTTCGCTTGCCTCGGGTCCCTCTTTACCACCTTTCTCGTCTTCAATTCTTCCAGTCAAAGCCAGTGATGGCAGACAATTCTGGCCGTGATAGCTCAGTTCCAAAAGTCGCCTCAGAGATTGTATCGATCGAAGTCATGATCTGCTTCATACAGTCAACAGCCGCCTCCGCGATGCTGCTCTCCTCCTGTTTCTTGTACTTCCGGTCAAAGTGTGCTATCCGCGTCTCCAGGCCAGAAGAGCCAAAACACTGCTTGCCATAGTACGTGCAAGCATCTCGTATTGTCATGACGTTCTTTTGGTCGACGCCCGTGATGCTGCGTCGGTCGTCGATGTTCTTCCTGTCGCCCATCCAGCGTCCGTTGTGGATGCAATGTTCGATTACGTGCTCCAGTCTGCTGGCCAGGATTGGCAGTTTGAACATGGCGTAGGCTGGTCCTTCGTAGTCTCGTCTACCAACCTTTGCAGTCTGCATCAAGTTCTTGATGTCGTTCCAACCTTCTTTAAGCCATTCGACCAGGAGAGCTTCCGCGACTGGAGGGAAGAGGTAGTGCAAAGGCCAATTGACTGCACTGGGCAGATTCTTCAGCGGGTGGTCGTGTGTGCTGATGAGGTATTCCTTCAGCGGCTTGCCTCCTGCGAAGATATCTGCGTTCTTCGCACGGTTGAGGACCATGAGATCAGTCTCCATGGCATCTGGATCGTTTGTAGCGTCGGCTTCGTCTTCGACAGCGTGCCTCGCATGCTTGGCTCCACCTACTGGTTCCCCGTTGGCGTGACGCTTGCGGATGATCGCTGGCATCGACGCGTCGAAGCACTTCTTGCAGAGCGTGAACTTCTGGGAGTAGAGCTTCAAGTTGCGGCACTTTACGCATCGCACGCGGGTCGGAAGAGGCTTCTTGACAGCCTGCTGAGCATTGACAGCCTGATGAGTAGCTGTACCAACAGGCTGAAGCACAGACGGAGCAGCAGACTGAAGAAGTGTTTGTTGAGCAGCCTGGAGAGTGGGCTGCACGTCCGTCATCTCGTGCTCTGGAGCAGAGGCCTGAGACACAGGGCGGAAAGGAGGCAGCGGAAGTTGAGTAACCTGTTGAGCAGGTTGCGCATCCGTCATCTCGTGCTCTTGGCCTGCATTGGCCTGCTGAAGAGGTGGAGGAGAAGCAGAAGGGCGGTCATTATCGTCGATCATCTCCGTATCAACGTCACTGACAGACGTGCTGTTCATCGTTTTGATGCCGCCGTCGTCGCTCCTGTCTGTGGGATTCCTGACCACAGTATTGTCGATCATCTCCGTATCGACATCTCCGACAGACGTATGGTTCATCTCTTCGATATCGCCGTCTTCGTCCTTGTCCTCGGGATCTTCGACCGGAGCAGTGTCGGCCGTCTCTCTTTCAACATCTTCGACAGAAGCATGGTCGGTCTTATCGACGCCGCCAACTTCGTCCTGCTCTTTGGGATCATTGCCCGGATTAGCGTCGGTATTCTCTCTACCAACATCTCTGACAGAAGTACGGTCGGTCTTTTCGATGCCGCCGTCTTCGTCCGTATCTTTGGGATGTTTGTCTGAAGTAGCTTCGATCTTCTCCGTCTCAGCGTACTCTACAGACCAATGAAATATCTTCTCAACGCCGCGGTGGGCGCTCTTGTTTCTGGGATCTTTGAATGGAGCACACGGCTGCCAGCGTCCCAGCTTGCCACAAAGCTCATCCACATCAACAACCTTGTCTTCGCTTCCCGATGGGACAATGGAACTCTCGATATTCTTGGGAAGCTCTTGCACAGCAGGCGTGGTTTCCAGATCTATCGGATGCTCATGTCTCATCCTTCGCCAAAACTGGGATTTGGACTCGGCTGGCTCAGGAGTGGGTATAGAGACGCTTGGCTGGGAGACCTTATGCTGTGGCTGTGGTTCAGAGAGATCTTCGTTTACCGGCGATGGCTTCGAAGTCGTCATCGAGCGGCTTGGGATGGGAGCAGCAGGCGTGGGAGGAACCTGTTGCATTTCCGGTGCGACGGGTGCATCTGTGGCAGGGACGTCGTCGTCTGGATCCTGGTCGGCTTCGGTGGGATCTTCATCGGCTTCATCTTGTGCATATTCATCTAGGATGAGCTCGGGTGCAATCTCTTGCCACTTGAAGTCGCCCAACCACACAACACATTCATGGATAGCATTGAGCTTCTCGCCAGTCCAGCTGAACAGAGAAGCAACAACATTCATCGTCAACTGCCAGATTCGGTCAATCGCATGCTGGCGGACGCGCGAAGCCCAGAGCAGAAGTGTGCAAGTGGTGTAGAGGGTCGTCAAGCAGGAGAACAAGAAGAGGAGATCGTAAGAGTCGAAGGAGGAGAGCGCATCGCAGAAGAAGGTCGAGAATCGCGAGAACAGAAAGGCGGCGCCCCAGGAGAGGAAGTGGGCGGAGAGGTAGGCCAAGGAGATGCCGAAGAGGGTGTAGGCGAGGCAACAGAAGACGAGTTCGAGCTCCATTGTCGCGATTATGTTGTTGAGCTTACTACTGGTACGTTAGTAAAGCTGTGTGCGTCGGGAATGCTGTGCTACGACTGAGGCCACTCCTGGTATGGAGTGAGAGAGTGGGTGAAGCGACGGGTGGTATGAAGTGAGAGAGTGGGTGAAGCGGCGGATGGGATGGACTGATGGGCTGTATAAGGAGGAGGATGGGATCAAGTGAGGCTTACAGCGTGATGTAGTGAGTCGTCGCAGTCCCGAATGTGATGGCAGTGGTGGTGATGTTGGGAATGAGTGTGCGACAGCAGAAATCTGAAGTTGAGGCGCATACAGCAAACGGTGTTCTGAGGCGACGGCCCGCGTCGCGCGTCGCGGGTTAAACTTCGGGTGAAGTCCCGGTAAGTGAATGTTGAAGCTTCACTCAGCGGAACGCCCACAATTCAATGTATTTTCCACGCGAGAGGACAGAACGCAAGTCGCTTTGTTCGTCGTTGATTGTATGAGCTTTTTTGTCAATTCTCGCTGCTATCTTTAGTTAGGCTCCAGAGAGGTATTGCTGACAGCATCAGCGGCGGCGTGCAGCGATGTGTATAGATATGCGAGGAATAAGCTATATAGTAGCACACAGTGAGCTGCATTACTCTAAAGAGCATATAGTCGTGGTTCTAGGTGGAGGGGATCAAAATGCGTCGGTGGGGGGCGATTACTGTACTCATTGTTCTGTCTTTGATTGCGAGACAATGGACCGGGATACAGCCAATCGATATGCGCATGTCTCATGCATGTATCTGCTACGGTCTACGAGGTTACAAGAGTTGCTAGGACATCATTTCGTCATGTTCGCAGAGGACTAGAGCTTTGTCCTCCATTGGGGAAAAGGATAGTTGTACAGCCACCAAATTGCACGAAATCGCTCTTGAGGAATCTGTCACATGCTTTGGGACCCGAATTGCAGTCCTCCTGTTGCACTCAAGATGGCCACAGACGTTGCAAACTTTTGGCGCCGAAAGAGCTTCGATCAGTCTCGGAGGCATAGACAGGCGAGGGAAAGCATCCTATCACTGCGAGAGGATATCGTTCCCATGGTCAACGAAATGCTCAAGTAAATTCCCAAGCCATTCTTTCCCATCACTTCCCCTCCACAACATGCCCCATGACCTCCATCTCCACAAAAGCCTCCACCTTCTTCTCCAACCCATCACCACCCTCCCTCTTCCTATTTCCCTCAACAACGCCCTCAATCGCCCTCCTAAGCACCTCCCCAACCTCCCAAGCCCCCACCCGAAGCCGCACCCTCAGTGACCTCAACCTCCCATACCGTCCCAGCAACCCCCTAACCTCCTCAACAGCCGTCCCCACACTCTCCCTATAATAAACATACAGCCTCACATCCACCTTCCTGACCTGTTCCAAGAAGCTCGTCCGCGCCGTGAGGACTCCATCGATGTGCACCTGAGTATAGGCGCAGCG
Organism: Zasmidium angulare; assembly: GCA_002786045.1. NCBI lineage: Eukaryota > Fungi > Ascomycota > Dothideomycetes > Mycosphaerellales > Mycosphaerellaceae > Zasmidium > Zasmidium angulare. The sequence goes on from NHNX01000003.1 coordinate 2,201,914, forward strand.
GGGGGAGGGCGCGCTGTAGAGACAGGTTATGGAGAACGTGTGGGTGAAGGTGTGGAAGAATGTGTCGCGTGTCAGGCGCAGGAGTCGCCGGTTGATGGCACCTTGGCGGATGTGGTGGATGTAGTCGGAGCGGGAGCGGAGGTGGAGGGGGACGTTGTGGGAGAGGATCTGGAGGAGGAGTTCGTCGGGGAGGGTGAGGAGGGTTGGCATGTTGATGGGGTTCGATTGTGTTTTAGGGTCGGGGCGATTTGAATCTTGGCTGACTTGGCTTTGGTGTCGTTGAATCAATATGTAGATAGCAAGTAAGGCTGCGAGCAGGCGAAATTGACAAGGTAGGTTCAAGAGCAGCAGACGGAGCCGATGGCTTCTAAACGAGGAGCTGGAGTCGACGACGATTGAATTTCGGTGTGTGTTTTCAAACCTGCGTTGTCCTGCTCCACGGTCGCACAACATACTCGTCTCAAACATGTTCCTTGCTGCGGCTCACCGCTTGGCGTCGTCCCTGCATTGTGTAACGGTGACACAACATGAGATCGGGACACGAGGGCGAGATCGTATCACCGGCTTCCCGGATACACTTACGCGGTGTGAAACAAGTCGACTGGTCAATTCTGAGGAGGATGGAGGCTTCCAGGACGAAGACGGATTCTGAAGGTTCAGCTCATTTTCAGCTAGGCAAGAGGTTTATGGTCACAGGACTACCTCCCCCCCTTCCCACCCCTCCTCCTCCGACTCCAATCCACATCCTTCAAAACCGGCACCACCACATCCCTCCCAGCCGCAACTCTGCCACTCCCCTTCTCCTCCCCCGTCACCTCCCCATCCCACTCGCCTCCACTAAGCAAATTTCCCAAAGCCCCCTTCCTCCCCATCAACTCTCCAAACGCTCCCTCCTCCACAACCCTGCCTTGATCCAGAACAACAACCCTCTCCGCAATCTCCATCATATCCCTATGATGCGTGATGATCACCACCGTTAGTCGGTTCTTGTTAGCCTCTATGAGGTCTTTGATTGTTTCGCGGATGAGGTTGGCGGACTCGACGTCTAATGCTGACGTCGCTTCGTCGAGGATCAGGACGGAGGGGTATCGGACGAGAGCGCGTGCTATGGCGATTCGTTGGGCTTGCCCGCCGGAGAGCCCGGTGCCGCCGTCGCCAATGGGTGTGGAGTAGCCAAAGGGTAGACTGGTGATGAAGTCGTGGCAGCCGGCTTGTGTAGCAGCGAGGGCGATATTTTGGGGGTTGCGGTGGGGAGAGTCCATGGGGAGGCCGTAGGCTATGTTCTCGGAGACTGTGGCTGCGAAGAGGGTGGGTGTCTGCGAGACCGGGACGATGAGCGCCCGCAAGGAGGGCGTGTAGATGTGTTGAATCGGACGGCCGCCGAAGGTGAGGTCAGAGATATTCGAACCCGGTAGAGAGGAGGTGCTGTACAGATCCAGCAGGAGATTCGCAATCGTCGACTTGCCAGACCCAGACCCTCCCACAAGCGCAGTCGCCGTACCCGGCCGCAGCCTCAGGTTGATATTCTTCAGCACAGTCTGCTCCGGCCTACTCGGATACGCAAACCTCAAATCCTCAAACACAACATCCCCCACCGTCACAATCCTCGTATCACCCAAATGCTCATGCGAATCCGTCGGCAAATTCGCCAGCGCCAGCAATCTTCCAGCCGTATCCTTCGAACTGCCAATCTGCGGAATGAAGCCCAGAATCGCACTGACGTTCGTGATGGTGAAGATCAACATTGAGAACACGGTGATGATATCGTTGACTTTCGCGCCTTGGATGACGAGTTTCGTCCCGACGTAGAATATCATCGCCATCGAGAACTCGCCTGCAGAGTCTGAAAGTCCATAGAAGAAGCCAGCATAGAACGACCGCTGGAGACCGACTCGTAAAGTATGGTTCGTCGCCACGATATACTTGTCCAGGAAATGCTTCTCCAGCGTCAAAGCACGCACCGTCTTGATGTTCGTAAACGTCTCCGTGAAAATCGCACTCGCAGCTTCAGAGGCGTCGTTACTATGGCCCTCCCACTTCTCGCTGACAGCCGCGAAAGCTTTTGTCACGCCAAAGACATACGGCGACACAGCGAGAGCGATGAGCGTCATCTTCCACTGCGAAGCCAGAGACCAGGCGATCGACACCCCGACCATCATGACAGCGACATAAGCCAGCGAAGCGAACCTCCCAAGCAAATTCCTCATCTCCTCAGCATTGCGATCCAGATTCTCCGTCAGTCGCGAAACGCTATTTTCCTCTTTCTCGAAGAAGTCCTTCGGCTGGTCCAGGATATGTTCGTACGCATCGCCGCGGATGAAGTCGACCCATAGCTGACTCGTGTACTCATGGAAGAAGCGGAACGCCCAGGTATGCGAGGCGTCGGCGAATGCGATTCCCAAGATCGCCATGGAGTAGATGAGCGACATGCGTTTGTCGCCGCCGGGGACTGCGTAGGTTGCGAGGAGTTTCGAGAGGATGTAGGAGAAGACGGGAGAGGCTATGGCGTGAATTGTTGCGCCCCAGAAGCCGAGGATTAGGTAGAGGCGTCCTAGCGGGTCTAGGCTTGGCCAGAGGGTTGAGAAGATTGTTTTGAGGGAGTTCAGCTTCACGGCTTCCTCTTTTTCAGGCTTCGCATTCGCCTCCAGCACGGCTAACGACTCCTCCGGTCCTGTCAGTGGAATCCCATCCGAGTCCTTCCTCATCCATCGCCGCTTGGGAGTGCCAACAGTCCTCGTCCGAGCCTCAGCGGCAAGCTTCCCCGTCTGATCGACCAGATTCTCCAGCATTTTCGACCAACGCTTCGCAGACGTGGGAGTCTCGCTCTTGATTGTCGACGGCGTGGTCGCATCAACAAGATGGTGCCGCCTTGGAGATACAGAGTCTTCAGACTGAGCGATCGTAGCCATACGCATCCAAGGCGACGCAAATGCTGACGTAGGCCCCTTGTTGTAAGCTCTCATACCAATCAGTGGACTCCCCTCCATCAAGACATTCGGAAAGTAAGACTGTCTCTTCGTCGCCCTCTTCTCCGTCAACGTCAGCGCTCGTTCCAGCGGGTCCAGTTCCCACTCCGACGAAGGGCTCCTGTCCACTTCACTCTCCTGCGTCTTCTTCTTCTCCAACCCCTCAGATCTCCGCTCGTCAAACGGCGACAAAGCCCCCTTCTCATCCTCGGAAAGAAACGACTGAAACGGCGTCCCCTTCATCCTCTCCAAATGTTTTCGGTACCCCTCCTGCACTAGCTGTCCCGCTTCTAGCACATACAGATAATCCTCGGGTAAAATCTGCGTGATATCGTGCGTAATGATAATGGTCGTCTTGCCCGTCCTCCATCTTCGAATCGCCTCCATCATCAGCGTCCGGCTGATATGATCCAGCGCACTTGTCGACTCGTCCAGGATCAGAATCGGCGTGTCTCTCAACCGTGCTCTCGCCAGAGCCATACGCTGCCGTTGACCACCAGACATAGACCCACCTTTGAAGCCCACGACGGTATCAAGTCCATCCGGCATATCCGTGATCATAATCTGTAGAAGCGCAAACTCCGCCGCAGCCATGACTTCCTCCGTCGTGACATTCTCATAGTCGTTTCGTCCGAAGGCGATATTCCTGAAGACAGTATCGTTGAAAAGCAGACTCGTCTGTTCCACAAGCGTGATATTCGACCTCAGCCACTCGGTATCCAGCTCGTCCAGAGGAACCCCATCGACGCTGATCTGTCCCTCAGACGACGCATAGAATCGCATCAACAGCTGCGAAATCGTGCTCTTGCCCGAACCACTCTTCCCGATCAAAAACGTCATCTCGCCGCCCGGTATGAATAGCGTGATATCCCTCACAGCGAAAACATCCGGCCGGCTGGGATATGCGAAGGACAGATTCCTCACGTCGATGTCGCCTTTACACCCGTCTGGTCTCTTCCCACCACCTTGGCCCCCTTCTCTTCTACCATTGTCACCCTCCACCTGCGCCATAACACTCCTCAACATGGCCCCCGCCGTCCTCCCCTTCTCAAAAACAATGACCTGCGGCAAAATCCCCTGAATCGCCTGGAAAGCCCCAATCGCACTAAAGAACGTCGTAATCACATCTCCGCTGTTGATGTTGCCCTTGGCCACCAAAACCCCGCCGTAGTAGAACCCCTGCACGAACATGCTCACACTCAACAACACCACCAACGCCATCTGCAGCGCACTCGCATTGGCCACCCAAGCATACCACACCGCCGCGGCGTTGATAGCTGTGGTGTATTTCTCCACCTCGACATTCTGACCGTTGAAGCACTTCACCGTCTCAACGACGCTGAGGGCATTCGTACTATATTTCTGCGCCTCCAGTAACCTCTCCTGCTGCCGTCCAAGATTCTTCTGCATCGGTTTCCCAACCCAAACCACAAGCCCCAAAACCGCCGGAACCGTCGCCAGCGTCACAAGCGTCAAATCCCAAGAATGCACAAACGCCTGCACGAGACTCAACGCAGCCGTACTGACGCTCACCACAAACGTCCCCATAGGCTGCGCAGTCGCGAGCTGCAACTCCCGAATCTGCGCCTGCAGTCTCGGCAGCAACGCCCCGATGCCGTTCTTTCGCCGATCATACCATTCGATTTCCTTTCCCAGTAGTCCGTGGAATAGGCGATCCCTCGCGGACTTTGCTTGGAGTTCGCCGAAGGCGAGCCAAAACATGAAGTCCAGGGAATGGAAGAGCCAGCTTGCGGCTGCGAGGGCGGTGAGGTAGACGACGTATTTGGTCTGTTGGCGTAGGAGGGCGTCACTGTCGAGCTTTCCTGTGGTGTAGTCGGTGAAGCCTTGGAAGAGGAGGCCGATGAGGAGGGATTGGGCGGGTTGGGCGGCGCCGGCTATGAGGGAGGTTGTGAGGGCAGCGAGGAGGAGGGGCAGGTTGGCGCGGGTGGTGAAGGCGAAGAGGGCGCGCCAGGGGGCGGGGGTGGGCGTTTGCGAGGAGGTGCTGGTGTTCGTGGTTGTGGTTGTGGTTGATTTGGCGGTTGTGGAGGTGGAGGAGGGGTGGGATTTGTGGTGAGAGCGTTTTTGATCGGAGGCTTGGTTCGCCATGTTGGCGGTGGCGAAGTTATGGTTGAGGTGCCATTCGAGGGTGTGTTTCTGCAGAGACAGTCGATAGTATATTTCCGAGGTGACGTCCAAACTCGCACGGACCAGTCCGCGTGCGAAAGGTGAATGTTGCTAGTATTGTTCTTCGCTGTGGGGACCAGAATGCGTGCGACTCATTGTTCTTTTTTCTGCCGAATTATCTACCATCACCATCTTCTCCTCGCCATATTCTCTCTCGTCATGTCATCATGGCTCGACTCTTCATCAACCGAATCCGACTCCACATGTGTCCACCGTCCGTCAAGGTCTACCAAGACCTCATCAAGATTACTCGCGGAAGTTTCTGATCGAGAGAGACTTCCAGGTCGTCCGCTCGCGAGACAGGTTGTGAGTGCAACGTCTCGTCGTCTCGATCCTCGATGTGACTGACGGTCAGCCAGCCCCCTCATCGACACTTTTGTCGTCGCTCATTCATAGCCACCAAAATCCTGTCAACCCCCAAGACATCCATCTCATTTCTTCTCAACCTTCTTCCCACTCGCCTTCTCATAAATCCAATCATTCAACCCCGCCCGATTCCTCGCAATCTCCACCGCATAAAACTGCATCCTCACCGCAAAAATCGTCTCCGCCTCCCCATACTCCGTACTCGCACTCTTCCTCAACAACGTCCCGAAATTATAATCCTCAACTTTCTTCTCGTATTCCATGATGAAGGTTCTCCATTGCTCTTTGCCGTCTTTGGACTTCATCTCGTCTTCGTCGATGGTGCCGCGAAGGTCGAAATCGGGGAAGGTGCTGTTGAAGTGGGCGAGGATTTCGTCGTCGTACTTGGTGAGTCGAAGGGCGGAGCCAGGCATTTTTTCGAGCTGGAAGATAGAGGGTTAGCATGCCTGATGTTGGACTGTTTAGGGTTTGCGGTGGACGCACTATTGCCCAGTAGGTTGTCATGTGTTCGACGGCTTTGACGGCGAATTGCATCTCGATTTCCTCGTTGTTCTGCGTGTTCTCTGGGTCGACGGGACCCGCGGGGCTGCTGAGTGACATCTTGGCTGGATTTTTCCCTGCTGACTTCTTGGAATGCGTCGATGAGCGGTGTTTGGCAAGAAGATATAATCGTCGTGTTGCTGGAGGATTGAAGTCAAGATGCTTCTCGTTGGCGCTGGAAGCATGACGCAACTCGATGCAAGTCTTGGCGAAAAGTCAAAAAACCGCTGTCACATGCTGAGGCCCCGGCGTGTAAGATGCGCTAGTCTTTTCGTCTACCGTCGTAATCAAAGGATGCAACATCTTCCCAAGTCACAGCAGTCTTCATGTCAAAGGAGGATTTGGGAATAGCTGTGAAGCCGAAGAGATCAGAGGTCGCTGAGAGGTGGTATGGCGAGGAAGACGCCGCAAGAGAGCTCTTTTTGTTGAACTGCACATATCATGACGACCAGTCAGCCACACCTCCAGCAGCGAGCCATATCCCTCTTCTAAAACGCCTCAGAACCCCAGAAAAGCCATCCCATTTTCATCCCATCTTCATCCCTCATAATCATCCCTTCCTCCATCCATCACGAATCATTGAGATTGTACAACGCAATGTCCTGACTATCACTCCTCTCATTCTCCACCCCATTGGGCCTCACATCCACCACAAAACTATTGCCCCTCGACAACCGATCTACTCTCTCCTTCTTCGGCAGCCTCCCCTCACCATCAGACCCACTATCCCTCGCCACGACCTCACCAGTATCATCGACATCCACGCCATTGGCGGCCATCTTGATCTCCTTCTGACTGGCGGNGGCGGTTCCGTGAACCACCGCCTGCACGGCCTTCTCCATGACTTTCATTTTACGAGTTTCGCCACGGACGCGCTCCAGGTGCAAGAAGTAATCCTCGGCGACGGGAGTGACGTATTTGCCGCAGAAGACGCCGACTTCGAATTGCTGCGTTGCCGGGTCTCGAGGGGAGTCTTGGGCGCAGGCGGAGACGAGGTCGTCGAGGTCTTGGTAGATGACGCCGTCGGCGCCGATGTGTCGGGCGACGTCGTCGACAGTTCGGCCGTGGGCGACGAGCTCGCTTTTGCTGGCGAGATCGATGCCGTAGATGTGTGAGTGGGTGATTGGCGGTGCGCAGCTGCTGAAGTATACTTTCTTTGCGCCGGCTTCCCGCGCCATTTGAACAATCTCGCGGGATGTGGTGCCGCGTACGATGCTGTCGTCTACTAGCAGGACGTTCTTGTCTTTGAACTCGATCGGGATGGCGTTTAGCTTGGCACGGACACCACGTTGTCGAGCTCGTTGCGATGGCATGATGAACGTGCGGAAGATGTATCTGTTCTTGATGAAGCCTTGGGCGTATGGCTTCTTGAGGTGTTTGCTGACAGCGTATGCCGAGACGAGGGAAGTCTCAGGAATGGGTATGACTGCGTCGATCTCTTTGAGCACATCAGGACCGAGCTGCTTCTTGATGGTGTCGGCCAGACGGTAGCCCATGAGCTGCCGACTTCTGTAGACCGAGATGCCATCGATGTCGCTCTCCGGACGAGCAAAGTAGACGTATTCGAAGATGTCAGGTGTATAACCTCGCTCCTCGCAGACCTGGGAGAACTGCGGTGTCTTGCCCTTCTCGATGATCACAGCTTGACCAGGCTTGATGTCTCGTATGTTGCGAAAGCCGCTCTGGGTAAGAGCCACGGATTCTGAAGCCATCATGTAGTCCATGCCGTCTTCAACATCCACGGATGGCCTCTCACCCAACACCATCGGCCGGATGCCATTGGGATCGCGGAAGCCAATCAGGCCAAATCCTGCCAGCATAGCAGTACAAGCCCACCCACCCTGGCATCTGCTGTACATCCGCCGTAAGGCACTGAAACAATCAGAGGCGTTGACTCTGGCCTTTCCCGTCTCATTGAGCTCATTGGCAAAGACGTTGAGCATAAGCTCGCTGTCCGACTCGGTGTTGATGTGTCTGTGCGCCTCTTGATCCAGATGCTCCTTAAGCTCTGGTGCGTTGATCAGGTTGCCGTTGTGGGTGAGGCAGATGCCGTATGGCGAGTTGACGTAGAAGGGCTGGGCTTCGGCATTGGCGCTGCTGCCAGCGGTTGGGTATCTCAAGTGTGCCACGCCCATGTATCCCGGCAAATCAGCGACTCTCTTGCCATCTTGAAAGACCTTGGCAGCTAAGCCGTTTCCTTTGCATTGGTAGATCTTCCCTCCCTTAGAACAAGTCGAAATTCCACAGGCATCTTGACCCCTGTGTTGCAAAGTATACAGCGCTGGCAGAAGCTCGGGTGCGGCGTCGGAGGCGGTGTTGGCGAGGATGAGGGCGAGGATACCGCACATGTTTGCGGTTGTATATGTGTGTAATTCTAAAGCTTATACGCGGTGATCTGCGTGGTGCATTAGCATGTGAAGAAGGCACGCTCCAGGTGGTGGGGTTGAAGGAGTGGAGGGAGATCAGAAAGAGGTGTTCTGGTCATGAAAGATCCCAAGTCTAACATCTATTTTGAATTGCTCTGGCTCATCATGGTGTGTGCTGTCCGCAAAAACAGCTGTAGGAAGAATGGTGTACTGACCTTGGATGCGATGTGTTCCGCGCCGGCAACCTTTCAGGGCGGGTGACGAGGAGAAATCGGATCGCGGGTTTCGGTAGAGTTTAGAGTATGGCCTTGCGACCTTATTGCGAGGAGATAGGGTCCATAGCTGGAGGAGCAGCAGCTGGCGATGAGCGGCGAAAACATTGTGAAAAGCTTCATCTATCTTCCTGGAAATTTCGGCGGGCAAGGCAGCTCTCGGTTTCGGAAGCCGTTGGTGGGGTTTAAGTGTCAAAAGTCATGGGCAGAGAATGTCCCCTGTAGTCGCTGGTTCTACCACAGTGTGCAAAGGATCATGATGGGGCATTTGGCATGATCATTCTGAGAGGAAGAGCAGTCCAAGTGTGTGCAACGTAATACGGTAATCGATGCGGTGTACCAAGCCATCATCGCTGCCGCCAGCCACATGTAACAGAAATAGACTTTGGCCAGTCGTTTAGTCTCTACTCCGCAACTCGACCTCACCTCGTCCTTTCACACACATACCATCCTAATACACTATCGATCATTATCGTTTTAGGGACCAGGCTCATCTCGGACTCACGCAGGCCGATAGATCAGATATGCAGCTATCCGTTCAGCTCGAGACATGCCTTCACGGCTTCCAGCGCAATGTACAAACGCCTCCGTTTGCAGCAGTCCGTTTAGCAACTTCACATGTTGTGAATGGCTCAAGAAGGGCGAAAGAATGTGCTGGGAATGTCTCATAGACATGCAGAATTGTCCGCATCATGAGTTCTGGGCTCTGTGAGTATTGACGTGCTGTCAACGTCTGTTTCCAATTAGTCCAGTCTTTGCTAATGGCCATGCGTGCTCGGTTTCATTCGCAGTAGAGGACGAAGCATATCCAGTGCACAACACGCCTCTCCTCTTCATGTGCGGCCGTCACTTGCGCCTTCCTCGCGAGCTGAGAAGTGCTTCACAGTGAGACCGAATCTCCGCAGCTTGAGACCAGCACCGCACCTTATCCGTGCTCACTTCCTGCGTTTGCACGTGAAGCTGCGCTAATGGCGACGTGCAGCGTTTGCTTGCATAAGGACTTCTTTCGACTCCTTTCGTCCTTTCATCATTACACTCTTCTTCTGTACATGCTCACACCAGAAAGCGACGACGTCTTTCGTGGGCGGCGACACCTTCATCTGCACTAATAACACCAACACCACCAACACCTTCACGGCACACCCACTTTCAGCGCCGCTCTGTCTGCTGCAAGCATAGTGGCGCCGCCGTCCTTTCGTTCTACAGATCCACTCACCTACATACGACTGGAAACACCTGCACTATCACCGCATCTCTCTTCGCGATCACCGGTCAATCTCCTCACGGCTATCGTTGTCCGCCAGCTTCACTTATCCATCATGGCATACCGCATGAGCGGATCGAAGCAGCATCCAGTGCACCTCGACGACAGCGATTCTGATGATGGCGTCGACTTCACTGGCTTCGGGGCTATGAAGCTGGAGCCGGATTCCCGTGTCGAGATCGACGACGATGAAGAAGATGAAGAGGATACTCCCACTCCGGAGCCATTTCACGGAAACGGATCTGACGATGACGACTTTGACATCATCACTGAAGGGCAATACAGAGATGCGCAAGCCAGATCTGCCCTGCGATCATCGGCCTCAGCAGCAGCTCCCGCAGGTTACCACCAAGTCCACTTCGCGGCATTCGGCGACATCGACCACCTGGCTGTAGGCATGGATGTCGAGCTGTACGACCACCAGTTCCTACGTGTCCTATACATTTATAGGCACATCTTGGATCAGAGAGTGCTCCTGAAGGGCATTCGGTTTAGAAGAGTCAAGGGAGGAGAACTTTTCCACAGAAAGGTCAACGAGCTCATCGCCTTGGTCCAGACGGATGCAGGCCCAGGAGAAAGTGAACCTATGCTTGGGACTTCGCTGTTTTTTGTACCAGGAGAGGACGTGAGAAGGGTGCGGCAGGTGATTGTGACCAATCACCTTTACGATCATTTCAGCTTCAGACATCCCTCTAACCGACACCGCTACTACGATGCCGAAGGCAAAGTCCTGATGCAACTAGTGAGAGATACAGCAGTATTGGTCTGTCGCTGGAAGTTGGTGGAGTATTGGAATTCCAAGAAGAAGAAAGTCGAGCATCAGGATCCCAAGCGGCTGCTAGAGTCGGAGGCCGATCCTGGCAAGAGCATTTCGGACACTGCGTTGAGACACGAGTTTCTCAAGCCCCTCGCCCACCTCAAGCTCGGTATCACCAGGAACCGCGAAGTCGTCCAGGCAAAGAAGAGAGCTCGAGACGTGATCGACCTATCGAGCGATGATGAACTAGAAGAGGGCACCCAAAAAATCCGCAAGAGGGAGATCACCGAGATCTTCAAGCAGACCAAGACTGGCAGCTTTTTCTCTCGTCGTGAGAGTGTTTCATCAAGGACAACGCAGACGACAAGCAGCTCTAGGAGGTTTGCCTATTCATCACAGTCTCAGATGGGACCTGCACCTCCTCCGACTAACGAATGGGTTGCTGGCGATATCTGCGCAGGTGGTGGAGGCATGGCCAGCGGCGCTCGCAAGGCGGGCATTCTTGTCAAATTCCTGCTCGACAAAGACGCGAAATGCTGCAAGACACTTCGTCTTAACCACAATCGCGATCATGTTGTAGAGATGGATCTCACCGACTTCATCGGAGAGGTCAGGGCAGGACGGCTCTCGGTGAATGTGCACATCCTGCACATTTCTCTTCCTTGCCAGCTGTGGGCAGTTTGCAAGACGAGGCCAGGACCAAAAGACGACGAGAACAGGGCAATCCTCTTCGCAGTACAAGACCTGCTCGAAGTTTGTAAGCCTCGTATCGCGACGTTCGAGCAGACCTCCGGCCTCAAAAGTCGCCATGCCAATAACATCTACTTCAAGGCGTTTATCCGCATGATCACCTCGGCAAATTACAGCTGCACAGAGAAGGTCGTGAGCGCCGCAGATCTTGGTGATCCACAAGCCCGCAACAGGCTCACGATAATCGCCTCATGGTAAGCTCACTTGCACTGATGTACATAGGACCAGCTAACAATGCGAAAGCCCAGGTCAGCGAACACCGGCCATTCCTAAGCCCACCCATGGCGACGGTCCTGGCCTCTTACCGTTCGCTACCATAGCAGACTGCCTTCGCAAGGCTCGTCAAGCCCCATTCGAACTCCACATGACAGCACACAGCGACCTGAGGGCCAAGGGTCTCCCACCATACGATCCAAACAAGCCGCTAGGGCAGCTCATCACCTGCAACGGCGGCTTGGCCGACATCCATCCCAGCGGCAAGAGATCCTTCAACATGCGAGAGCTGGCTTGTCTTCAAAGCTTCCCCATCACTCATCGGTTCGCTCCGTTGTGCATGGGCGACCTGCGCACGCAAATTGGCAACGCTTGTGCGGGCAACTACGCCAAAGCCATCTTCACTTCCGTCAAGAAGACTCTGGACGAGACGGAGATGGAGGATCAGAGGAGAGGCGGGCACAGCGCTTCGAACGCCATCAAACTTGACTGAAGAGGACGAGGAAGAACGAGTATCAGAAAACGAGGCGAGAATAGCTGGATGACCTGCAGAAGGAAATTGGGCGAGACTCAACGATGAGGCTCGCCAACATAATCGACCACCGCGTCGTACTCGAGTCCACGAGGATAGCGATCTGTTGATCGCGAGACACTCGCGCCCACTAGCACCCGACGACATCCCACAGCACCCCAAGCACCACGCACATACCCATCAGACCCCAACACGACCATCATCACCTACACCAAACCCCATCAGCTACACAACGGACGAACAACGCCCACTAGCACCGGCCAAACGACGGGATTCACAACCAAAGCAGCATCATCCACGACAACCAGCCCACGCTATTCGATATGCTTCAACAGCAGATCCGAACGGCTAGGTGAGACCACCAAGACCACAAGGGTCTCGGATTCTGCAGATCAGCTGGAAATGAACACGTTGAAAACCCACATCCTCTAATCTGTCACTAGCCCTCTCTTTGAAGTTGCAATAGTTCTCAGTTCCTTGGTCTCATCATTGTTGTACACACAGACGTAGCAGAACGCTACATTATGGATCTCTCTCTCACTCACTCACTCACTCATTCGCTCTTACGAGGGCCGAGAGCAGAAAGAACGCCAGAGTCCTTATCCCTATTCCCAGCCCATGCCCGAAAGCGACTCTAACACCGTGCCATATCCCTCACGCCATCGCATTAAACAGGCGCAACCGCACTCTACGCAATCATCCACCAAGCCCCGCCTACAAGCCCAATCAACACCAGCGCCGTCAAAATGCCCGCGCCCGCGCGATCCCCCGTTGTAATGATACTCTGAGGCTCGGTAGGATTAATATCACCACCAGTACCGGCCGCAGGATTGCCCACCGACGTTCCACCAGTCTTGTTCCCGACCGGCCCGCCGACCTTGTCAATCAGATTGCTTTGGATGACCTCCAAGGCGTTCATCTGCTGTCCGACGCCATATGCGCCATCCCAGTTCCCGGTCGTCCACTTCGTGCCACAGGTCACGCCATCGTTGCCGCCTGTGCAGGAGAGTGCTGCGGCTTGAGCGGATTTCTGTAGCAGGGGCATGATGGTATCGTGGGTCCAAGGGGCAACTTTCGTCGTGGCGGCGAGCCAGCGCGAGAGATAGGCTTTGAACGACTGCTGGTCTACGTTACAGTTTCCAGAGGGTTCGCAGGCTACCTCGTACATGACTTGGTTCTGGAAGAAGATGCGCGCTGTGGAGTTCAGCAATCCGTTAATGCGTTCTTCCCATTTCGCTTGTGCGGCGTCGGTAGTGGAGTTCCACATGACGGCTGACCCGTAGAGGAAGACGCCGGCGTTGTAGCTCCATTGAATGTGGTTGAACTCGCTGCAGTTGAGCGTGTCGTCGGAGCCGTCGAAGATTTGGTAGGTGTCGCTGATGAGGCCGACTTCGGTTACCCAGTCCCACATCTTGTCGGCCCAGTCGAAGTAGGTCTGGTTCTGCGTGTACATACCCAGGCGAGCGGCGAGGTTCATGAAGCAGCCTTCGGTGATGCTGTTCTTGTAGTTGTAGCCGTTGTTGAAGGTGAAGATCTGCCATTTGAGTCCTCCTCCACAGGACGTTTCGTCCCAGCGCAGGGCTTGGGAGTTGAAGACTGCTTGTGCTAGAGCTAGCCATTGTGGAGAGTCTTCTGGAGGGTTGGGGAACTTGGCTTCAGCGGCTGACATGGCTGCAATGCCCCAGAACGCCTGATCGTCGTTTCCGAGCGACTTGGACTGGTTGGGCGGCATGTAGTTGTTGTCAGGACCGACCTGGAAGAGTAGAGCCTGGCTCGTGATATCGTTGTACGTCGTGTCTCCAGTATAATACCAGTAATCAATCAAAGCTCCAAACATTGCGCCGGCCTCCCACCAGTAGTATGGGTCTCCTAGCAGACCTGGAATCCCGCCCGTCTCATTCCCATGATAGTAACTAAGCATGCCATCGGCGATTGTGCGGGCGGCGGACTTGATGGAGTCGTCGCTGTTGAGGTCGAGGTTGATAGCGGTGGCGGTGCCTGCCAGCAGAGCGCCGCGTAAGAGCGCGGAAGGGCGCATAGTGAAGGTATTATCGGTGGGTATGTATGCGTGTGAAGTGAAGTTTGGCCGGGTGGGCCTCGAGAGTTGATGTGTGAGCAGTGAATGCTGTTCGGTATTGCTGTCGTGAAGGGGTCGGCGGACGCGCAACGGGTACGGAGGTGGCGGAGTAGATGTCGCTGTCTTGCGGGCTCAGTTGCGACGGAGGACAACAAAGACTGGCAGGTGGCGGCGGCGATGGTCGTGGTGGTGGAACGAGTGAAGATGGCGATAGTGGTGGTGACGATGAAACGAGCGACTTGTTGAACAGAACAGAACAGGAGTGCGACGGTGAATCTTGAGGCTGGCTTGTGCTGGGATGTCCCAGACATTCACCGCCGCCAAGCCTCGTTGTCGTCCACTCGACCACTCCGCTGTCCTGTAAATTCCAGGGATGTTATATCGATTGTCGTTGCCCCGCTAAGCCGATTTGGCCTAGTGTCAGCGGAGAGGCCATGACTGCGCCAACTCTCCAACTTTATCTCCACCTCCAGTCTTCTCCAACATCGCTCCACCAAAAGACAGGGATGATTATGAGCTATGAAGAGCAGTCATCCTGCTCACAAGAGAGACGACTGATTGCGCAGCTCTACATCAGCGCAAGCTCAGGTCTATATCATGCTCATGGAGAGCTCCTCCCCACAGCCTCACTTCCTCATAGCTCCCTCCGCAGTGCTCACTACCAACATACTAGCGCAGCCTTTCCATGGCGTTCCTTCGCGGCTTGGCTCCAGTCTTTACTACAGTAGACTATAGAGTCAGTCTAAGGCGCTCCCATGGCCGATGAGAACAAAGACCCTTCGTTGGAATCCCTTCCAGGAGCCAGGAGGACGCTATATCAAGAACAAAGACTCGTCTGTTGAGATTACCTGCAATCTCGTATCTGACAAGCACCAGTGAGCCAAGTCCTTCAATCAAAATCTGAGCACTCTACAGCCGTTCTCCCTTCTTCATCTATCTACATTCGAACATTTGAGCTGTAGCTGGCTACAGCGGACTTTCAGTACATGGCGAGCACCATAGACTTCCGCCTCCTTGCCACTGCGCAGGCAGAGGAAATCAAAATAAAACACGAATGGGAGGTCAAACTCGACCAAGTGCGGCTTCACCAAAGGGCACTTTCACTTGGAGGACCTTGCTTCAGCATAATCCTACTGGTATGTATCACCTCTACTACAGGCGACCTGCACTGACCCGGTCCAGATGACTGCAACTCGAATCGGTACTATGCTCGCACACGTGACATTTCCTGCCTTTTCTTTCGAGGATAACGCTCACTACATTCGCTATCCTATCATGGCTGCAGCCCTTGCTTATGTTTGTATTACCATGCTGTCCATCGACCTGCTCGCTCTCTGCATGGGCTTGCTCAGTGAACTAGATTTCGTTACCGCCACTGCTTTCTCACGGCTGTCATGGTGGTGGGAGGACCACGTAGGAGACTTCACGAGGTTTCTGGATTCGACCAACATCATCTTCTGGGAAACAGCACAACCCCTTCTGCCTGGCCTAACAACTGGGAACGGCGAACCTGGCCAGGCGGCACCCGAGACTGCGATCGGTCACGAGCAGGTCCCGACGCTGAAGCAGGTCTTCAACACATGGGAAGAACGGAGATCAGCTGTGAGGACTCTGAAGTCGCCTCTATCAGAAGCCGCGGCAGAGAGGCATTCATATCCACAGGATATGAATGACCACAATGTTCGCTCTAATGGTGCCAAGGATGAGCTGGATCAGCCCACGCAGCCCAGATATCAAGTTCTTCCTATTCTGAGGGAGCTGTCGATGCTCATCATCCTCATCCCGTATGCCATTGTACTGGCTACGATAGTAGCTTCATGGAATTTTGCAGTCTTAGTTTACAGAATCCGCAGCTCGTCTCTTGCTAGCGACGTGAGCAAAGAAGAGCTGCAGCAGCTGAAGACTCCTATACCCCCATCGACTAGCGTTCCATCGAAACGACTATCGCAACTCATTATCAGCAACATCCACCAGGCTGGACCACGCAGCAGTGTAGAAAGGTGGCGTCACTCGACTGCCAACGTTTCTCCACTATCAAGCAGCTCGTACGGTGAGAGGTCGCTCCTCCAAAGACATGTGTCTCCGACTCTCGGGTCAAGAGCACATCCAGCACTCGCGAGCAGTCCCACGGCATTTCTATCTCCTGGGGCGCTTTGGCCCAGAGTTGAATCCCGTCTTCGAGGGTATCAAGCATCGACCAAAGAAATGGAAGAGGTCGTCGACAGCTGGCCAAGCAAGAAGAACCAGCTGAAGTCTATTTTGGCGAGAGAGCATCTTTCCAAGGTCGTCGCACTTCGCAATCAGATCGCCGATGATCAGGAACTGCTCTACGTGGAGACTCAGTGGGGCACAATTCCCATGCTGGACTCTATTGTGGCATCTTTGAATCGCCAGGCAACATCGCTGAAGGCGGCCAAGATGGCCGGACTGCCTGTCTCCGCGAAGTCGTCTCCGTCTCACCATGGACATCTGTCCGGCGAACGCAGTCCCTCGAGAACGAAGAGAGTCCGCTTCCATAGCCCAGAGCGGTCTAAAAGGGCAGATACCATGAGAAGACAAGTCGAAGCCGAACAAGCTGCTAAATACTGGACCCATGAGAAACTACATATGAAGGATGTGTCTATGAAAGACAGCGTTTCTCCGAAATCCGCAAATCCTATCGAGTCGCTCCGCACCCAGCTTCGTGAACTTATGCGCGAAGCTGCAACGCTCGTCGAAGCCTATATTGGCGTCTCCGCCGACCCTTTCACGGTGGAAGGTCTGAAGACCGCTATTCAGCAGAAGTTTCCTATCCCAGATCTCGTTTTCGGGAAGTCCGATATCGAGGCCAGAGCGCATCGGGAAATACTTGGCCGTGAGCTGAAAAGCAGCATCAACGTGCTGGAGAAGCTCGATGGAATCTATGCATCCGCCAACGAGGCTCTTGAACGTGTTGTTGAAATGAACGACGACATCATGCACTCTCAACAGCTGCCTGTCACGGAGGAAGAATGGCTAGCCGCGAGTGTCGTGGATCAGGCAGAGTCTCTGCTGGGGTTCTTGGACATAATCTGGGCTCAAGCACTGCAAGGACACCGGAATGACCTCCAAGCGTTGCGAGATCGGCTCCATGCCGCGCATGAGGATCGACGCGAGATGTTGAGGCGAACACAGGAGTTTGATCTGCCGATTATGCTTGGGGAGTTGTATGAGACGGTCGTGCAGGTTCGGGAAAACATTCTCGGATTGGACATCAAGCTCACGAAAGACACCAAAGAAAATG
Organism: Zasmidium angulare; assembly: GCA_002786045.1. Taxonomy (NCBI): domain Eukaryota; kingdom Fungi; phylum Ascomycota; class Dothideomycetes; order Mycosphaerellales; family Mycosphaerellaceae; genus Zasmidium; species Zasmidium angulare. The sequence continues at coordinate 2,219,463 of NHNX01000003.1, forward strand.
TTTGCATTCAGCTAAAGCAAGATGCCGAAGATCTTCTGAAAGCTCTTGAGATGGATGCAGTGATACTCTCCTACCGGCAGCAGTGTCAAGTCAGCGGGACCACGGAGACTGTTCACGCATTCGCACGCGTCGTTGCTCAAGGCCTTCAGCCCACTAAGACGACCGACGACAACCTACTGTCTGGACCACGCGCGCTGATCATGTCCCTCAAAGCCATCGGGGCTCTATCCAAGGCCACTCAGGCCGACGACGTCCTTGCCACGATGTACATGCATTTCGACAAGAAACGAACAACTCCTCTAACGCTGGGTGCTCAAAGCCAGCTTGACCCGACATATCGTGACTTCCTCGAAGCACGGCTCCAAGACCTCCGAGCTACTGATCCTGGCCCCTACGGCGCTGTGATGAAGCAAGCAGAAATGATGAACAATTTCTCGGTCACTCAACTCGATATGATGCTTGGCTTCATGATCTACCTTGGCATGGTGGAGGATAAGTATCAACTTGGGGTAGTGTTTGAAGAATGCGCCGGCGGGCCTTGGTCTGCGCAGATCTACGATCATGGTGATCCTGAAAGCCACCTGAAGGATACAGTATGGCTATATGGCGACAACGCAGAGGCCATCTGGGTTAAGCGACAGGAGTGGGACAAGTATGCAAAGCGATACCGAAACACCAAGTGGTGGTGGGCAGAAGCAGAGGCAGTCAACAACTTCATCGGAAAGGATGGATCACGCCGCACGTCGACGTGGTCATGCTTCACTTTGCCGACGTTCGACAACCCGAAAATCGCTACTCCATGGGGACTGATTGAGAATGTACCGAACGACATTAAAGCGGCGAACGATGAGAAGAAAGCGTGCAAAGATACCATGAATGTGATCATAGCCGAATGGAAGAGTCGCGAAGCCAATGCACGGCAGAAGAGGGGAAATCAGTCAGCTCAGGTAGCCGAAGATGGCGGCGAGGATGGGCTTCGCATCGATGCCCAGGATGTAGAGCATGAAGTCGATTCTCTGCCTCCAACACCGATCTCGCCAACTCCTAGGAAAAATGGCACGAAGAAGCAGAAGAGTGAACGATCGTCTTCGAAGCAGCCTCAGGGACTGCAGGTCTGCAAATTCTTTCAATCTGGGGCTTGCAAGAGTGGGAATGCTTGCAAGTTTGCGCATACGAAGACTGCCGAGGAGGCCGACAACATAGCTACTCACTCCAAGAGAGATCATACCAGAGGCACGAAGTCTATCAAGGCTCAACACTCTACTCATCCTGAGCCAAAGCAGCAGAGACGGCCTTCAGCTACACACAATGCTCCACAAGGAGCACCTTCGACTGCAGCAGTCAAGACCAGCAAAAGAGCCAAGCAACAATCTCCAAAGCAGGAACAGGAGAAGACATCCAAAATGCACAAATCCAGCGCCAAGCTTCGTACAGATGACAACGAAAAGACACCTCGACAAGGTCTCTCCGGCAATGGCAAGAAGCGAGCAGTACCTGGATCCACGCTGAATGGAGGCAACATGACGGCAGCGGAGCCAAAGCCAGGCGGTCCTTCTCGCGCGGCGAAGAAGGGGAGCGATGCAGCAGGTACATTCGCACAACATCTGGCGAAGATGGAGGCACTGAAGAAGAGTGGGCAGGTACAGCCTGGATGGGGAGAGTTGGCAAGATGAGGTTAGGAGGCTGAGTGTACTTGTGCACATGTCTAACCTTGGAGGCCGTCATTCGAGTAGTAATCTATGATACTCAAACCAATTCGAGCACCTCGATATATGAGCCATCGTTGACCTCCAATGACACTCGAGCGACATGCTCCTGCTGGGGTGGGATTGTGTCTAGGCAAGCCGCCCTCAGTAGTGTATATCGAGTAATATGTGCCCGCAATACGGCAGTGCCATAAAGAGAAATCATGGGTCTCTCGAACATCGTGCCAAGACAGCGTGCAACCCCCTTTATGGTTCGTTGGTTAGCTAGCAAAGGTATTTGGGTGCAAACAAAGTATACGGGATTGCTACAACCTCGGGTGAGGCGGACAAGGATGTCGCCCGATTCCGTGCTTTTGGGCACTGCGAAGTGAAAGTCGTTCAAAGTTTGCTTTACGCAGACGATTCTGTGCTCTGCGGAGGTGTGACACCACCTGAGGTCCATGGGATTCATGTATGATATGTGACCACAGGACCATCTGCGGCTAGTAGAGTCAGCCCCTTCTCCAGGGCTAGTGTCCTCGAGAGCACCACTAATGGTAACATCGTGTAGCGTCTGCTCCAGAGTGTAGCACATACCAAGCTTCGTGTGAATAGGCATCTTCATATTCATCGAAGTCGCGATGTCGTTTCGTTCCCGCGGATGCATAGTTCCTTCAGGGGCGAGCAGATTGGCCGGTGTGCTATGAAGTAGCTGCTTTGCAAGTAGATCTCCAAGATTGGATCGAAATCGAGGGCACGCCTGAGCGAATTGCCTATACAGCGCATTTAAAGAGGTAAGCACTGAGCCACTGTCGCCTGCGATCCCAGCCTTTGTCGTCTTGGTGGTCTCTTCCTCTTCCACGTCTTTATCGACCAGCTCGTCATAAGTACACGCATAGTCACATAGTATCTGTATGAGAGGCTTCCGGTAGTCTGGAGCCAATCTTGCTGTAAAGCACTGCGGGACTAAAGCAAGCATTGCGTAAAGTCGATCTCTCGGCTCAGTGCATTCCCGTCGTTGGTGCATTGCGATAGCATGACTCAGGTCCCATAGATCCCCTTGAGCGAATTGATCAATGTTCAGAAAGAAGTCCCGCAAGGCTGCCGTTTGCTGTTGCTGGAGCTCATCATGGTCCGTTCTTCCTCCGTCTATGCGCCACCCCCACATGCTCTGAACCTCGTGGTCGACATAAGGAAACAAATGGCCCAGCGTAAGCTGTGCTGAACCAACAAAGACTTTGATATCTCGGGCTAGAAAATTCTCTTGAACGATCCACAGTCGATTGAAGTAAGGATTCAGGGCGAGAGCGATAACAGCCTCCCACCAGTGAAATTCACCATGGGGAGAATAGACGTACGACTTCTGTTGTGAGGCTTCGATATGGCGGAGTAACGCTGCTACGGGAGAATCTGGACCGTGGCTGCCGATGCACGCCGCCACCATGCGTGCATTGCTGTAGATGGAGCCCATAAGCCGGATCTGCGCACTCTTCTCCTCTGGGTCGTCTTGATTGATGCATAGTGTGTCGATCCAGTATCCCCCATGAGTACCAGATCGCAGCATTTGTAGTAAGGCGTGCCAGCAACTCTTACGGACTTCTGTTCGATGTCCGTCTAACATAATCGGCGTCGTTGAGGTAGGATCGCCCCAGGCGTACGAAATTGCAACGTAGACGCCGGCGACATCTTCGAGGCTGTGCGTTGACAAAAAACAATCAAGCCCGCCGTACGTGTCGTCGCTATCGGGGTGGATGCGTAGAAGGCGAATCTGCTTCTCCGGATCGGCCAGCTTTGAGACGACTCGAGGCATTTTCCGTCAATGTACGCAAGGTATCGTCGAATCGCCAGCTCAAGGTGCGATACGAGGATTCAGGACAAAGTACAAGCTCCAGTCCCAATTCCTGGTGCTGATCTCTTTTGTTCCCTGCCGATCACGATTCAACTGTGAAAGTTACTGGATTATTGCATTCGGCCAGGACGAGCCTTGGTATATGAGCTGAAACGAGGCACAGTCTCGAACACAGATGACATCCCTAGTTTACCTGCAGGCGGCTTGCGCCAGTGTTCGTTACCGCGCCTCGACTGCGCCCGTAGCTGTGCCTGATCCCTGTCTCCAAATTTGTGTAACACACATCACTTGATAGCACTTCAAGGTCACTCGTAGCTCCACGGTTGTTGCCTTAAGTTGCATTCTTATGAAATGAAAGAGGGTGGGATAGTTCCATGTGTCATCTGCTCCATTCCCGGCCAGCGACAGCCATCGGTTCCTGTTGCAACACCACTGTCTGGATCTGTGACGAACACGAGCAGAGCCCAGCGGCATAGCCACAAAAACAAGCAAACCCTTTTGCACAGAAAGGAGTGACGATGCAAAAGGTGCCAAGTCAGGCTTATTCGGGTGAAGTCGAGCGAAGATGGACGCACTGTAGAAGCTTGCAAGGTGCAGCCTGGATGGGCGAGTTTATCACGGCGAGGTGTATACTTGCAGGGCTAAAGTATCTTTTGGGGAGTCATCTCATGTCTCTCGGATGGGTCTGTGGGTGTGATGAGAGGGAGTCGGTACCTAGGATCAGGCTGGCACGAGGCCACGAAGTCGGCAGCAGATAGAGCATATCACAACAGCTATACCAAGCCCTGCAATCTACTCCTACAACTTGCTTGTCGTCCGTATGGCTGGCTAAAATGATACCCAGCATATAAGACACCCTCATCGTCGACCAAGCTGCGACAAAGATGGCAACCGGTACCACGGTGCTGATCCTGACTCCTTTAACGCAGCAGTACCGAGTCATCACGCTTACGCGGCCGATATACTTAACGACTGCAACACTGATGTGACACTGCAATGCGCCCGACACATGTGGGCGTGGCTTGTTGGGTATATGTACTTGCGCAAACTCCAGCTGCGAATAATGATCTGCGCAAAGATGGGAGAGACATTCTATCCGGACCATCCCGAGTACGTCAGACGCTGTGTCAACGTTCGGCGAATTAAGGCTAAGAGTAATATAGTTTGAAGCTTTCGAGACGCCTCTAGTACTGTTCTCGATGGTCATCGCTGGAAAACTCGATCGAGGTTCGCCAAGCTTTGCCAGCGACCGCAACGCCGTACTTTGAGGGACCGATTCACCGCACCGCCAAGGCTAGGGTAGTCCATGCAAAAGGTCCTCCAGAGAGATGGAGCCAGACTTTGAAGAAGGATGTCGACGCTCGCAGCGCTAGGAAAGCCTACCTCCCAAGTCAGGCGCTGGCAGCAGTAAGAGCCGGGCTGCCTAATGTGGTAATGCGGGCAAGCCGGGTTTGGGCTGCGAAGCGCCTGAAGACAACCTGGGGGAAAAGGTCATTTGAGCGCTATCTTAAAATCGAATTTTCGAGATACTGCCCTTAAACCTGCAATACACATCCTACAAATATAAGTTGGTTCTGAAGAATTACCTAAGACACCTACTCGCTGTATTTTGAACTCGATTATCTCAAAACCCTAAGGGCTGAAACGCGCATAGTAGAAAACTGCCTAAAAGTAGCCGAGAGAAGGCTTTGCTTTCAGGCTGTTATATAATGCGACAACGTCATATAAGTACGCTTTGAATATGAGCTTGCTCTCCTTACGACGCGCTACGAGCTCATATATATATCAAGAATATTTAATGTTGTCGCAAAATGTCGTGAGGCTGGAGGGCTAGTAGCGCAGACTTGACCCTAGCCTCCAGTTTGGCATCAGACCCTTGCTGCGCAAGGCTTTTCCAGCAAGGGTCTGACTTGGGAGGTAGAGGAAAGCCACCTTGTCAGAAGACAACTAGCAGCGGTGAAGGGGCGCAGAGCAGAGTCCAAGTCTAAGCAGAGGGCGTGGGTTACGCCCCGAGCGAGGAGGGTGAGGTTCTCGTCCAGAGATCATGCTGGCATTGAGTAACGGCGAAGACTTCGTCATGGAAGAAGAGGAACTGCACAGGTAGAGATCAGAGACCCAGGTGAGCGTAACCTTTTCTCCCGCTAGAGCCAGGATCAATACTAGTCGAGGTCGTGCGGCCATTGCCAAGATCAGGAAGTGCGTCAGCACCTTGTGCTGTCGCAGGGCTTAGGCTACGGGCTTATCATCGCAGCCAGTGCGAAAATACCTCCCTAGAATGGGACGCAGGAACACTGACCGGCACTGCGGTCAGGGAGTACGAGAACGTGGAGGCCGATGACCAACGACGGCCATGACCGCCTTCCTTAAATGGCCTTCACTTTTGATCAGGTCTTTGCAGAGCCTTGACCTGCACGAGCATTGCTTAGCCCTATCCCCCAATAACCCTAACCCTATCCTTAGGCCACGTGCGAGCTGGTAGGAAACTAGTGTGCTTGAAGTCTTGTTCATCGCTTGTGTCCGCGCCCTTCTGCATGGGCATTCAAATCTAAAAGCAGGCAATTAGTGTGGTTCGGGTCCAGATCGACGCTCGCAGCTGCAAAATGCAGTAATATAATTCGCTGCTTCATAATTGCTGCTACGTTGAAAGCTAGCCTGGTCGTAGCCCCAAGCGGTATTCCTTCGAAGGATTCAGGATCATTAAACTTCAGGTGGGTATACTAGCGCAACAAACACTCCTACGACAGCATTAGAAGTCAAGAAAGGACCTTACTCAAGACTTCGGCCGTCGCCTGTCGCTCTTGGATCTCCATCAAAGACCAACCGGTTGTACCAATGTGTCGCCGCCAAATAGCTCCCGTTGAGCCACAAGTGACTCTTGGCGGCCACGGCCCCACGTTAGCATCCTCCCGCATATTGGTCTAGGGCAAAGCTGAATCGGTGACTGTGGTATGGTGTCGGGACGCGGCTACGTTCTAGGCATTCCTTTCGCTTGACCTCACTTTAGCTGCAGACAATGGTGATAGGGTTTGGTGAATAGGACTGTGGCAATATTGATGTCCGGTGACCCGATATACTTGATACACAGAGCCGCATTCGTGCTGGAAGAGACTATTTGACAACACTGATGACTTGCTGGGATAATGCCACCTCCTCGGCCACAATCGAACGTCAAGAAGCAGTTCAGGCCGGATGTGCACGATAAGACCCCCACAGGGACTGGTTCCTCAACGCGCCGAAATGAAGGCACAACGAAGGAGAGAGCCCCGCGACGATCCAAGAGATTGAGTGCAGGGGTACCGACAAAACGCGATAGAGACGAAGCTGCGGCCGTCAGTAAGGATCGCACGACTCTGGACAACGATGAAGTCCAACAGAAACAGAAACGCCAACATCACGCCGGCGCAACTCCACAGTTCATCTCATTCGCGAGCACAGCCGACCTCCTGGTTCACCTCAGCACGCGGATAATCGAACTCATGAACGAACGCAACTACGACTCTCCATTTCTCAGTTGTCTCGCCCGTGACATCGAGACGTCTCGCAACACAGGACGATCAAGGGTCATCCAAGGCTTCAAGCTCATGGCCGAAGCACTGCCCAACTATCGCAACGAGGTCCAGAACGCAACCTGTACGGTAGACGAGCATCATGACAGAGCGCAGGTTGTTATGACGATGAGAGTCTCAGGCTTCGTGTTTGGAACTGTAGGACAGAGCTCCAGTCTCTTCACATGGACGAGGAGCGGTGATAGATGGAGCTGTGCGGCATATTGTGTCTTACGAGGTATAGAGGAATTTTACTAGACGAGGCGAGGCTGTGTCACAAACCCTTTGGTACCCTGGAGCTGGACCAGCTGTCAAAGCTTCCATGTAGAGCCTCACGACCTCAAAAGACGGGCATCTTCACAGCGTCCAAGTCATAGAACCACGTATCAAGACTTGCCTGGTCAAAGACACACTCCATGGTCGCATTGCCTTTCCAAAGCGGCCGCAATGGCCAAGCGCAAATCTGCTCATTCTGCCCCTGGTTTTCTCCAAGCAGCACTGTCGCATTCAGCGTGCCTGGCGCGACACCCTTCTCCACCCAGTCGATCATGACTTGGAAGTTGGTCTGCGGGAATGGTGCATTGGGTTGGTAGGGATTGTCAGAGCAGTGAGCCGCTCCAGGGATGGAGTAGAACTTGTACCATTCACTTAATGCCGCTTCACTGGCGTTGTACGACAAGTGTGGGTACATGATCTTCCTGACTGACTCGCGGTATCGCACTGAAGATGCTGTCGGGATGGAGTTGTCGCTTTCGCCGTGATAGTGCAGGATCTTGTTGCCGGCTTCTTGCCACAGGGACAGATCGGGCCATGTGGTCTGCAAAGAGTCGGAGTACATGTGAAGGCCCAGGATCATCCATTCCTTGAGTGTGTCGTAAGTCACATCTTCAATGCCTGGGAGTGTGGATGAGTTCTGAAGCAGCAGGTATCGCTCGACCCATTCCGCTCCGAGACCACTTTCAGCCAACTGCCATTCGCCAGTGGTATCGTTGTATGCGGTCGCTCCGTCCACGAAAGTTGATCCAGGCTGGTACGGCAAATAGACTTGGCGGCCTTTGCTGTCTTGCAGTCCTTTCAGAATCTGTTTGGCAACCTCAACCCCTTGAGCTGTTATAGTACCGTTCTGCGCAGGTGCTGCGCTGGCCATCATACTCGCTGCAGACGCTGGGCATGAATACGGAGTGCCAATGATCGAGTCGTAATCGAAATTCAGAATGCAAAGATCTGTCCGCGAGACCACTCCATCAGTCTTTCCGTCTAGAGAGTCGCAGGCTTCGATCGTCTAAAAGCGGAGGATATAAGATCAGCAATTACCTTAGATATGGAACAAGAAGCCTTTTGCTCTTACGGCGTTAGCGATCTTATCGAGCTCGCAGGTCGGTGGGTAGTAGCCCAGGGTCTGTTCGACGATTCCGGATTGAAGATGGTTGACCTGTTGGAAAGAGTAACGTAGTGCTGGTGCACCGATGATTGCACCATCGTACGTCTCTGCGAATCGCTGGACCTGGCTGAAGCCTTCGCGGCCTCCTTCCGAGCAGCCCTGTGGGTGTATCAGCATTGTGGTCTCAAGGCAGCAGACACCGTGTATTGTGATCAGAAGCGAGGCTGATTTACCTGATAATATGTGTACAAAGAACTGTTCGTCTGGTAGAAGTTGTTGGTGAACGCCTTGCCAATGACAGTCATCTCATGGATGGCTTGATAACCTGCAGGGTCATGTCAGTTGGATTTGATAATGTGAACGATACTATACGCCCTACCAAACATGTATACAGCCTGCCAGTTGACAGTATTGTTCGCAAGGAGGAAAACAGCGTCCTGGTTGACATCAAAGCCTCCGAATCCGCCATCCGTGAGACCACTCGCTGCACCATAAGGAATGGCACCAGCAACTGACATGTTGCCCGAGTTGATAGCCAAACCGCCGCCTCCAGTGGCTAGGAATCGGTTCTCGAACTTCTCGGGCGCAGGGAGCCAGTAAGTAAGCAAGACTTGGTCGTCAGCTCGTCCATTGTGGGAGTAGGCGAAGGTAACGTTGCAGTAAGAGATCACTGCGTCGGGATACATGACGTTTGAGATGCTGATGTTGTAGAAGGCGCTGGCCGAGACCGAGGATTCGTTGATGGTAATACCCGGGTAGGCATCGTGAGGAAGAGATGCTCGAGCATGCGTCGTTGAGCAGACATTGGCAAGGCTCGAGGCACTGACAATGCCTACTGCAAGGCCAAGAAGTTGCAAATGGCGAAGCATTTTGGGCGTCCGACAAAAAGCGAGAGTGTCTTCGCCTTTAGCCACCGAACGGCGTCCTCTATGGGCTTTAATGTCTGCTTCCCCTCATCCAGTGCCCATGGGGAGATCTTCTAGCGTTGTGCCAATGCATCATCTCCGATGTTCGCTTGAATGTGCATCACATTGACTGACGCGTCAGTCAAGCCCAGTTCTTGAGGTGAGAAAAATGCTAGCCTCTAAGGTCAAATCCGTGATCTCGGCCGAAGTTTAAGTTGACATGGTCATGGGAGCCGTGGAACGCAGATCCCGGCTGAGTCTTCTTCCAGCCACGACATTTACGTTGAAGCTTGCCGTACTATGGGGTCTCACACTACATAGCGATACATCGGATGCTCGTCTCCAATGTCAAAGATGTCAGATGGCACCTCTCGATGGTCTGCCTTCCCATGCTTTTCGTCCCGCCGCTTGTTTTCCATCCAAAGAAGGACGCTGAAGATTGCAGCCAATATACAGCCACCAAAGAGCAATCCAGCGCAGATCGCCATACTTTTGACGTACAGCGGTGCCTGATCTTTCGGAAACAGATGAGCTCCCAAGATCGAGCCGCTCTGCGCAACAACGCCGAAGATGATCAAGCTAGCTCCACGTTTCGATGCCGAGCCTTGATTATCCGTGATCCAGACGAACGTGAGAGCGCTAGCCGGAATACCGCCACAGAGGATCAAAAAAGTGCAGAAGTAGCGCACTCCAGATGTCTCGACCAGGCTGAGCAGCAGATAGCCGATCCCGCCAATACAGCTGAGGGCACAGACGAAAGGCCCACGCATTCCCATTCGATCCGAGATCGTGCTCATGATAACACAAACGATGAATGTCATCAGATTTGGAGGTGCTACAAGCCCTTGAGAAGCAAGCTTGTCGCCGATGCCGATCTCCTCGATGATAGTGGGCAGGAAGGCTGGTAGAGAGTTGAAACTACTGTTGAAGCAGAAGATGATCGCAGCGCCGAGGTAGTTCTTGTAATCGTAGAATGCGGCAAAGACTTGTTTGAAGTTGAGTTTGCCTTCTTCTTCTTGCCCTCGTCCTTTGATGGCTCGAGCTGAGACGATTTCGTTTTGTCTGGCCGTGAGGAAACGGCATTTGTTTGGCGCTTTAGGTAGTACGTATCCTGCGACAAGGGCGAGGATAATGGTAGGAGCACCTTCTATGATGAAGAGCAACTGCCATCCTTGGAGAGCCGTGCGGGCGTGTAGGATGCCGTATGCCATAGCAGATGCGAAGCAGCTTGATAAGGGGCCCGTAGAGAAGAACAAGCCGTAACGAAACCCGATCTCTCGGCGGTTGTAGTAGAAGGACTGCAGCAGGCATACATCAGCTTAAAGTCATCTTTAACGATCTTCCAGGACGCATACCAGAAAAAGCGGAATACCGGGAGCATATGCTACAAGTAAAGGGCAGAAGGTCAGCAAGTGTCTCAGACATGAAAAAGGATGCTTCCTGCCCTTTGGCATACGTACCAGCCTCGAACACCCCCAAGAAGAACCGACAGACCATCAGCGTAGAGAAGCTGGTGGCAGTTGCTTGCAACATGCTGACCGTGCCCCAGCCCAGTGCAGCACACATGACGAAGACCGGTGGTGAGACCACTTTCCAGACCAGGATCAACCAGTGGAAGCAGATGTACGCGATGAAGTAGGTCGTGATGAGCCACGCGTACTGGTCCGATGTGATTCCCAAGCTCTTTCCCAACCCGGATGCGTAGGCGTTGCCTATATTTCCTGGGTCATGTTAGCAACACAGGGATGGTGTGAAGGTACCATGTCTGGACATACCTCGATCAAGAAAAGAGCAGAGGTTGATGATCATCAGCCTGCGAACGTTAGTGCTACCCTGCCACGTGTGTAAACCGTTCACTGACATCAAATCAAGCAAAGGTCCAACTTTCTCGCGGCCTGCTTCTCCTCCTGAGCATTATACTGCACCAAGGCAGCATCATCGACGGACTTCGCAACCTCATCAATGTATTGAGTCTCGCCCATGGTCTTCTCTTCCACAACAGAGGTAGTCATATCAAAGTGGACACGAGAGCAATGACAGGTTCTCGAGGTATGATTGGAAAGAGTTCGAGCTGATCTTCGAGAGACTTTGGCCATCCATGCTCCCCATATATCTCACCCCAACAGTGCGGGATAGCGTACGCACGGGGAAGCACTACTGCTGGTTGGGGTGATAGTCTTCAGCCGGGCTGAGCGGTAAGATGCCGTGAGCCAGATTTCCACCGGAGGGAGGCCGCTATGTTTCCGGAATCCTCCAGAGGGGTGATGCCGAGATCGAATGGTCGTTGGCTGTGAAGGCCGTACAAGAGGGTTACCTCGAGACGATCCGTTAGCCACATTGCTAAAGTTCGCAATCAGTAACTCACTTCGTCCTGCATATAGGGACCATTGACCACACCGCATATACTGTTATCCCTACTCCCAACCATCATACCACGTCAACACAAGCAAGCATACATCCACCCACCATGGCCGACCTCCCCGAGTTCAACATCCTCACCCCCGTCGGCATGCTAGGCTACGGCTTCCGCGCCGACCACTTCTGGTACGGTATCGAAAAGTACTCCCCAGCAGCCATAATCGTCGACAGCGGCTCCACAGACGGCGGCCCCTACAAGCTCGGCATGAACAAGATGACCTGCGGTCGAGGCTCCTACATCCGCGACCTCGAGCCCCTCCTCGACGCCGCCTACCACAATAATACCAAACTCCTCATCGGCTCCGTAGGCGGCGACGGCAGCAATCTGCACGTGCGGGAGATCTTCGAGATGGTAAGGGGGATTGCGGAGGAGAGGGGTTATGCGTTTAAGATTGCGACGATTGAGGCGGGGGTTGAGAGGGAGTTGGTTGTGGAGAGGATGAGGGGTGGAAAGGTTAGGCCTTGTGGGCCTGTGCCGGAGTTGACGGAGGAGGATGTGAGGTCTGCGGTGGATGTTGTGGCGCAGATGGGTTGTGAGCCTTACTTGAAGGCGCTGGCGCAGGATCCGGATATTATTCTTGGTGGGCGGTCGTATGATCCGGCTCCTTATGCAGCGTTCTCGATGGCGAGGGGGTGTGAGCCGGGAGTGGCGTGGCATATGGGCAAGATTATGGAGTGTGGTGGCATGATGGCTGTACCCAAAGGACGTTCTATGGTTGCCACGATGCGGAAGGACAGCTTTGACCTCACACCGCTGGCGCCAGAGGAGCGCACCACGCCATTGTCTGTTGCTGCTCACACACTCTACGAGAAGACGAGGCCAGATCGACTTCCAGGTCCAGGCGGTGTATTGAATCTGGATGACGCCAAGTACGAACAGATCACCGAGAAGACCACCCGCGTACGAGGAGCCAAGTTCGAAGCAAGACCATATCAAGTAAAGCTCGAAGGCGTGAGCAAGCTGGGCTACCGCACAATCTTCATTGGTGGCATTCGAGATCCGATCCTGATCAGCCAGATCGATGACTTCCTGGAGCGAGCAAGGCAGTACACGCAAGCGCTATTCCCCGAGCTCGACAAGTCTGAGCATTGCCAGCTCATATACCACATCTACGGGCGAAACGCAGTCATGGGACCTCTCGAGCCAGATATGAGCGTCGGTCACGAGATTGGCATCATGGGTGAAGTTCTGGCTCCGACGCAAGAGCTCTCTCACACCATCGCTAACAACGTCCGCGCCACGATCCTGCATCAAGCGTATGATGGCCAACTTGCCACGACGGGGAACTTTGCGTCTCCTCTATCGCCGCATGAGCAGGAGGCTGGAGCGGTGTTCAAGTTCAGCCTGTACCACTTGATGGATCTCGAGGCCGGAGAGGAAGCATCTCTTTTCCCTATCACAATGCACGACGTCAGGGCGACCAAGCAACCTCGTGCATTGAGCACTATCAGCAAGGAGCAGTACCAAGCTATCGACACTGGCAAGCTGAAGCCTCTCAACCACAAGGCAATCCCATCAGGTGCAGCCAAGCTGGCGGAGATCGCCCGCGTCGTGAGATCCAAGAACTCAGGTCCTTTCGAGCTGACGCTGGACGTCATGTTCGACACCATGGAGGCTTACCAGCGGGTGAAGAAGGCCAACCTGTTGACTAATGCGACCATCAAGAAGTTGTACAGAGTTCAAGATAAGGACATCCTTGTCAATATGTACTTCGAGCCGGCGTTGGGGTGGAAATGCACCATTAAGCGACCTTGGGCGCAAGGAAGCATAGGTGAGAGGGATACGCTGGGCACACAGCAACACGCACCGCTTTTGACGATCGAAGTACCGCCGGCGGGATCCAAGTCTGTGCCGATCATCGGTGCGACCGAGTCGTCGGCGCCGAATGGAATAGCGGTGATGACGAATGGTGTGAACGGCCACAGATGATTCTGAGATTTTGATTTGGCGTTTGGAGGATGTTTTCTGCGCGATACCATACGTAGCCATCGAACACTGGCGAAATGATTTGGAGTTCAGTCTTCATACTGCTCAGAAGTTCGCGTCAAAGTTTTGGGTATCGAAGAAGTTGAAATTGGACGGATCGTCCATCGACCATGGCAGATAGAAGCCAGCGCTTGTGTCCACAAAGCCGAAGCCGAAGTCGTTACCAGGGACAGAATCTGGCTGATCGTACTGCATAGGCCCAGCATTGTCGGTCTCAAATGAGAGTTGATGCTGACGTCCTTCATTCGTGCCATCTGCATTGGTCGCAGCGGCTTGGATGTTCGCGGATGCTTGATATGCCTGATCGACATGTGAGTTCGACGCATTGTTACGACGATTCGTTTCTTGTTCGCTAGTCGCATTCGTCGTTAGGTCGACTGCTGGCTGGTCCACTACACGATTCGGTGTCCACGACCTTAGCTGTCGCTTGATGATGTCAATGCTACGACGAATGCCAGGCGTCTGTCGAGATTCGCCTTCCAGAACTTGGAGCAAGACCGCGAGGCGTTTAGTCGCATCTTGCCGCCTGCGAAGATCTGTTGACCTCATCTCGTGCACCTCCACGGTCGCAGCAGTGTATACGCAGTAGCTGACAAGGTAGGTCATTTTCCGCCAGTGAAATGTCCGTCCGTAAACCACGAACATGTCGTGCACTGTCTGGGCACTGTTCATACACACGCTGCTGGCGTGTGATGCACACTCGGGCCAATTGAGGTAAGGCCGCCAAAGGATGATGTGTAAGGTGTGGTATAGCAGGTTAAGGGACAGGATGTGCGGCGGTGGACACACCTGGCAATCGGAGGCCATCTTCAATTCTGTGGGAAGTTCGTTATACCAAACACGAAGCTTGTCCTCTATCCTGGCCTGTCTCTCTTTGAGGGCGACTGCTGACATGCGACTTGGAGAAGGAAGCATTATCATCTCTATGATGGATCCAAGGCGGCAGAAGAACTGGAAACAGGTTGTCTGCCAGGTGTCCGTCCCGGGGTAGTCGTCATAATCGTGAGGTAGCCAAAGATAGTGGTCGTCAGCATGGTCCAGAAACTCCAGAGCAGAAGCTGGGAGTTTGGAGAGTGAGGGAGGTCTTCCAAGCGACAAGCTAATCGATTTATCCCAGATGTAGGCTGAACAGTAGAGCCTTTTGCGAACTTCGAGCTCGACTGGAGTCAGCTTCTCGATATGCATCAACTCCTGGAAATTGAGATGTAGTCCTAGATCAGTCATCATGCGTATGGCCATACCCAGATATAGCCAGCCTTCTGACGTCTTGCCGACCGCACACTGACGACCGCTCAAAACCAAGAGACCTTGGATAGTGGGAATCTTAGGCTTGGTGGCTCCCAGCTCGTGCAGCAGGAGCTCTTTTGCTGTTGACAAGAACATCTCGCCCTTTTGGGCCACTTCATTCTCTGGAGACTCGGCGTCTAAGTGCCGCGCCGAGAGGGCGAGAATGCAATGCAGCAAAAACTTTGAATAGTACGGCCCACCAAGTGCCATATCCATAATGAAGCCTACGACCATTAATTACCAGCCAAAGGGCCAGACTTATGATGACACTTACAGGGTCGATAGAGATAGTTGTGCAAAGGGTATTGCCAGACCCAGAACCAGTTCAGAAGCTTATGAACGAGGGCAGGATCGGCTCCTAAGTCCTCTGTGGTCTTGGCTTCCACCAAGGGCGTCCAAACCTCGTTCAGCATAACGTAGTTGTTCTCCAGTGCGGCAGCGTGTTCCCTCTGTAGATTCTGGTGCATCTTCGGAGGCCGCTCCATATGCCAGCCTGTCAAGCCGGCATCAGAGAAACGTGAGGTAGGCCCATGATAGGTGAGGTGGCCGTGCTCATCATGGCCAACGTGAGGGGAAATATCATCCTGTTCGGTGATGCCGTCGGATGCATATTGGGTCCTGGGGATGTGATCTGTCGGTGATCGAGCCATGTGTGCTTCAGTCATCGATGAAGTTGGCGAAATAGGATGCTTTGACTGGGCGAGCTCAGCCTGGAGCCGCTCGATGCGGGCATTGGCATGCTCGAGACGAGACTCGGTCGCCCTTTGTGCATAGTGGCAATGCTCGTTGCTCTGGCGGCAGCGCCGGCAGGTGGGCTCTTTGCCATCGCATCGTATCTTTCTGCGGCGGCATTGAGCACATGCAAAAGCGTATCTATGACTCGCGTTAGAGAGTGCTCAATACCTTCGCGATATCTCTGAAGGAGCGTTGTGAACAGATCCCCCCGATGGAAAGGCAATGCCTGTGCCAGTGGAGGTTTATTGGCGATCATGCTTACCTGCGTGGCGTCTTTTGCCTCGTTGCCGCAGTGCTCATGTCTGCCACGCACCCTTGGCGTGGAACCGATGTGGTTCATGTTGGAGCTGATGGGTTGAAGAAGAGATGTGGTGCGGCTGGAGGATCGAAAACTAGCCGAACTCTGATGATCCTTCGAGAACGTGGAGTCGAGCCGAGCGGGGTAACGAAAGTACAGGGTCGAGAGAGATTTTGTAGTTGTCTTTGGGGCGTACAGATCGCGCATATGTGCTTCTCCAAACGAACAAGCGCACAAGCAATCAAACTCGCAATGCAGCTATAGTCGCGCTGCTGACACGTGGGCAAAAGCGTGTCGGGAAGCACAGACGACAGCGCAGCCTTGCTTCCAGCCCAAGACGGCAGGAGCACACGGGCACCGAACAAGAGACTTTGCCTTTTGCTCTGCAGACCTATGGATTCACGCAAGAAAATGACGATGTTTCACTGCATGTTGCCAGGTTGTTAAGCGTGGTCGATCTTCATAAAATCGCCATGGCATTACAAGGACTCGCAACACCACCCACAACATTCAACGGCTGACTACTAAAGAAGAAAGACCACTTCCGCAGCCTTTCACACTGTACGCTCAATTCCTCCAGATCCCACGACTCTCCAATCATCATACCCCACCCACTCAAGAACACCTCATGCATACAAGCACCAGCCGGTCTCACGAAGGGCATAGCCTCATACGCCACAGTGTCCGACGCAACAGCAGCAAATCCATTCTCCCAATGCCACTTCAAAGCCTCTTCAGAAGCTTCTAGCCCACACGCAGCTCTAGGGTTGCGGTACGGCAGCGCCAATTTCTCTTCCTGCGACAGAGCTTTATACGCCACCGTCCAGCCTGTCCTCACAATCAATACATCACCCTGACGAAACTCAACGCTCTGTTCCTTCGCCACTTCGAGCAGCTGCCAAAGCGGTATTCGAAAACACTCAAGAGGTGAGAACGCGATGCCTTTTCTCACCGCATAAGCATACCAATCCAGCAACACTCCCCTGGCCACAATGCCCTTCTGCGCAGCATTATGCATCCCCAACTTACTCCCAGCCTCCGGCCCTGAGATCTCCTCCTGAGTAACGCCGTGATAATACCTCACACTTCCCTTCTCTGGGAAGTCCTGATACGGGTAATGTCTCAAGCCATCGAAATGACTCGATCCTTGCGTGTCCATGTGCAGTGAGTCGTCATTGGATCGACCCTTGGCGTTGATGCGGTGGATGCATGGCTCTCGAACAGGGTTCATTGGTCGTAGGAGGAAGTCCAATGGCAGGTTTAAGGGGATTCTGAGACCTTGCTGGATTTCAAGTGAGGCTGCTTTGGTTGTTTCTGGGGTGAGGAGGTTTAGACGGCCTAGTTCGTCGTTGGGACCGAAGAGGTTCCAGGCGCTGAAAGGTGGATCCCCGGCCTTAAGAGGCAGTTGGTCGAAGGAAGGGAGCTTGATCTCCGTTGGGTTCTTGACGTGAGTTGTGGTAGATCCATCGCTGAGTCGGTGCATTTCATCTCTAACTTCCTTGCAGATGTTTCCGTGTCTGAGTGTAGCAGACATAAAAGCGGGTAGCTGAGTACCGTGACTCGACGAAGCTGTTCAAAATCTTCGGCCAATACAGTCCTTGTCGTAGGGTTCAAGCTCCTGCATTTTGCGAAGGCGGCGACTGGACTGCGGAGGGATTGTGGGCCGGCTGAAAGCCTGTCGGCAAGATGCCGAATACCGAACAGTATCATAGCCATCCCAAGGCATGACAAAGACTCCTCATCTATGCATGTGGACCAGGAAGGAGACCATAGCGATTTATCGCTGCTGACGCCCGCGCGAATGGAGCTGCTTACACAGTGAGATGTCTCAAGACCAAGCTTAGACAGCCCTTTCACGACGTTGCCAACCGTGAAAGCATGTCGAACAATGCCGGACTCTGCGCTCTAATGCAGTTGTCCAAATTTGACTGCGAACATTTCAGCTACAGCGTATGATCTGTTACCATCAATGAAACCCCACGTGGAGATCTCATCTATATCCCTCGTCAATATCTCAACAAACCCCCTCCAGCACAGTAAAATCATCCGTATAAACCCCACCCACATTCGCCGCCCTCTCCCCTAATCCCCTCTTCGCAAAAGCCTTCCAAATCCCACAACGATTCCTCCCTCCCGTCAAAGCAACATCCGAATCCAGAATCGCATTCCTCGCCTGCACGAACGTCGGATTACAAGGCTGCAACGCCAACGCATCCAACACAATCTTCATCCCCAAATACCTCCCATCCCTTGGGACACCATTCCGATCCAGCGAAGGCTCGACGCGGTCCGTGTTGCCGTGTGCCTCGATGAGGTTCCAGAGCATCTCGTAGAGCATCGTGCACCATACGGTGCCGTATTGATGGACCCGGGTTAGGGAGTTGAGGCTGGAGTAGGTGTAGGGGTTGGTTTGCATATTGGTGCTGTAGACGAAGGCGCGGATGCCGACGCCTGGACGGCCTGTGGCGTAGTCGCCGATGGGGTAGTCGGCGTTGCGGGTGTCGCGGCCAGTTATGCGCAGCGCGGTGGCGTAGAAGTCGGACCAGCCTTCGCCCATGCCGCCGGACTCTAGGACGTTGAGACAGCGGGAGTTGGAGGGGCCGCCGGTCATGCGGTTGGTTAGGCCGTGGGTGTATTCGTGGACGACGATGCCGGCTTCGAAGGAACTGTCGCGGTTGGGGACCGTGGAGTTGAAGACGTACATGCGCATACGGGGCATTTGGCCGTCGGGTGGCGTGGCGAAGTTGGCGTTGTTTAGGCCTGAGCCGTCCTGGGTGTTTAGTTGGACGCTGTCGTTTCCGAGGCCTCCGCGGCCGAAGTTGGAGGTTTGGAAGTTGCCGGCTGCTTCGTTGAAGCCGAGGATGTAGAGGATGTCGCGGAACTTGTTGGATGTGTAGAAGAGTTGGATTGTGGAGGCTTCGATGTATTGCTTTGGTTCCCAGGCTTGGCTGAAGGGGGCGCGGAAGATCAGGAGGCGGCTTTCTGGCCTTGGTTCGCTGAGGAACTCGGCGTCGCCGTCTGTGTTTGGTTGTGCGATGGCGTTGTTGCCTCGAGTTTCGAAGTATCGTTGGTTTTCGTCGCGATGCCAGCCAAGAGGGCTCGCTTGGCGGTCGCGAGGGAGGACGTCGTTCCTTCGGCGATTGTTCAGAGGGTCATTGATTGGCCACTGACTATACGTCTAACATCAGCCTTCAAGTCGATCGGCCATAATGAATGTGACATCTTACAAGATTTCGTAGCTGTTGTCAGCAATGTAGTCAGTCACGGCCAAGACCTCACTACCTCCCTCAGCTTCGAGGTATGTCGTGAGCCAATGATCATCAAGGTCCGTCTCGATCCTCCATGCAGGAGCGAGGGATCCCTCAGGTGTGCGGTAATAGACCAACTGGCCAGCAGGCGGGGTCACAACGTTTGAAAGACCTTGTACCGTGAACGAAGTCTGAGTGTCTTCGACGTAATTGCCTTCCGAAGGAGCGATCGGTAGAGCCAAGACATCGGCCACAGTCTCAAGAGCTGGCTCTGGGTTGATCAACGCAGCAGCAGCTGGTGGAGCATCTGGTAATGGCCCGGTGTAGAATGAGTCTCCGTATGAGAAGATACTGCCGTCGGGTTTGACCTGTTCAGGACTTGGTCAATCAATAGACCTCGACATGCCAGTTGAGTACCTTATGACTTACGTTCACGTTGAAGTCGGCGTCATCGATGTCGAAACCAAAAAGCGTCTGCTTGAAGTAGACATGTCCAATGCCATTGCCGGAGACATAATTGTCACTGATACGACGAAACTCTGCTTCCGGATGTATCCTCCTCAAATGTGTCTCAGCCGCTTGGACGTAGTCGCCAGAAGAAGAGGAGACGGAAAGTACAGAGACATCTCCGCTCTCTGCAACATAAGTGGATCGTTGCCGTGGACGAAAGCGATCGATTGTCGAGGTCAATTGACGAGCATGTAACTGATGCTCCGAACTTCTCGCATGTGGATGTGCACCGATGGCAAGTACGAGGCTGGAAAAGACCGCAGCCTGAATTGCGCGAACCATTGCTGACGAGTCTTGGAGGAGATGATGATTGACTTACCACATCGACCTGTCCCAGGACGCCTTTTGTACTGCTTTGCATCCTCATCACTATCACTCGACCCCATCTTGAATGCTACACAAGGCGCTGGGCGACTGCGTTGTGCTTGGCGTCGCCATCAGGAGACGCTTATGCGGCTGCTGTACGAATCCAGCTTTGGCAACTGCCAGCTCGACAATGTTTGTGATTCGACACTAACATGGCACTATGTGCTCTGTATTCGATAAGGTCGCGTGCCGTGTCTTGGACTCGACGGAGTTGGTTGAACGACCTGCCTATTCGGCACTTGGGCCTATGTTCTAGTACAGATCCGGTAGGTAAGAAGACTTCGACAGCCTTGGCAACATCTCGGCCTGGATTAAATCGTTGACATTCATCGAGTCTTGCGGTCGGGCAGAGCGTTGCATCTCTGGATACTCGAAACAGCTGCTGGATGGGCATCCAGACACAGAGGCGGCCATGGCAGCCATGTCTTTTTGCTTACCTGATTTACGACCTCTAAGCATTGAGAGCCACTCGAAGTGTGCTGCAGGCAAGACAGAACTTGGATATCAAGGGACTACCTTTCCTATGATGGGTCGGGTGCGTTGTGCCATCCTAGGTGTGGGACGAAAGGTGCTGTCGCTGTATCTTTGGAGTAAGATGGCAGCGAGTTAACTAGTCGAGTACCACGTCTCGTGTGTGAGTGCATTCGGTCTCTGTACCTGAAGGTTGATCCTCGATCTCGCTTAAGAGCAAGAATCTGCAGCAGATGACAGGTAGCGTCTGTACTTGAGGTATCGAAACATGGGATGTGTCTTCTCGCGATTTGCTCTGCGGCCTGCCGAGCTGTACATTGAATGTGTCTGCAGGATGCTGTACCTTTTCTCCATTCGCCTGCCTGTCCGAATCTTATGGTGGCGACTCCTTGAAGCGCTCCTGCGTCATGCAAGCCTTTGATGTGGTTTTCGAACGCATAACAAGTGGGATGTCGAGTCGTAAGCAAAGGAGGAGCGCAACCTGAATCAAACTTGATGAAGCCCCCATCAAATCCGAGCGACCTCGGCGCCAAACACGTGTTCTTCGCCCAGCTCTGATTGGCTCAATCTGACCTCACTCTCCCACCTCTTCGCCGCGCGACACCTCCACGGCTATACACATTTCCAATTTCGCTTGCAAAAGGCGTCTCGAATCTGGCCGATTGTACCTGAGCCGGCAGAGATGTGCTCCCGGCTAATGCACGCCTACGCGAACCACGCTGGAGCTTGAGCAGGCGTGGCGAGCTTGATGGTCCAGTTTTCGCTCGACCGGCTGCTGCCAAGCAGTTGGGGACGGCATAAATATGAGCCTCTGCACGGCCAGCATGGCTTCGGCAGCAAGTTCGTTGCTTCGACTTTTACGCAGAAGAGCGCTGCTTTGATTGTCGTTATGCTTTGTGGTATAGCAGCCGTGGGCCTTTTGGTCACTGGGTGAGCACAAGTGGGAGCCTTCTTGGGAGAACACATGCTGACATTGAGAACGGGTCTTCCGCAGGATGGAGCCCAGGCAAGCCTGGCCATGGTAATACTGGATGCGACAGCGTTCAAGACGGCTATCAGTGCCAGCCTGAGATCTCCCATTTTTGGTAGAACTGCGACCACCGCGACTAGGCACATTGCTGACGGTCAGCAGGGGACAGTACAGCCCATTCTTCAGTGTGCCATCTTCAATATCCAATGAGGTGCCCCCACGATGCAGCATTACATTTGCAAACGTCCTATCCCGTCACGGAGCTCGTGATCCGACGGCCTCCAAAACGAAGTCGTACAACGCAACTGTGCAAAAGATCCATGCCAACGTTCAGACCTATCCTGGCAAATATGCTTTCCTCAAGAACTATCAGTACACTCTCGGTGCGGATCAACTTACGCTGTTCGGCCAGCAAGAAATGATCAACTCCGGCATTAAGTTCTACGAACGTTACGAACAGCTCGCTAGCCGTCTGACTCCATTCGTGCGATCGTCTTCAGAAGATCGCGTGGTCGAGTCTGCTGAAAACTTCACCCAAGGCTATCACGCTGCGAAGCTCTCCGACGGGCGTAACAGGCGCGGCGACTCTGCTTACCCCTACCCAATCACGGTCATCTCTGAGGCGGACGGTTCTAACAACACTCTCAACCACGGTCTTTGCACCGACTTCGAGGACGGCCCAGACGACGCTATCGCGTCCAATGCTCAGAAGACTTGGGCGAATGTCTTTGTCCCAGCAATCCAGAATCGACTCAATGCAGATCTCCAGGGCGCCAATCTTACGCAGACCGAAGTCATCTATATCATGGATCTTTGTCCTTTCAATACTGTTGCGTCCAACAATGGCACCATTTCCCCATTCTGCGACCTTTTCACCGAGGACGAGTGGCATCAGTACAATTACTACGAGACGCTGAACAAGTACTACGGCTACAGCTATGGCAATCCTCTGGGACCCACGCAAGGAGTGGGTTTCACGAACGAGCTCATCGCCCGCATGACCAACAGCGCTGTGGACGATGAGACCTCGACGAATCACACCCTCGATGACAACCCGGCAACATTTCCACTTCACCGCTCGCTCTACGCCGACTTCAGCCACGACAATGACATGACCGCCATCTTCTCAGCACTGGGACTATACAATGGCACCGGACCTCTGTCGAACACCACCGTCACAGAAGCCCAAAACGCCAATGGATACAGCGCGGCCTGGACTGTCCCGTTCGCGGCCCGCGCTTACTTCGAGAAGATGCGATGTGCCGGTAGCCGTGAAGAACTGGTTCGAGTCGTCGTCAACGACCGTGTACTGCCATTAAGCCAATGTGGTGGCGATCGTTACGGACGCTGCATATTGAGCAAATTCGTCGACAGTCTGGGCTTTGCCAGAAGCGATGGTCTTTGGGATCAATGCTTCGTGTGAGCACGAAGTAATATACGAGGGACTACCAGCCCTTGTTTACTCCGCATACTGGAGAAGGCGCTATGTAAGCTTAGTGAGGGACAGGTTGCATACCTCCTCACGAAGAAATGCAGCTAGTGCCGTGAGGATCTAAAACGGCTTCCTCTTTCGGATGTGCCACTGCACCCCGGATGTAACCATGTCCTTGTCCAGCCACTCCCACAATGTCCTGCAATAAAAGATCACAGTCTCACCACAGAACTCTGCAGGACTTGTCGCGTGATTTCAATCCTCACATCCTCTGAATTTGGTGCTAACGCAGCAGGACAGCAACGAGCGAAAATCCGGCAGCAGGTCGCCACCGCTATTGACCATGTTGTGCAAGCAAGCCAATTGTTTGCTGGCAGCGGCTTTGACTCTTGGGCAACTGGCTTCGTCTGCAGCCATCACGAAACGAGCCAACATTTCGGCGTCATGTCCTGACTACACGGACTATGCGCAGCAGCCGCATGCGCCTTACAGCAATGGACCAAATAAGCTGCCATTCCAACGCCCAACGCCAGCATGCCGAACCTTCAACTCGTCCGTCGTCGAGCGAACTATCAACAAGTTTCAGCGCATCATCAGAGACTCTGACCTCTTCTGGCTGTTCCGCAATACCTTCCCCAATACGCTTGACACGACCATCAAGTGGCGAGGATACAGCGCGAATGATTCTACCGAAGAGCTTGCATTCCTGGTGACTGGCGATATCGATGCTATGTGGATCCGAGACTCTTCAAACCAGATCCACGCTTATGCCTCTTTGCTTGAGCCTTCGAACGACACTAACAGTCTGGCCAGTCTGTTTCGTGGTACGATTAATTTGCAGTCACGCTTCATCTCGCAGCAGCCATGGTGCAACTCGTTTCAGCCACCACCAGAATCCGGAATCGGCACGCACTACAACGGAGACCCATATACGTTCACCCCAGATACAATCGATATGAACTACTGCTTCACCCCAAATTTCGAGCTCGACAGCTACGGCGCATTCTTCCAAGTCAGCCACGACTACTACTCACGCACTCATGACGCAGCCTTCTTCGGCAAGTACAACTGGATCGCAGCCGTGAAAGAAATCCTGCAAGTCAGCAAGCTCCAAATGGCCGGCTTCTACAACAACCAGACCGGCGAGCCTCTAACCCCCGCCTACACTTTCAACAGCCAAACCACAACCTCCGGCGGCACTCTAGACTTGAACGGCGTCGGCGCCCCAGTACGCTACACCGGCATGGTAAAAGCCCCCTTCGGCCCCAGCGACAACAGCAACATCTACGAATTCATGATCCCCTCCAACATCATGTTCGCCGGCTACCTCACCATCGGCGCCGAAATCATGGACAAACTCCGCAACCCGTCGGCTCGCTCCCTCGCAGCCGAAATGCGCTCCATGTCCCAAACAATCCGCGCCGCAATCCAGAAATACGGCGTCGTGCCCAACCCCAACGACCCCTCCAAGAACATCTACGCCTTCTCCGTCGACGGCTACGGCGGTCGTTCCCTCATGGACGACGCCAACACCCCTTCCCTCCTCAGCATCCCTTTACAGCAATACATTCCTTCCCCACGCTCTTCTGAGGCAGCGATATACCAAAACACCCGCGACTGGCTCCTCTCCCTCGACGATCCCTGGTGGGCGCAAGGACCCTACATCAGCGGCGTGGGGAGTCCTCACACTGGAACTGGAAGGCCTTGGCCCATGGCGCTGATTACGAGGATCCAGACTAGCGGGGACGATGGGGAGATTCTGGGGCAGTTGAGGCAGCTTGTGAATTCTACGGGGGGTTTGGGGTTGATGCATGAGAGTGTTAATTCGAGGAATGTTACGGATTGGACGAGGCAGTGGTAAGTACTTTGATTGCTGTGATTGTGATGATAGATTTGTGTGTTGCTGACTGGGGATCGAATAGGTTTGCTTGGTGTAATTCTCTGTTCGGGGAGATGATTCTGGATTTGAATGAGCGGAAACCGTATTTGCTCAGGAGGGAGTTGTTTTAGGTGAGGTTTTCTACCGGATGCTGTAGTGAGGCTCAGGCAAAGACTACTCAGATTCTGCTGTGAAGACCCCTAACTTCTCTCAATTCAAATCTCCCACTTCTCGGTAGCTGACGACTGCGATGTCGTCTCGTAGACTGCTCGCGCGGGCTTTTCGAAGAGACCGAGCAAGCCGAGATCGCAAACCTTCAGGATTCTCTGGCTAATGTTGAATAGAGCTATAGGACCCAGTAGAAACATCTTGAGCAGACACAAACGGAAAATCATTCTCGTCAACAACACCGACCAACTACCTTTAGTCACACCGAGCTTCAGCATGTCTTCGACAAGCGACAAACACAGTGCCCAGTTCGCCGCAGCTCTGCTAGCCTTCAACATCGTGGACACACATTACAAGACCGTCAAAGAGATCCAGATCCCAACGTCCATCCTGATCCCCAAGACCGTCCAACCCGGCCCCCACCCGATCATAGTCCGCTGGCACGGCGGCTGCTTCATCACGGGACATAGTCATAGGCTACTCCCGCGCTGGTTTGGGAGATGGACTCTCGAGTTAGCATTGGCGAGTAAGGCGATCATCATTTCACCCGATTACCGCCTCCTGCCCGAAGCAAATGGTCAAGACATGTTGCAAGACCTCCGAGACTTCTATAAGTGGCTTCGCACACCTGGTACTCTAGCTGCGCATTTGCCCGATGGTGTGCTACCGGATGTTGAGAACCTTATAGTTATGGGAGAATCAGCGGGAGGATGGCTGGCGGTACAATCTGGTCTCTTGCTTGGCGGACGGTCTTGTATCAGCGGGATTATCGCCAGGTATCCGATGTTGGATCTGCGAGATAGGCATTATGTTGGGAAATACAAGGATGACCCATTCGAGTCGTCAAGTGTCAAGTGGGATCGTAACGCTCTGGCTACCCACCTGCAGAATCTTCAAGGACACGAAGTCGTTACTTCAGCAGTCCCTCCGAATCGTATGCCTCTTGTCGTTGAAGTGAGTCGGGGAGGACATCTAGGTAGGGATTTTGGTGACGATTCGACACTCTATCCGTTGGAGGCTGTTCAGAGCATTGCGGACTTTCCGCCTTTGTGGGTGCTTCATGGAGTTGAGGATAGGCTTGTTCCTGTTGAGAGTAGTCGGCGGTTCGTCAAGAGACTGCAAGAAGTTCTTCCTCATGCGCAGGTAAATGAGTCTTATCGATCGGGATCGCATGGGTTTGATAACGATCCCGGGATGGGGATGGAAGAGCGGTGGATCCAAGAGGGGCTTGAGTTCTTGAGGCCATTTCGGCCGAAGTGTTAGGCATTCAGGCATGGATGCGCACTCCTGGCCCAGACGATATACCACTTGCGTGAAAGCAGACTACTCGCCTCTTCTCGGACTTCGCACTTACTGCATTGGGTCGCGTGCCTGCCCTCAAGTTGATCGACAGCCTCGCGCTATCAGAAGAACGAGCTCGAGAACAGAATAGAACATGACCCCCTACATCTACGTGTGTATCCCGAGTAAACCCCGAATATAGCACCATTACTTTTCCTGAACGACTCCCAGGTACAGAAGTGATGTGATTGATCCACGGCAAAAAGGAGCTGGACACTAGCGTCATATCAGAGCTCCCACAGCTACCCCTTCAAGCGCCCAGGAGTCCAGCCCACAATGCGGGGTCTTCACCACAATGGCGCGGGGTGTTTCGAGTATAAACAAGAATCGAGGCCTAAAAGAAAGATTGTTCTCCCTTCGGATCCCATACAACGATAGAGTCCTCTCTATCGCAACGCCAAGTCAGCCAAACGATCTCCAAAATGGTCAACCAAAAAGCCCAAGATGCCTGCCAGCAAAGCCTCGACTCCGTCACCAACGACAAATCCAGCGGCATAGCAGGCATGGTCTTCGTCGCCGTCGACAGGAACGGCGACAACATCGCCGCAGTCCCCTCTGGTCGCAAAGGTGTAGGCGCAAACCGTCCAGCCATGGATCTCGATACCGTCTTCTGGATCGCCTCATGCACCAAACTTCTCGCCACCATTGCTTGCATGCAAGCCGTTGAGCAAGGGATTTTGAGCTTGGATGATCATAAGCAGGTTTATAAGCTTTGCCCGGAGTTGGAGAAGGTGCAGGTCTTGAAGGAGGATGGGACGTTGGAGGATAAGAGGAGTGAGATTACGTTGAGGAATTTGTTGAGTCATACAAGTGGGTTTGCTTATGAGTTGTACGTTTGTTTTGGGGGTGTTTGGGTGGGTTTTGATGTTGGACTGACGATGGCAGTTTCAATCCTAAGTTGAGGGACTACGGCCGTCCTGTGGGCTTTGACGTTTTCCACGCTGATGTTAAGGACATCTATCGCATGCCCTTGGTCCATCATCCAGGCGAGAACTGGGAGTACGGCGTAAGTTGCTCATGCTGTGAGATTGAAACGCCACCATGATGTGTGATCTGACGCACAATCTATAGATCGGAATCGACTGGGCCGGTATCGTCCTCCAACGAGCGACCGGCACAGGCCTCAACGACTGGATCCAGGAGCACATCATGGAACCCCTGGGTCTCAAGAATATCAACATGTTCCCAACCGCAGAGATGAAGAAGAACCTCGCCTACATGCACCAGCGATGGCCCGGCTCAAAGGAATCCGAGGAGCGAGACCACATGTACCGAGAGCCGATCCTCGCAGAGACTGATCATGAGAAGAAGCATGTCTTCCACAGTGGTGGCGCTGGCGCTTTTGCGAAGCCGACGGAGTATGTGCAGGTTCTGGCTGCGTTGTTGAATGATGGAAAGAGTCCAAAGACGGGAGCGCAGATTTTGAAGAAGGAGACTGTGGAGACGATGTTTGAGAATCAGGTATGTCTACTGCGGTCTTTCTCGTGTTACTCGCGCATATGTACTGACCTTTCTCCAGATCCCCAACTTTCCCAACTTCGCCCGTCAAGGCATCCCAGCCGCAAAGCCAGAGCAGACTAACCCAGCTCCCGAACTGTATCCACAGGAGGGTAATCCGCCACAAGGCTGTAAGTGTTGATAGCTTGCATGGGCTCAACAACCGAGGGTCGAGCGTCGCTGACAATAGAGTAGGGGGTCTCAGCTTCATGATCACGCAAGAACCCGGCGCAACAGGACGAGGCAGGAACACGGCTTGGTGGGCGGGTATTGCGAATCTGTTCTGGTGGTGTGACCGCGAGAAGGGCGTTGCGGGAATGATTGCAAGTCAAGTCATGCCGTTTGGTGATATGAGCGTGATGGGACAGTGGGGAGCTTGCGAGGCTGCTGTGTATCAGGCTGTGGGTGCTTGATGTGCGGGTAGGAAGTAATCACGATAGTCTCGTGAGCAAGGTATCATTGAAGCCGGTCTCGCATTTACTACATCACCAAGATTGACACTATACCAATATGACTGACCATGAGCTTAGCTGCATCTGGTTTTGAGGGGACCGGCAAAGAGAGAGACTTCAAGATCAGGGGACATTTCACGGGGATCTTTGGTCCCGACGATGTACCGAACAATCAAAACCATAAGGTGTTCATCCTCTCGTGAATATCAAGAGCACTGTCTAGCCCAAACGCAACTAACAAGAAACATCGCCCATAGCCTCCTAGTAAAGGAGCCCAATCGACACAATCTTCAACAAGTCCGGGTACTCACAGTGCATCTCTGTCCGCAGTCGATACATCAGTCGCCTCTACTAAAGCCAACACCAATCTCAACATAGCCCAATCTCAAGAAACTCATTTTTCAAACCAACCCAATTCCAGAAGAACTCAATCTCAAAACAGCCCAATTCCAAAGCAGCCCAGTATTCGTCATCCAGTTGTATCCCCTTCATTCTCCAAAGTAAAGCTTCGCCTCCAACTTCTCGATAGTGTCCGAAATCCACGTTCTCTTCTTAATGTGGATGTTCGGAGTGTCGTCCAACTGCTTTTGGCGGCGGAGGATCTCCATGTGCAGCTTGCGACTCTCCTCATCGTCTGAAAAGTCGAGCTCCTCCTGAAACTCCTGCATCTGCCCCTGAGTCGCAGGAGGTAGTGGATAGAGATCCTCGGTGTCGACAGCGCTGGTCTCCGCCTGCTCACAGCTCATCTTCTCCACTTCGTCGGCGCTCTTCTCTTCTCCGAGGGTCATCTCCTCGTCGTCAGACTGCTCCTCGTCGTTCGCCGTCTCCTCCTGCTGCGCATCTGCCAATTTTAGTGCAGACATGGCGCTCGCCAGGTCATCGTCATCTTCGCCGCGTGTTCCATGGTCAACGTCTCTGTCCGAAAAGAGCTTGGGCGAGAATCTAGTCATGTTCACGGTTGAATTGCCGTTGCACATCTTCCGCTGGAAAACATCCGCAGGACGAAGGTCCTTGACGCCCGTCACCATGTCGTCCGTTCGTAAAGTCGATATGCGGTCCGTCAACATAGGACGGAAGAACACCGAGGATGTCTTTGCTTGCTGGGCTGCGGTCGTGTTGGCGAACTTTGCGTCTTGCAGCAATGTAGCGAGTGTCTCGATCTTGCTGATGTCGAAGTTGACCAGAGACGTGGTGCTCTTCGCGTTCCAGATCTTGATCATCGTCTTGAGCCCCGAACATCTCTTGCCCAACGTCTCCGTCTCTGTCTTGTAGGAGCGCACAAGCTTCACATCGATCCTGTCGCCTCTCCAGCGGCCGTCTTTGATGCCATACTCGATGATCTGCTGCAGGCGACACTCGATGACGGGCAGGATGAACATTGCGAAGTGAGGTCCGAAATAGACCTTATGCTTCGTGAAGAGGGTGTGAAGCTGGTGAGATGACCGCGTGAGCCAGGCATGGATCAGCGCGCCAGCTTCTTCAGGATCGCTGCAGTATTCGAGCGGGTAGTTGATAGCACTCGGAAGCTCCTTCAGGGGGTTCAGCACGATCTCATCGACGTCGCCACGACATGTTGGCTTTCTTCCAGCCTGCTGCTGCACGAAGTACTGCTTGGAAGTCTTCCCGTCACCACGGAACCCGGACTCGTCCTCGGGACGGTCGAGACGCACGATCTCGATTTCGTCGCGTACCACCGTGTCAGAAATAGCGGCCGTGAGCTTGAGACTCTCGACAGGCGCGAGAAAGACCTCCCAGTCTGGCTCTGCTTCAACACGCTTGCGAGCGCCTTTAGGCTGAGATGCGCAGTGCTGACAGAGCTTGAGGTACACATCGTGAGTAGCAGGCTTGCGACAGATCTGACAAGGGACCGGGGTGACCTTTCCCTTGCTGTCGACAAACGTGGCGTTCGAAGGTAAGGTAGACGTGTTGACAGGCGCGTTGTTGACATGCACAGCGGGTCCGGATCTGTTGGACGTGTCTGTCATGTTCGCGCCGAAGGTTCGAGGCGCTGGACCCGTTGGTCGCGATGGTGCTGGGGATGCCGCTGGTGCTGGTCGCACTGCTTGCGCTGGTGGCGCTGGTGCTCGTGACGCTGGAGCGTTTTGCTGGCGTGCGGTTGGGTATGCATCTGGTCTCCGCATGACTGAGCAATCACCAGGAGCGACATACTGGGGAGGACCTTGTGGAGGACGCTCCTGTATCTCCTTCAAAACTCCTAAGAATCCATTGTTCGGCGCCATCTTGAGCGATGCACCAGAAGCCGCCGAAGGAATCTGAGCGGTGATGTGAGCGATGTTCTGAAGAGCAAGTAGAGCAGTGAGCTGAGCGGTAATGGAGGTAGCGAGAAGTAGTGACCAGAAATGAGCTTGGTGTGGTCTTTGCAGAATTGTATTGACCGCTTTCGAAGTCAAAGTTAAGGTGCTGCGACGCCGGTGTCATGCGTCGGCAAAAGCGCGCTAGGGCGTCACGCGCCTTGGCATTCACATGTCGCGCGCGAATGACGGGCGTCAAATCGCGGCATGAATGCAATCACCACCTCAACTGCTACGCAAAGCCTCTGCGAGGTGCGCAGTAATGCTGCTGCGTGGACTAATGCTTTGTCAGTCGCGACAAAGAAGGCATGTAATCAACCTTTGTTACAACAATAAGAAGCACTTTGTGAGAAAGACCAGGTCAGTCGAAAGTACAATGAAGGTGCAGGCAAGGTCTCGAGATCCTGCTTTTGCTGTATACAGTACTGTGCATAAGGCCTTTCGGAGTAGCTTTTCGCTGTACTCCTCGCCTCTTCAATCAGTTCTGGGAAGTCATGGCTCCTGCTGTTGCCAGCCGGCCATGTATTACATCCCATCTCGTCAGGTCGAGGTTGGCATTGTTTCTCACTCCACCCATCCAGAGTAGCTTCTCGCTATACTCGGATTGCTGCCATCACTGTCTCCTGCAAATCTTATCCCGATCCTCTCTCACTTCTGTGCATCCCTCTCTTCGTACCAATCGTCGCCCTCTTCGAGTGCACCTTCATCTGCTGCGTCGCTTCCTTGCTGGTATTTACGCAGTGTGACCTCCAACGTGTATTGCTTTGCCTTGCTTCTATCTTCTGGATGGACCGTCCTGTCGTTTTCGAATGCGCGCATATAGCACCAGCGGCACAAGCGCGCCTGAATCATCTTGTTTCTTCTCCAAGAATCATTGTTCTTCAAGTCTTTCAGCTTCGCGTCACTATTGACCACCTCCCAATCGCTAGAATTACATGTTAGCCTTTCTGGCCATATATCAGTTGAGGATCACGTACTTCAGCCTAGGGGTTTTATAATCCTTGTCAAAGTACTCCCAAATGCCACCGTCGATGCACCAGACGCCATTTTCGTCTTTGTACCACGGCTCGAGCATTGCACCATAGTAGCACATTTCGTTGTCAAAGTCGAGGATGTACCCGTGGTTCTGGGGGTAGTACGCGTCTGGGTCGCCTGTGCAAGAAGTCAGTCAATGTTGATCAAACGGCATGGCTTGATGTGACTCACCACAGCATGTACCGTTGTGTGTGTTCCTGCAGATGAATGAATGCCCGTACCGGTCTTGCCTGTAGTAGCACACCCTTTGACTTGGAGGCCCCGAGGATGGACTTGTGGGCGCAGATGTGTTGGACAGGGCAAATGGGGAAGCGGATGGGTTCAGCGTCTGATTCATTGTTGTCGTACTTGAGGCTTCCTGCAGTTGTTGATGTTGGACACTCTCTGGCGGCGGAAGGGAACCTGCATGGGTTACTTCTGGTTGAGATGGCGACCGCTGCGATGTTGACTTCGCCGCGTCTTCTGCTACTGGAGCAGGCTCGGGAGAGGTGGCGTCGTCGGGAGGTGGTGCCCATCGACTAATTTGGAGACCCGTTGGAGCTGGGATGGGGCGTGGAGAGGGTGCCTCTGGCTGAGCTGGTAACTGCTGAGATGCGGCTTTCATCTCATTCTCTGGCAGTGGACGAGGCTCGGGCGTAGTCTTCTCGTCGGAAGGTGGTGCCCAATTGCTCTGCTGCATGCTGGCGCCAAATGAGGTGTTCTTGGGTGGTCCACGGGTCTCAGTAACTGCTGGTCTCTGAGCTGGCTCGAGTTGTGGTGTGGGCTCTGGTGCAGTCTTCGAAGTCACCTTTGGTGTGGGCAGCAACTCGTACGGCTGCGAAGACGATTTTGACTTCACCGCACTGTCTGGCAGTGGGACAGGCTGGGGCGCAGGGGTCTCGGCAGAAGGCGGTGCCCAATTGCTTCGCTGCAAGCTGGCGCCGAAGGCCGACTTCTCGTTCTGGCGAGAGGGCTCAATGACCGTCGGCTTCTGAGCTGGCTCAGGCTGCGTCGTGCACTTTGGTGCAGTCTCCGAAGGCACGTTTCCTGCAATCAACGGCTCGTATGGCTGCGACGACTGCGACTTGGAGACGGCTGCTTTAGGAATAGGTGCCTTCTGATGGGCGACTTGCTTCGGGGAGCACTGTTCAAACCGCTTCTCGCTGGTGTCACGATCGCGAATCGCGTGCTGGAGGTTGATTTGGGTCTTGGCCAGGCTTTCTTGAGTTTGTTCAAGCAGAAGCTGCTTCTCAGCCATCTGCGCCTGAAGATCGGCGACTTCCTTCTCTTGACGCTCCTGACGAACTTGTAAGATCCAAGCGGAGTCGTGGAGTTGGTCCTCGAGGTCTGTATCTCTGACCGCGAGTGATGCTTCGTAGATATGCTGACTTCTCGCCAGACATGCGTCGCACGCGTCTTCTTTGGCCTTGAGCTGTTTCTCAAGTTCGACCTGGCAGATCCACGCGCTGGCATAGAGTTGGGTTTCCAGGTCGGCATCTCTAGCCACGAGTTTTGCTTCGAAAGCATGCTGGCTTCTCGTCAGTCGTGCTTCGCATTGCTCGTCTTTGGCCTTGAGCTGTCTTCGTGAGCTCTCAAGGTCGACCTGGGAAGTCCAAACGTAGGCATAGAGTTGGTCTTGGAGATCGGAGTCTTTGGCCGCGAGTCTCGCTTCGTAAACATGCTGGCTCCTCACCAGTCGTGCTTCGTGTTCGTCCTCTTTGGCCGCGAGTCTTGCTTCGTAAGCATCCTGGCTCCTCAACAGTCGTGCTTCGTGCTCATCCTCTCTGGCTTGGAGCTGTCTCTTAAGCTCGACCCGGTGCGCGGCCTTGAAGGCAGGGAGTTGGTCTTTGAGGCCAGCAACAGCCTCAAGAGCTGCTTTGTAAGAAGACTGACTTCTCGCCAGTTGCGCTTTGCAGTCCTCGTCTTTGGCCTTCAGCTTTTTCTGTAGCTCGTCCTCCTTCGCCAACAACAACGCGTTCATCTCGTCTCTCTGCGTGGCCAACTGCTGTTCGCGAGTTTGGCGAGCTCCAGCAGCTTCACCCTTACACCACTTCTTTTCGACAGTGGATGTCTGGGCAGCGTGCTTTCGCTGCGCGTACCAGGAGAGAACGAGGTCCACAAATAGACCCCAGACTAGGAAGAGGAGAAGGATGGTGCAGGGTGCCGTCCATTGCGGCAAAAAGTCCATGCCCTCGAGTGAGCGCTGTGTGGTGGACTCTCTGGTGTTGTACAACAGCGCGAGTTGGGCGGTGGGGGTCACCAGAGCATCGAGGGGAACTGCGCGTGCGACCTTGGCGATGTAGACAACTGATGTCGTGAGGTTGAGCGGTGGCAGCGGCGGGATGGTGGTGTCGTGTCGCGTGTGTGGAATCATGGTGGCGATGAGCCACGCGAGGGCGTGTCTCACAGTGCCGCCGTCCATGGTGGTGATGGACGAGGATGGTGGTTGTGATTTCGAAAAGAAGAAGTTGAATTTGGAAAAGGACGGAAGTGTTTGTGGGCGGGCGCAAGTTCAGCTTTGACGCTAGTGAAGCTAGTGACGCGACCCCTGCAAAACTCAAATTTCAGGTGAGTGAATGTCACCTTGACCTTCTTGGAGATCTTGCTTCTTCGTTCAGCGCACAATTCGCCTGAAATATTCGCTTCCTCTAGCTTTATATGTCACCGGAGAGCTCACTTGGGAGCCAATTGAGCTCAGCAGTGAGTGGAGGGACAGCGAAGTGAAGTTTCGACGTGAGGTATTCCCGAAGTGAGCAAGTGAGGGTTTAAATGAGGTCAAGGTGCAGGACTTACTGAATGATATCAGCAACAGATGTGAGCTCTACGGTGACATGAGTGCCGCCGGGATTGCAGCTTGCAAATAAAGTACTCAGTATGAGCAAGCGAGGTCTTCAATGAGGCAGAGGTGAGTACGTACTGAATCGAATGAGTAGCAGAAATGAGCCTCGCAGCAATCCAAGTCTCGTTTCCCTCCCTTTTCAAGCTCACTTCCAACTCTTACTCTGTCAGTGGATCTTGAACTTGCCTCCACCTGCGAGCAACTTTAGCTGAGCCCGGCAATGATGCACCTTGTCGTAGACATACCCCTGTCAAAGTCCTTTTCTTGCGGCCTGCGCATCTCCAGGGGTAATATACCAGCCGTAAACTCTTATGGAGACCTCGGCAATGGCTCCCCCAAGCACAATCAGGAGGAACTCAACGAGATAGAGGAGGAGAGCGAGTGTCGTGAAGAGTAGCTCCAAAACACTGTGAAGAATAGGAAGAAAGGGCATTTGCGAATCGTAGGAGTTGATGCAATAAGGATTGCGGTGACATGGGACAGCATCTGGGTTGCCTGTTATATATATGTCATGCAAGATAATCAGGATCGAATCTGATATAGCGTGAAATGAGATGAGATCGATCGAGACGAAGGGCGGTAGCCTGGAAATGGCCGGTGCAAAGGACCAGACAGTCCCAGGTGATGGGTAGAGTTTGCATACGACAAACAACTTGTCTGGCGAAGTCGGAGACGCTCCAAAACAGTAGGTTCGAACGAGTTGTCGGCCGTGACAACTTGACGATCGTTGTACAATGCAGTCGACTTCTAGAGATCCCGCACAGCGTCGAAAGCCGGCCAAAGTTCACATCTGTCGTCATTTTCCACATATATCTACAGGTCCTATCCGTCCATCCACCGCTATGCACACAGCATTCCGTTCTTCCCACCTCTCTCTACTCAGTCCCAGCCAAGCATGGTTTCCTGTCCCATGCAGCGACCCACAAGCAGGAATGAACGCCCTCGCTGAAAATGCACATCATAAAAACAGCCATACATATATACCTATCTCCTCCTCTCAGGACTTCCCTCCCCATCAATACTCTCCACAGCGGCCTCATCATCCTCGTCATCGTCCCCGACATCATAATCGTCACTCTCAAGACCTGCGCCGCGAATGCCGAAACTCATTAGGAAGCCTAGAAAGCTCACGCCACCGAAAATGCCAAACGCCATGACTTCGCCTTTCGGATGGACGTGAGTCGCGGCGCTGAACAAGCTTCCGCTGATAAAGGGGCCTACGGCGCGGCCGGCGGCGGAAAGGGTCTGCGCGAGGCCATTGAGCGTACCCAGAACGGCGTGGGAGGGTGCACTGTTGGTGATGAGAAGTAATGCGCTCGTGAGGCCGCCTACGGACGCCACAGTTTTGACGATGAGGATCGCGCCTAGTTCGATCCAAAGCCAGACTTTGCCCATCGTTGTGGCCTCACCCGAGCCGTCTGCGTTGTCTTTGTAGCCCACCCAAGGCATGAGGAGGAAGGCAATCACGAAGCCTGCCATGCCAGTACGGTAGGTGGTCTTGTTGCCTATCTTCTCGCGGAGTTTGCCGAAGACGCCGACTTGGAAGACGATAGTGATTAGACCTGCGAAGGCAAGGCTGGTGCCGATCTCTTCCGGGCTGAGGGACCGACCAGTGGGCGGTTTGGCTTCGGAGAAGATCGGGTACAGGGAGTTGTAGGATATGTTGCTGAGCTGGAAGATTAGGTAGGATGAGAGGAGGAGGATTGTGTCGCGATTGAAGACATCTTTGCTCTCGAGGTGCTCCTGGGTATCGTGGTGGTCGGAGGCCCCATCATCCGAATCGTCGTCTTCCTCATCGTCCTCATCGATCGTGTCGTTGTTCGTTATTGGCCTGTACGGATGATTGTCATGGGCACCCTTGCTCGCTCGGCGAACATATGTCGGAGTGTGTGAGCTCGTGAACTGCCAGATCCAAGAAAACATGCTCTCGATCCTCCTCCTCAACGGTGGCAGGTCGGAAGCGGTATCCAGTGACTCTTTCAAGAAAATTGCGGTCAAAACAAAGTCCACCACCAACACTGCCGCCGCAAACAGATTTGGCAGCAGATATGGGTACGGGTTCGGCTGGCCCTTCTTGAAAGGATTGTCCCTTAACACCAATAGTCCGCCCACCAGAGGTCCTGTTATCCCTCCAATCCCGTATATTACAGGCAAATACGTGAATGCCTTGCTTTGGTTCGACCTGTCCGTAATCTCGCCCAGACAAGTGCTGATTACACCTTGGTTGCCATTGACCAACCCCATCAAAGCCTGCACCAGTATCGCCTGCCACAGTGTCCTGGAGAATCCAAATGCCACGAAACAGGCTGCCGTCAAAATCGTGCCTGTAAGTACGACTGGCTTCCTGCCTATCCTGTCGCTCAACCAGCCCCACAAGAAGTTTGTTGCGAATTGCGCCAGGGCAAAAGCCGACGCTATGAGACCCACGTACATGCCAATGTCCGTCTCGTCCACCTCCGGAAAGGTGCTCGCCATGTCAGGGAGATAAGGCGATATGCTATTCAGCGCTGTTTGCTCGGCGAGTGCGATGACGGCTAGTATGGCTAGCTGGCCCGTCGGCAGTGGGGTCTCATGATGTTGAGAAGAGTACGATTCGGTGCGACTAAGGTGCGGCGAGGGCGGGTCGCCATTAGGTCTTGCGTCCATGCTCTTCATCGTTTTGGGTGGTGGCCGGCCGGCGTTCTTCGGCGGTGCGGTAGGGAAGGTCTGGTAGTGGTAGGAGCCTGAGGCGCGGTGGTGCAGTTGTTGTAAAGCACTTGGTCGACTTGAAGATTGCGAGGGCATCTCCGCGAGTCTGGGCAGCGGCCAAGATGTTGGTCGCAGCTATCGCAGGTCCGGCAGCTCGAATGCGATGGGGTGTTTATTCGGGTGGAGCTCGTCGTCGGCGTCGCATCGGCGGAGAGATCGGCGAGAAGGGCGAATTGGTTGATGATGTCTTGTATACAGTGCGGACCCGTCATGTAACCTGTACAATGTCTTCACTTGTAGAGCTCGTACGATCGGACATGCATCCCGCGTGATGTTGAAAAAGCTGGCTCTGCACGCGCGCCGGCCAATCCCAAGTGACGACATCGGAATAGAGTTTGTCAGCGGGTAGATCCGAAAGCGATGGCCGCTAGCCATAGAAATCAAGTGAAATGGTCAGAGCGACGTCTGCTTCCTTCTACCACTTCACTATGTGCAGGAAGTAGACCTCCTGATCGGTTGTCCATGGAATGAATCTCGATGAATCCAAATCGATACTACTACACAAGCGCGAAGTACTGTCCTGTTGCTGTCTTCTTCACATCCACACCATCGAAGACATACCTTCCAGGAAGCAGACACACCGTATCAACGCCATTGCGTTCGTACCGCGCGGTACCGTCTGAACAGACTTCTTACACACGTTACACCAGGATTGACAGTGAAGTCGTCTTCGAAGCCGAGCTACGCCAGTAGAAGAGTTCGATGACTCCGTCAGTAGAGGCTCTTCACTAAATGCTTTTACCACAAACCTGCAACGTGCACTCGTTTGAAAGCCTTTGCAACCAGCAGGACCAAACCTTCCAGCCCAACAGCCTTATCACGGTCATGGGTAGAGACCGAGAAATAAAGTCCTGCAAAGGTCTATCCATATCAATATCGCTCCAGCTTGAGGTGTCGACCTTTAGGACCTTGAACACTACGCCGATGACCCTTCCATGAGGTAGACCCCTAGCGTCAGATGCTTGATGCAGTTCTTGCTCTGAATTTGGATCTATATTAGCTGGTTTCGGTCATTGTTAAGCACATTCGGCCACAGATAGATGAAAATTAGCCATCCCGTCCGCTCTGGCATATACAAGCATCTAATCGCCTGACTAGTACTGCGGTGGGTGATCACGTGGGAATCCCGGGTGCTGAATGTTTTGCTTTCTTCTTTTTGCTGGAATCGAGTTTTTGAGGTGGGACTAGCGCTCTGGGCTTGTGCGGAGCCGAAGTGGCGCCGGCGACGATGAGACCGAGTGCCCAGAGTATCCGTCAAAGAACGGACAGATACACCATGCTTCGTGGCTCAGCGGTGACACCGTTTGGAAGCCATGGCGAAACAGGGCACTGCAGCCTGACTCAGTCCAGTTAGCCGTGCAACAATTGATTGTTCAATCCATCATCCACGAAATGATCCATCAGCTCTCGAAGACATGCCTTAAGCCTCGTGTTCCGGCTGACTCTTGCATCAGAGAAGTCTTGAAGTCACCCGGAATCCTGTAGTGTTCGTTCTTTGAGGATGTTGTCGTCTGGCATTACTGATAAAGCGACGTCGCCCCACATATACTGCGCGGAGGGAGAGCAGTGGTCCCAAAAAATTCATGCTCGGATTTGCTAGGTATCTGCCTTCACTTCGCGATCAAGTTACCACAGTCCAGAACCGCCAAACGGATATAGATCTGTCCCAGGTTTAAGATATGGGCATGCATTCCTTTCTCTGCTCCTCATATGGAAGGATCTGATGAGCGACTGAAAGCCCCTTTATCGGTAGGTCTACACATTAGCAGAACGTTTCGTAGACTAAGGAGCCTGTGGCAGACGTCCGTTTGAATAGTCGGCATGTTCACACATCGGTTTGTTCGCGGTAAGGAGCAGGCAAAATATCCAGGGCCCGGGCAGCGTCCGTCGATCCATCGAACCCGGGCTCGTTGTGAAGATGGCTAGGTTATCTTGTGCTCACAAGGCAGCACGTTGGAAAGAGAGATTGGCGCGGCGTAGTGCGACCGGTGATGGTGGTCCTGTCTGCCCACAGCGAGCCAAGTTTCAGCTCCGTAAGTGTAATCAGGCTCCCATGCCAATATCGTCACACAAGTTGAAAACTTGTGGATAATGAAAGTGGATGTCCAGGGGACTAGGTAGCCGCGAGAAAAGAGAGGTGAAGTCAGCAAGCGCGATGCGGATCCGCGGGCCGCTCTCCGCAGACGCGCAAGATGTTCAGGGGCAATGCTTGTCTCACGCGGTCGGACAGGGTTCCAAGGTTCTTGTCGTCACTCCAGCAAACGGCACGGCAGCTCTCCTGAACTCGGGGAGCGCCTGCCGTTGCAAATGGCGGTCATGTGTTGGCGAGAGTCACGACGTCGTGCCTTCCATCGGATGTAGCAAACCGCAAATCAAGCAACCACGCACCCTCGAACAAACCTTCCACAACCAACATCCCATAACTAACCGCTTCCTCCTCATCATCTGCCCATCGTGTCTTCCTCCACCAACCCCGCCTATCCCCGTTCCTCAATCGGCGCACGAGGAACCGGACGAAATCGAAGCTCTAGCACCGCCCTCGAGTCCGCCTCATGGTACAAACCCGAACCCGCCGCTATGCCTCTCAAGCCGCCCGAGAGCTACGAGCTCGATCAGCCATTCCTTGAACGCAAATCGCTAGAAGATGATGACGATGGAGATCTTTCCGATATTGACGAATTCGACCCTCTCAAGTCTACCCAACGACCTTACACCGACGATGCAGAACAACCACTGAAGAGCGTGTTTGATTCAGACAAGAGCACGGGAGGACTGCCATGGTTGGATGAGAGACGGCGTAGAGGTGGCTGGCAGCAATGGCTAATACCAAGCAAGTTCTGCTGTGGGTTGATGCTGCTATTCGTGGCGACTCTGGTGTTGCTACTGAGTGCTGGCGGCATCTGGGTCTACAAGTCAGCTGGAGTTCCAGAGGATGGAGAGTCAGATGCGTGGTACCCCTCCCCGAAAGGTGGCGTGACCGAAAGATGGAAGGACAGCTACGCCAAGGCGAAGGAGATGGTTGGCAAGATGACGCTGGTAGAGAAGGTGAATGTGACGACAGGCACGGGCTGGATGATGGGACCTTGCGTTGGCAACACAGGCCCAGTGGATAGGTTGGGCTTCCCGAGCCTATGTCTCCAAGATGGTCCTCTTGGCCTGCGATTCGTGGACAACGCCTCTGCATTTCCTGCCGGCGTGACCGTTGGAGCTACCTGGAACAAGGACTTGATGTACCAACGAGGCAAAGCCCATGGATTCGAAGCCAAGATGAAAGGTATCAACGTCATCTTAGGACCTTCGATGGGCCCACTTGGACGTCTACCCGCTGGTGGAAGGAATTGGGAAGGCTTCGGCGCAGACCCAGTGCTGCAGGGTATTGCGTCTGCTGAGACTATTCGTGGCATACAAGAATCCGGCGTCATGGCTACAGCAAAGCATCTCGTGGGCAACGAGCAAGAGCATTTCCGACAATCTTGGGAATGGGGTCTGCCTAACGCCATCTCGTCGAACATTGATGATCGATCGCTGCATGAGCTCTATGTCTGGCCATTTGCAGATTCCGTCCGAGCTGGCGTTGCGTCTGTCATGTGCTCATACAATCAGGTCAACAACTCATATGCGTGCCAAAACAGCAAACTCATGAACGGCATTCTGAAGGATGAGATGGGATTCCAAGGATTCGTACAGAGCGATTGGCTTGCGCAGCGCTCGGGCGTTGCTAGTGCTCTGGCTGGTCTCGACATGAGCATGCCAGGTGACGGGCTCAAGTGGCAGGATGGCAAGACGCTTTGGGGTGGCGAACTCACCAAGGCTGTTCTCAACGGTTCTGTGCCCATGGATCGCCTGAATGATGCCGTCCTGCGCATCGTGGCGGCTTGGTATCAGCTCGGCCAGGACGATACTGAGACCTGGCCCAGGCGCATCGAGAGCAGCTCAGCGACATTCAGCAGCTGGACCGATGAGGAGGAGGGCAAGTTGCATCCTGGCTCGCCTGGCAATGACGAGAAGGCAGTGGTCAACCAGTTTGTGCCTGTCCGACAGACTGAGAAGGGTGGAAACCACGATAAACTCGGACGACAGATCGCTGCCGAAGGTATCGTCATGGTCAAGAACGATGATAATGTTCTGCCTATCAAGCCCGACGGCTCGAACATCCACAGCTCGAGATATGGCAAAATGTTCGGCGAACCCATCAAAGTCGCTATCTTTGGCGAGGACGCTTTCTCAAATCCACGAGGACCCAACGCGTGCGAAGACCGAGCTTGTAATGAGTACACACTTGGTGTCGGATGGGGCTCAGGCGCTTCGCAGTTCCCCTACCTAGTCTCTCCCTTCGATGCACTCAATGCCACCTTCGACCACTCGGCGATAAAAATCACGACTCATGAACGTCAAGCGCCAAAGCATGCTGGCGGTATTGCCGAGCAACAAGATCTCTGCATCGTCTTTGCGACCTCGGATGCGGGCGAAGGATACAAGGCATGGGGACCTGTCAAGGGTGACCGACCGAATCTACTGACTCAGAAACACGGCGACACACTCATCAAGGAAGTCGCCAAGAACTGCGGCAATGCTGCCCAGAGCAACACCCACGCGGCAAATACGATTGTGGTGCTGCATACTGTCGGCCCGGTCATCATGGAGGACTGGATTGACATGCCAAGTGTTAAGACGGTACTTGTTGCCCATCTACCAGGACAGGAATCAGGCAACGCCCTAGCAGATGTCATCTTCGGCAAAGTCAATCCCTCAGGCCATCTGCCCTACACTATCGCCAAGAACGAAGACGACTACGGCCCGGACAGCAAGATCTTGACAATGCCAAAGAACCTCGTACCCCAGCAGAACTTCACCGAGGGTCTCTACATCGACTACCGATACTTCGACAAGCACAACATTACCCCAAGATACGAATTCGGACACGGTCTGTCATATACTGAGTTCCACCTCTCGTCTGTCATCGTGCAGGCTCACCCTGCGAAGGGCGACGTTCCAGCTGCTCGAATTGCGCTTCTTGAGCCCCCAACGATCGACGACTCCATACCCGCTGCCTCCAGCGCCGTCTGGCCAGACGGTTTCAAGCCCTTGAAGAAGTTCATCTACCCCTACATCGACTCCGCCTTCGAAGGTACCCCCAACGGCAAACCCTCCCTGCCCTACGATCCCGCCAAACCCCACTCCCTTTCGCCGGCCGGCGGCGGCGAAGGCGGCAACCCGGATCTTTACACCACCGTCGCCACAATCCGCGCGACCCTCACCAACCTCGGCAAATTGCCCGGCTCCTGCGTCGTCCAACTATACATCTCCTACCCTCCCAAAGTCAAAGACTCGACCGGGACGATCGTCGACATGCCCGTGAAAGTCCTGCGTGGGTTCGAGAAGATCGAAGTGGGTGTTGAGAATGAAACGAAGAGGCAGCCGGTGGAATTTAAGTTGACGAGGAGGGATCTGAGTTATTGGGATGTGAAGAGGCAGAATTGGGTCATGCCTCGAGGAGACTTCACGGTGCATTTGGGCTTTAGCAGTCGTGATTTACCTGAGAAGGT
Organism: Zasmidium angulare; assembly: GCA_002786045.1. Lineage (NCBI taxonomy): Eukaryota > Fungi > Ascomycota > Dothideomycetes > Mycosphaerellales > Mycosphaerellaceae > Zasmidium > Zasmidium angulare. Next base: position 2,262,346 of record NHNX01000003.1, read on the forward strand.
TATGGTTAATCCGTTTGGGATTTGAGGGAAATGGTTGAAGGAGGACCGAGTAGGGTGGATAGGGATTACGGCTTCTGATGGATTGTACAGTACTCCCTTTATCTGTGGGAGGGTATAGATAGGAAGGAGGGAAAGGAAATCGGGTCGATTATAGATAGATGTGTATACCTATTATGATGATTGTGCTTTGTGTTGATAGTCATTGGCAACTCCATCGTTCGAGTGGCATAGGACTATGGCGACTGGTTGCACAGGATATGGTAGGGCGCGAGCGTTCGCAGTCTGGATCGGCCGTTCGCGTACTTGACGAGACTGGGAGGAAAGGTCATCTGCGTGGTTTGCTCCTTTGCTATGGAACAGCACCTTGGGCTGAGGCGGCATACTTGACGCCATGTATACTTCTCAGAGGGACTATCGCTGACGAGAAGATTCTCAAGTCGCGGCAAGTGTCACTCCCGTTCGCATCTTCGTGTCTTTCAGATACTTAGTGTGGCGGAGATTTTGCCTGTCTATCACAGCCTCAACTGTCGAAGCACATTACAATGCGAGGCACCCCGTGGTATCAGACTCGTAGCCTCCGCTGAGCTCCACGCACTCTTCACATCAGCGTCCTCAGTTGACACTTGCCGTGTGTGGACATGCAGCATCTGCTTACTTCGCCACAAGCTAGCATATAGAAGTAGCACATGTTGGCTTAGTAGCATCGAGATGATCTGAACATCTGACCCGATTGCTTCACCTTGATGCTGTGCTCACACGGCGCTAGCGAGAGTCGTTCAGTCAGCAATAGCTCTGACCTTTCCTTGGGAAGCGGGATACTCGTCACTGACGTATGACTCCTTACGTTTGAAATTGCTGCTCCCGAAGGCTATGTAGAGAAGAGAGCGTCGGAGCCCGATAGAGTTGTACAGTCCGGGTACGATGGGTGGTAGGCCAGGCCTTGCGGCTGACCTCATCGTGTGTTTTCGTACTTGGATTACCGTTAGTGCAATCGAGTTGGGTACCGCCTTGCCAAGTTGACCCTCGTAGATGGCATCGTCATCCTGACGAACCATGAATTGTCCCGATCCACGTTGGTCAGCAGTGCCCCTCTTTCGATCTTCATGCGAGCAAAGTGCAGGAGGTCAAAGAAGTGGATTGACTGCAACGCTGATCTTCAGCTTCTCGACGTGGCCAGGGCTCAGGAGTCTTTGGCGGGCTTCAAAGCAAAGAGTAGACCTTGCAACATCCCTTCAGTCCAGTCCGCGTCATCTATCCGTCACTGTCAGTTCAGCGCTTTGGGGCTCTTCTCTAGTAAGTGCGGCTGATGAGCTTTGTCTAGAGGTAGGGTATCGCAGTGGCATACTGTAGGTATTTTTGCTTCTACAGGGCTGTGCGGCTGACTAGCTAGGGCTCCACGAAGGCTCACTTAGGACACACGAGTCGCATTTCACAGACACGAGAGAGGTATCCGACATTACTTCATAACACCAAAGAGGTAGGTGAGACCATCGACGTCACACCTCAGCTTGTGGCTATATAAGAAGCATCAAACGAGCCGTCTCATCGTTCCGAGTCCTCATCAAGGTCGCACAAAATTACATGTCTTTGATACCTGCGACACCGTACGTAGGAGTACCACTCAGCGCTTTCAACATCCAATATCTCCAGCAAAGATGAAGATCTCGTCTGGTGTCTTCGCAGCTTTGCTCGCCGTCCCAACGGTTTTTGCTCGCCGTCCCAGGGTTCTGGTACGTTGGCATTATTCATATCAATTCTCGCTCCAGCTGATAACTGTATTAGGGCGCACCGAGCATCGTAAGATGTGTAGTAGGGCGAGTAGCAAGCTCGTTAGCTGACCACTTCTGCAGTTCGGGCTCGAGAAGCGCGACTCTTGCGCTGCATATGGAAGCGATTATCCAACCCTGTGCGAAACAGACAACGGAAACCTGTGTTGTAGCGGTTGCGTGGATAACCCAGATACGGGCGCTGAAACTTCTTGTAACAACGATGCACTCTATTGCTTTCCTGAAGATTGTATTACTGCCATTGTTAGCTAGAGGTCTACCCTTTCTGTACATACATGTGGCGGTGATTCATAGCCAATTACGCGAAGACAGACGACAATAACACACGTTCTTTCATCACTTCCGTCCGCCGTGTCTCGGCATTTGTAGTGTAAGTGAAGTTGGGGATCAAATGAAGCTACCAGATCTCAGAGAGCTACCGAGAAAAGTAGAGCTCTATCAGATAAAATGCAGAGACCTGTGCAGTCACTTATCTAAGATCCGCACATAACGATGTAAATCCTGCTAAGTGCTTAACGTAGGGCTACGTCGCGCTGTCGAGGCAAAGTGAGAAATCATTCCGCTACTTCCCTGGCGAGGCGGGAGTGCATTCGTCAGAAGTGCTATATAGATGATTATTGCGCGGTTGCCGGCATCGACGTAGGCGCGATCATAGTCGCGAATGGCGTAGATGTCTTGCAGGTAAAGTCGGCGAGCCGGTCTGTACTGGAAAGTGTGGCAGCCTTGTGTGGCGAGATCCGATGCAGCCGATCTGTGCTCACAGTATACTCTTCTCAGAGGTCGATACCGGCTTTCGAGGGTTTAGCTTTGCTGGCGCTGGCAGACCCAATGTGTCTTTCTTTGGCCGAGGAGCGACGTCGACGATCTCGGGAGTGATCGCTGCTCGTACCATGACTGGCCGATTACTGAATGCAGCAAAGAGCGAGGATCTTGACGAAGCAGTTGAGATAAAAGACTTGACCGCTGCAGATCCAGTAGAGATGTACGAGAGCTTGATTAATGAACCAATTGAAAATCAATATAGCGTCTGAATGGAATAGGGGCTGACGGCCTGAGGCAGCAAGGGCGGCCCCAAGTTTTCGTGGCTGAAAATAGCCAATCCTGCAGGGGAAGCGGCAAGGATCTTTTGGCGACACATACGTCATTTGGTCCAGCCTTGAGCTTGCTGAACTTTGTATGCTTTCCTCCAACAACACCCTTACACTCCTACAGAACAGGCCAGGAAAGCTTGGTCTCTCGTCTCAGGTCGCGGGCCGTACGGATCGACTTATCAGACAGAGAGCCTGAGAGAAGTTCTGGTCTGCATTGGACTGGACGAAACTCACCATCGCATAAGCACAAATCGTGCGTTTCCACTCAGCCTTATCATCAGAGGGCAAGAACCAATACAAGCAGCACCTTAAACATCGCCATGGACATCCTCGCGAACATATCCTCCTTCCTCAAACCCCACTTCACCCCCTCAACACGAGATGAACCCTCTCTATTCGCGCCCATAGGCCTCCTCGCCCTCCCCGACCTGCAAGCAATCCCCCTTCGCACAGCCCTAACCGGCACAGCCTCCCTTTTCGACACTCTTATCCTCGCCCCAGGCCTCCACAAACAATCCAGCGCCCCGGATCTCAACAAAGGCGAGTATCCAGCTTGCACGGCGATGACGACGGGGTATGTCTTTAGGGTGGAGAATCCGGCTATGGTGGTCTTTTTGCAGAGGATGGGGAGGACAGGGTGTTTGACTGCGCTCAAGGTGGAGGGGGACGGGGTTGGGAAGGGTGGTGGAAGTGTGATTGCTGGAATGGCGTACCTGGCAGCAGTGGCGCTGACTCTCGTGGTGTTCTGGAGTACGATACTTATGGGCGATTCCACTGCTACGCTGGTGCTCACCCTCCTCCTCCTCGCCCGCCTCATCAACGTCCTCGTTATCCGCCGCCGCGCCCAACCAGGCTGGTTCGGCGCCTCAGAACCCGGGACTCACAGCGATCTCCTCGTCCTGCTATCCCAGGATCGCTGGTTCCGAATCCAGGGCCTCACCGACGATGTCAAGGCCGTGACTTCGGGCACATGGCTTCGGGATGCGACCTTCCTTGAATCCTCCCTCGTGAGCTTCGCGACGTTACTGGTGTATTTCAGTGCGGCGGTAAGTGTGAATGCCACGGCTAAGGGCGAGCTTGCGCTTTTGGTGCTGCTTGTTGGCAATGCTGCGTTGCTTGGCCTTGCGAATGAGTTTACGAGGACACTCAGTATGTTTGGTCGGTCTATCAGCGTCAAGCAGGCGCCGAAGCAGTACGCGAGACGTCTCGATCTGACGCGTGAACTTGTGAAGGAGTTCAAACGCACGGATTGTTTCGTGGCGATGGGGATGATTCAGCCAGAGAAGGAGGAGGAGTTTCACAAGTCGTACAAAGGTGCTGTGGTCATGTGAACTACTGCTTGGCCTGATTAATATTACTGCCCTCCATGCCAGCCATCTCTGCGGTCTCTAAGAATACAAATCTCATCCGTCCTCTCGTCAAAATCGGCCGTCCACGAAACTCAATAAGAATCAACAACACACTCGTCACATCCCATGTCGACTCCCCCTCCTCGTACTCATATACATCTCCAACGCACTCCCATTACTACTACTCGCCGTATGACTGCCTCCCGTAGCCGCACTTCGTCTCGCAATCCGACTTTCCCATGCCATAGGTGCGCCACCACTGGGACTCTCAGGCTCCATCAACCCCACCGGCATTGTCCCATTCAACGCACCGTTCGTGCGGAGGACTGCCATGAGCGCCGCGGAAAGGAGGGCGTTTTGTTTCTCGAGCGCTTCGAGACGGGCGTCCATGCGGGCAGCAGAGCGGGATGGACGAGAGGGTTTGGGATGTTGAGATTGTTGAGAGGTGATGTGGGGATACAGTCCATGCTGGGGGTGTGAGGTGGAGGTTGTGGAGATGGGAGAGACGTCCGCGTGAGAGGGAAGGGTGGGGAGGTCCTTTGTGGTGATTTCGGCTTTGCTATTCGCTTTGCTTGTGCGCTCGGATCCTGAGGCTGGTGGCGTTGGAGGCAGAGCACGAGTCGGTGGTGGTGAGGGTAGTGGAGGGGCTTTGTCTTCTTGACGCTCGTAGCGCGGACTCTTCGATCGAGGCGATGAGTGGGTGCTGTTCTGGTTGCTGTTGCTGCTGTTGTTGACGCTTGTTCGACTTCGCCGCTGGATAGCTGTGCGGGAATAGGAGGCTGATCTGGGTCGGGGAGCGTACGTTTTGCCTTCTTTGAGGATGAGTTTGGTAGGTTTGGGGGAGGGCTTGGTCTTTGGTATGGGGACTTCTTCTGCGACAAGCGTCACGGGACTGAAGCTCATGCCAGAATCTGTCGTTCTGCCTTCGGCTGTTTGGGCTGTTGGTGAGATGGGCGTGTATGTGGTTGGGTCATCTGCGTCGGTTGCTTGGGATGGCACAGGGGAGACAGGAGTGTGCGTCGACTGCGTGACCTTCTTCCAGCTAGCGACGCTTGACGCACTCGCATGGCTGGCAGCCGAGGGTGCTCGGAGTGGTGAAGGACGAAGATCTGGGATGGTGATCTGTGGCCGGATCTTCTTGAGCCTCTGACGAGTCGCCTGTGCTGGTGCGTGTACAACAGAATCGATAGTCCTACTGACGCTTGGTCGATCACGTAGTTTGCGAGCTCGAACACGTTCTTCTCGCTCCTTTCGATTGGCCATGATGGTCCGTCGGTGAGGGCTGGAGTTCTTGCCACGAGACTTGGGTCTCTTGATAGGACCAGTGCATTCAGTCGTGACGGTAGCCCTGATCGGTTCCATACCGAAGTCAAAGTCGCTGGCAGATTTGATGCTGGGTGCAATCTTTGGTGTTGCTCTGCGCTCTGAGCCATGATTCGCGATGATGCTCTCGATTGTCCTGGGGTCTCGTCTGAGTCTGAGCGGGCTGCGTGGCGGTGGAGGACCAGGACTTTCAGAGAAGCTTCGTGGTGGTCCAAGTGAAGAAGCAATGCTCGAAGCCCTCTGCGTGAGGACTGATAGACTGCCAAGCCGACGGGGTACTGGCTGTCTGATCTCGACCTCCTTCTCGGGACTCGGATGCTTGACTGGGAACTCTTCTCTCGGCAGTGAGATCTTTGGCGTGAGAGGCTCGGCTCCAGCGATTGATTGTCCATCGAAGACCCGAGTGGTATCGTATGAGTTCCTCACAGGGTCATCGACAAGCTCTGTGGCGTACGACTCCGCCATGGAAACCGATTCAGGCTCTGGGGTTGGAGGATTGGAAGCAGCACGCCTGATCGGTGTTGGAAAGCGTCTCGACAACCGACTGGCAACCTCTTCGTATGAAGTGGCGGGTCGCTGCTCATCCAAGTCAGTAATGTCGTCCTGGTACTGTTGCTTGTTCAACACATGAAGATAGTTCTCGATGATATCGCTGTTGTTGGACTCTTCGTGAAAACAGATCGACACCCTCGAGTCCAGGATATCTGGGCTCAGATATGACGAGTTAGAAGGCCCAGCCATGTCCGACACGGCATCGTCCTGCTCCATGACATCTGAGAGTTGCGGTGAGGGTAACTGCAGGGCCAGGTACGGTTTGCCTGGTCAAGATTGTCAGTCCACACCGACATTGCAGTAGTACGTCAACGGCACATTCACGTACCCGTCCACGAAACCTTTTGCTGAACGCATGGTAGCAGAAGGCCGCCTTCATCCTTGATAGGAGGAAGGCCCTCTTCCCCGAGGACGCCATTCAATCTGTAGAACGAGCCCCTGTCAGTATGCCAACATGACCTATCAAGAAACCACAACGCTCACCTATCACTAGCACTCTGCACAGGCGTCACATTTCGTTTTTGCCCTCGCTTCAGAAATCGAAAAGCATTCCTCCCACTAACTGACCTCTTCGGTGCCTCAACCTTGCTCGGCCTCCGATGTGGTGCCGTAGGACCCGTTGTCCGTAGGAAGAAAGCCAGATCATAAGACTTGGCACTATGAGGAAGATTGACCAAACTCGACTGCGTAATCATATCGTCGTTCCTCCTCGAAGGATTCGAATAAGGGGCCTGCGTCGTACAGTCGTAGTTCATCGACCAAGAATCCTCCCTCGACAACGGCACAGTGTTCGACGACCAGTACCCACCAGTGGCGTTGCTGGTAGTAGTAGTCGTCGAAGCGTCTTCAAACCGCTGCTGGATGGAATCCTCGCGGAGAATAGTCGAGCTGGCCTTGCGGAGCTTCTCCACAGTCGAGGTAGACGAAGAAAAGGGTGCCTGACCCATATCGACACAGTAATAACCGGGACCGGCACCAAAGGTCATGCCTGTAGGGGCCCCGAACATATCGGGGCGGGGACCAGGAGATTGGCAGGATGAGGAGGGGTCGGTAGCTGTTATCTCCCACGCGCGCGGCGTGTGGTTGGCGAAGGTTGGCACGTTCGCTTTTCGCCGCTGCGAAGGCTGCGACACTACGCCGGCCAGCTGCATTGGACACGAGCTGGGTGCGTGGCCGGCGATTGACTGGACGAACGTCTGGCTGCCCCTTCGGAAGGCAGATTGCGGAGGGCGGCACTTGTGTGCCTGTGCGCGTGCTTCAGATAGAATTCGTCACCTGACTTGGGGGAACCATGCCAACTCACGGGTGTTGCAGAGAGCGGGTTCCTTTCAGGCAGCTGAGGGTGGCGCTGGGCGAGAATGGGCTGCGTCGATCATCTGGGTCCAGCAGCGGTGGGAGCTGTTGTCATCCACGAGGCAGCCAGAGAGGAGCAAGAGCTGAAAGAGAGGTCCCGAGGGACGAAAAGCAAGATAAGAGGAGCAAAAGGCAGCAAACAAGAAACTCTCGCGGGAAGACAAGAGTGTGGTGATCCAGAAGCGGGAGCGAGAATCAAGGTCCGTCCGCCCAGGAAGTACTAAAAGGCCACCTGCGTGCAACAGCATCCAGAAAGACCTCAAGTACAAGTAGCACGGACTCCTCCACTCCCTCTGTCTTCCACAACAACAAGCGGCAGACCAGCAGACCCAAAGATCTCAAAAGAAACACGAACGATCCTCTCACAAAGGCAGCCGCCGCCAGGCCCGCAAGGAGCCAGTGCGCCTGTAACTCAGTAAAGAGACGCCCGCCCTGGCAGCAGAAGGCATTGTACCACCGAAGCAGGAGGCCACACAGCAGATCTCTGGTCGGAGCACAAAGATTCGAAAAAGTGATGCGAGGCGAAACGCTCAGACTCAGCTCTGTGTACTGCTCGACGAGAAGCTCGGATCTTGTGCGCTGTGGTGACTGCCGTGGTACTCAACCGGGTGATGAAGTGTCTTAGTGAGCATGGTTACTGGGGTGTTGAGGAGATGATGATGTCCCCAGCTTTTGACGCAAAGCGGGAAAGGCTGTGAGAAGTCAGCATCTCTCTCACCATTTCATGCACTCACACTTTTCTCTCCTCTTTCTCCCTTCATCTTGACTGATGAGGAACAAAATCATGAAAGCCATCTCGACATCTCACAACGCAGAGAAGCCCAGCTGATGCAAGGTGCAATTCTCGTCCCCCCAGCCACGTTGCACAACACTAGCCCATGCATGGACTGCATGAAACCCGCCGGCACAACACATCCACAACATAAATTGTCCTGTACCCCCATCCTGTACCACCTTCCACCTCAATCTGCAGGACGCGTGCTCCAAAGGAGATCGGTTCCGCAGAGTTGACAAGCGCCTCCCCATAACTCCTTGGACGCCTCAAAGCCTCCAACACGCAACGGAAGATAATATGCTTAGTGGCTGGTCGTTTCGACTTTGTGTACAGTTGCAGTGCCGCTGCTCGATCACATTGAGGTGTCATTCAGTGGCTTGGACGGAGTCCGATTGCAACCGTAACCGCGCGCATGGGAAGAGCCGACCAGTTGCGGCTGTTGACAGATCCTCGATAGTATTTGTGCATGATGCATGGCAGTGAGAAATCACGCACGGTGCAGTGTCAACGTTACACAACCCTACACATCATCTCTCGATCAAGAGAGGGATGAAGTGTCAGTCCACCCCACGGCGAGCGAGCGAGCGCGGTGCGTATCACTCACTTCACGGAGTCCACACAGCTGCTTACTACATACGTCTTCACGGTTGGGATGTTTTCTGCCTTATCCATCTCTATCTGCTTGGTGCCACGCTCGATTCGCTCTTCGTGGTCTGGGTTCAGTGGGCCTGCAGATGCGGTCAAAGCTATAGCATCAGCTCATCAAACATCAGGCAGTCAGCAGCGTAATGGAGAGCTGACCGTCGTGACCACCTCCAGACATTCAGACATGTCAAGCTAAGCTCCACCATCGCGCCACCATCTGGCAATCTCGGGTCGAAGCTGCATATGTTGGCATGTCGCTGGCCTCAAAATGTCCCTCAGTCAGCCGCCGTATCTGCTCAAAACCTTTCTCATCGTGGCGCCGGCCGTGGCTTCTTCGGCAAGAACGGACTAGCAGCAGCAGGCCTCTTCTTCGGCACGAACGGCTTGTTCTGCTGCACCACTGCACCACGAGGTCTGCCGTTTGCCCCCTCATCTCCTGTTGCAGATAGAGGTGTTTCAGCCCGCGAGCCAGACGCGCTGCGCGCACCAGTGGCGTTGCTGGATGGGGTCATTGCACGACCCTCTCCACTGTCAGCTGTCACGTTCGATGTGCCGTCTGCGTCTTCCATGTCGATGTCGCTCAATATTCTCTTGTCTGTAGGTTCGCGGCTGGTAGCTTTCTTGGCCTTCACTCTGTCCTCGAACTTGTACGTCACTCCATCCATTTTGTCTGGGTCAGCAGGCTCGGTTTTGACTCGTGGCTCTGTCTTAACCTGCACCTCTTGCTTGAATACTGGAGCAACCGTCGGCTTGCTGGGTCCGTTGGCAGTGCCGCTGGCAGAAGACCGTCTCGAATTCGCCTCGGAATCCATTTGTGCCACATGCGCGTTAACATCAAGCATAGAACGGGTATTCGAGGCGTAGTTGTCCGCGGGATAGTTGCTTGATGGCTTTTTGAGCATGGTCATGATGTTGCCTGTGGTATAGCACTCTCTGGCCTGTGCATCTTCCACCAGCTTCTTCCAGTATCGGCCACGTACAAGGCTCTCCGAGTTGCCAAGCACCCACAAGCTTGACTTGGCTCGTGTAAGACCGACGTTCATACGACGGATGTCCTGTAAGAAGCCGATTCCACCAGCCGGCGATGCACGCACACAGGAGAAGATGATGACCTCGCTCTCACGACCTTGGAAGGCGTCCGTGGTATTGAAGTCGATTATCTCCTCGACCTGAGCGCCGTACTTGTCAGTGAAGCGCCTCTTAAGCTCCCGCAATTGCGACTTGTACGGCGTGATGATGCCAACTTTGCCGGTGAAGTCGTAGTTGCCGAAGTCTGCTCTCAGCCGGTCGAATAGTGCCATTGCGACATCAATTTCTGCGATGTTGATGAGGGAATGGCCTTTAGGAGCAGACTGGTGCTGGCCTCGGACATCGTAGAAGCGGTACGGCGCCAGCAAAGCGCTTGCGTGCCAGGGCTGCGTCCGTAGAGCTGCCATGCCCGTGCCGTCCTTGAGCAAGCCATCGTAGAATGTGCGGCTCGGGAACACGCTGATGTCTGGATGCATGCGGTATTGCGTATCGAGGAGGTGGACTTCATCGGGGTAGTTGTTCTGCATTCGCACGAACAAGCTTTGCTCGTATTGGAATCTGGCGGCATCCTTGGAGAACACAGTTGGCGGAAGCTGCTTGGGATCACCGACCAGGATACACTTGATGCAACCATACTTCAGCGGAATGAGCGAGCTCACCTCCACACACTGCGCGGCCTCATCGATGATGACAGTCTCGAATTCAATATTCAAGCTCTGGAACATGTCGTGCCCGCTACCACTTAAGGTGCCGCAAATGACATGTGCTTCATCCAAGACAGCTTGCTGGGCTCTTTTTCGATTGAGCTCCTGTTCGCGGCCAGCATTTCGCTCTTGGTCCTTGACATTGTCAATGCGAGTTCCGAGTTCAGCCTTTCGGCGCTTGACAGCGCTGATGTTGTCGTCCAGCTCTTTGCGTTGCGCCGGTTCCAGCTTGTTCTCTCCAGAGTCAGATGCGTTGCGTCGATCGTAAAGCTCTCGCAGTTTGGCGGAGATTTGTCCATGTTCTGCGAACACTGCTTGAGTCTGTTCACGCTGCTTTGCGTCTGCCTGCGAATTGCCCAGCTTTTTGGCTACAAGCTCATCGATCGTCACATCCTGCACTTCGTTCTTGATGGCATCGCTGCGACCAATACGAACCACGTTGATCTTGTGATGCGCACCTGACTTGGTCTTGACGCCATCTTTCAGACGCATGACCAGCTCGTCCACGGCAGCGTTGCTGGGTGCGCATACAAGCAGCTTCTTCGAAGGTGCGTCTCCCAGTACGTTGGCGTTACCGTTGGCCTTGGGCATGCTGATCCTAGTCGGTCCCGATGTGCTGCTGCTGCCTAGAGTGTGCGACAGCAGTCCTCCAACGATTGCCACAATTGTCTTGGTCTTTCCAGACCCAGGCGGGCCTTGGATCAGTGAGAAGCCCTCGTTCTCGAGCGCTGCGTTGATAGCCTCGGACTGGGCTTTGTTCAGGTTGTACACGTCCTGCAGCTGCGAAATCTGCCGATCGCTGAACGTGATTCGTGGTGACGGCTTAGCCCTCACAATTTGGTTGCAGAGATCGTAGTACTGCAGACCCTTGAGTGCGCCGTATTCGCGCTCAAGAGGTGTGATGCTCTGCACCTTAACACCGTACACCACGGTCTGCATGGCCAGCTGGGGCGCGAGCTTGCTGCTTGGCATCAACTGGTAGATAATCTCAAGATGTGCCTTTTGCCGCTTCACTCGGTAGATCCGAGCAAGGCAGTTTGGCGACTCCGGATCGTCCGCAGGCTTCTTGGCCTTCGAGAACAAGATGATGTCGCCCTCTTGAAGCTGCAGATCTCGATTCTCCTGATGGCTTAGATGACTGCTGATTTCGATGAACTGGTCTACATTACTGCGACCTGTCACCTTCATTTCGTATGGTTTCGAACCGTTTTCCTCTCGCGACCTGACGAAACCTTGCCAGGCTTCAAGGAGTAGCAGAGGCTCGAATGTCTCCTGGTAGGTGACGGGGTTCGTGAATGAATTATCGACTGCAGAAAAATCGGTCTCGCTCGACTTAGGTGGGAAGTCCCCTTCGTGGAAGAAGTCCCATCCGAGCATGATCTTGTGTAAGGGGCCCAAGTCTGGCGCGAGTCGGGCACGCATATCTTTGTGCGAGCGGGCAGCTCTTTGAATGCGAGTAGGACCTTTCTTGACTTCCGGCCTCAAACCACTCGCACCGCTGACATCCAGTTGTGGGCGCTGCTGTTTCTTGGGCTTGTTACTGTCCCCGAATAGGTCGTCGTCGAGATCATCGTCCTCGTCATCTTCAGAATCCAGATCCGCATCATCGACCATGACAGTCTGTCCAGCAGTAGAGTGATCTTTGCCGTAGTTTCCAATACCAGCAACTCCACTGCCGGCGCCAAGATTGGCTTTGGCCAGAGCGGCTTGTTTCTGCTTCTCCTGTTCGGCCAGAGCCTGCTTTCGCTTTAGCAAAAAGTTTTTCTGGTCGTCTTGTTGCTTCTGTGCTGCCTTCTGCTGTACCAAGCTTGGCAGTTTCTGCATTGGCTTCTTTTCCTGACGATCGGCGGCACTTGACCACTTCTCGATGTCGATGACGCTTTTCGGCTTCACCGTGGTGCTCGGTGTATTGGAACCTGACCTGCTCTCTTGCCCGCGTGAAGCCCAGCCTTGAATTGAACTTTGCTTCCGTGGAGCAGCAGCACCGACAGTATCCAGAGATGACTTCAGCGCCCCACCAAGATGCTCTTCTAGTGCTCGCTGGAGCGCCGCTTTGTGTTGCATTGTGAGCTTCGTCTTGACTTTGGCATCTCTGCCAGACGAGCTTGTCACGATGTCTTCAACGTACTGCGCGGCAGGCGTCGATACTTTGATGTCGACATCGTGAAGTCTGGTCAAGATCTTGCTGGTCAGACTGACAGCCTTGGTGATAAGATAGTCGTCGCGTAGTCTGAGCCACTTGGTAATGACTTTGAACGCACTGCTGGGTTGCGCGAGAAGTTGCTTCTTTACGTCCGCACTGCCTGCTATTCCGGTGCTTTCCAACGTGCCAGCAATGATCGAGTACTGATCGAAAGCGAACTGTGCAAAGTCCATAGTCTCACGACAGAATTCCTGCATCATGGTCTTGTCGTAGCCTTGACTACTCCACGCCTCAGTCTGCTCAAAGATGGTTTCCAGCACACCCCAAGTTCTGACCCAAAAGACCCGGAGTGCAGAGACATCTGCCTTGCTTGACAGCGTCTTCGAGCGGAGGACACCGTCTTGGGTATCGCAGAGGCAACTGTAGATGTCTCTACACAGCTTGAGTAGAACTGTGCATGGCCCGAAGACTTTGGCGTCGGAGACCAGCTTCAGCGTATAGCTCATTGCTTGGAGCCCTGTACCGAAAAAGACCTGGACGACGTGCATGATGCTGTCTCGTCTACTGTCCTCTCCGCTCAGGGTCTTCAATAATCCCAAGGCCGAGTTGTGAACCTCATCATTGCTGTTGAGGAGAAGAGACATTATGCCTCGGACTGCTGAGCCTTCTTGAAACAGGTCGACCAGCTGGTCTGCTTCGAACAAATCCAGACGGTCCAGAAGGTCACTGATGACATAGCCGTGCACCCTCGCCAGGGCACTGTTCCAGGCTTCTGCTTGCTTAGGGGCGCTTTTGACTATTTTTGATGGGATCGTTTCCAACTCTACGAGTCCAGTAAGACCAGACAATATAGACATCACGAGGACGGGATAGCCAGGTTTGATGTGCTGCATGCTCGTCTTCCAGACGTTCTGGCTGGTAAGGCCAATTTCGTGGTCAAGGTCCCGTGTCTTTTCAATGATCCGCCGGTCTCGCTTGAGGCCTTTGACGTCGAGAGCGAGCACATTCTCAACGATCTGTAGGCCGAGCGCTTGTGTAGGTGTTACTTGCATCTCGGTCTTCGTTTCGATGCCTTCGAGTTCCTCGAGAATCACGCCAATATGATCCTTCGCGACTGCTTCGACCAAGTGCGTGTAGACAGGCCCACCCTCAACCACCTTTGCGACGCGATCGATAGCCTCCCGCAAACACGACAGACCCAACTCCCACGTAACTCTACTAGTGGAATGAGGGTAGTCATTGCCTTGATATTTGTGCAGGAAGAGGTCCAGTATCGTGCGCAGAGGCTGTACGACGTTAGCGGGCTTGATGCTGCAGGTAAACGCGTGCGCCCAGGCCATCTGCTGCTTCAGATACTCGTATGGCCCATGCTGTCGCTCTTCTGGGACCTTCAGTAGGCGCTCAAATCCAGGTGCTCTGCAGATCGTATCGACGACGTTCTGTGGTGATGCGGAGCCCATGGCATCCCAGAAGTCATCAGGGGCGATCTCAAGCAGTATGCTGTACGTATTGAGCAGGTCGATGAAGTGTGTAGCGTCGACTTGGAAGTGCTCCAGCGACAACGTATACAGGTTGACGTCCATACCCCGGAGGTGATTCGTGATCAGTGATTTGTCGAGCTTGGACACGATCGAACGTGTCGCGCGCCAAAATCGAGGTAAGAACTCCAACTCAAGCTGCGTGATGTGCACCCGTCCCGCTGCAGGTTGCAGGAAAGGTTTCACGCTGTACTCAAATTCGTTCGGCAATAAGGTGCGTTTGAGCTTCGTGAAGTTGCGTTCCGCCCAGGCACGGCGCTCTTCGTTGTTAGAGAAGAGGAAAGCAGCCATACCTGGAGGTATGTTTGCCAGCGTGACCTTCTTCTTGGTCTGTACCAACCGGAATGGCTTGTCGAAGGCTGACTGGACGAGTTCCTCGTTATTGAGGAACGGTCTGCAATGCAGTGCTTCGAACAGCGCGTACACGTCCTGGCCTCCTACGCTAGCCATCGACCGCTCCTCGGGGGGCAGATCCATCAGTGTCTCCGTCAGGTTGCTCAGACCTTTGACGATACGTTCATTGCTGAGCGTGTCGTACTTCTGCATGAAGACCTGGACATCGTCGTCTCCGTAGTTGTCCACCAGCTGTTCCCGTAGCCACGTCCTAGAGCGGTGGAACTCTCGTATGCAGATGTCGCAACGACCCAGCTGATTTTGCAGACCATTCTGGAGCTTCTCCTGATATGGTTTGGCATCTTCACCATCGAATGCAATAATCTGGCAAGCCAGCAACGCCTTCTCTTTCCTTGCAACAGCCTCTTTCACTTGAACAAGCCTCGATTGCTTCTCTTCCTCCGTTTCCTCTGGCTCAGCACCGCCGAAGTCTTCGTCGTAGTAGATTGTGTCGTCATCGTCATTCGCTTTTGGGCAGAACCAGTGAAGGGCATCGTCCAGGCTCGCGAGCTCGCTGGGGTGAGGTCAGGTCAGTATTGTGGTCGTTTCCAAGATCACGAACAGAGACTCACTCTACATCTCGAACAATGTCCATGTCTCACCGCACACCGGGCCACGTAGGCCCGGCTAAAGTAACGTGTTTGTTATGATCAAGCACTTGACTCTGGCGAGGACCGTACGACTGTAATGCGAGTTGGGGCTGACAGCTGAGCAGTTCGATGCTGACTGGTAGCGGTGCAGTCTTCTGAGAAGAACGTGGTTCCCCCAAGCCGCCACAGTCGCAATGCTGGAGCACTGGTGCTGTATCGGAGTCAGGTCACGACAACAGAGAGCAGTCAATGGCTTCAGAACATCGAGGCCGGAATGAAGATGGTGACGTCGCTCATTGAGTTCTGGTGGTCGCGCGAGTGAGTGAACGGCTTGGTCAAAACATGTGACAGTACCACCAACGCCTTTGTCAGTGCTTCGAGCCGAAAAGTTTGCGTTCTATGAGAACAGCAGTTGACGAGAGCAACTTTGAATGCACAAATGTGCTGTCCGAGAAGTCGCGTCAAGCGCGACACTAGCGGCGGTCGCTCCCGTGCACTTCCGGTGTTTCGCCGGCGTGTGCTAAACTTAAACAGACTGAAGAGATCAGTCGCATGTGATATCGAGATGCATGATTGGATATCTCAGCGCTTCTGACCTCTTACATGGTCCCCATACCCCTTCTATGGATACAGTCGATACAGTCTCCTCTGGGGAAAGTATCCATTTGAACGGAGTGGAACGAAGGAGGGAGAGTATGTCTGGTCGAGGGTCCAGCAAAAGGTTAGAGAAGCAGTTTAGTGATGTCCCTGCCATTTCGAGCGATGGGGAATACTACAAGGCCGAAAAATTGAATGCCCAAATGTAAGATCGTAACACCAGAGATATCCTCACACCAACGCTTCTCTGTACTGCATCACTTCCTCCACACCACCAGCACAACTCGTCAATCGTCCTGCTGACACGATCTCCCTACAGACAGCTCGAGATCTGATTTTGATTTCCGTAAAAGGGTCCAAGAGTGGATTCCTCGATGATCCCGGGCAAGTTCTCACGAGTAGCTGACGAAGGGGCGCTGGCAGTGGATCTCAATTGCTTACAGAGCGCCGTGAGACCGGCATCACTCGTGGGACATTCGTTGCCGTAGTAGAAGTTGTCGCTTGCGGCTTGTACTGGACAGATGCAGGTTACGGCCCCAGATCTGCTCACAGTGCACGGTGCGCCGTTGCTGGACGAAGAGTTAGCATCTGCTAGTCGTAATCAACTTCAAAACTACTCACCAGTCGACCCACGACGCAGCGTTTGATTCAGTGCATGGGATGGCGTAGACAGGTGGCACGTTGTCTTGGGTCTTCCCATGTCCCCCAAAGCCAGCCCAGTTGTTGCCAGAGTAGCCACTTCCAACATCGTACTGTGAAGGCGGAGCGTAGGGGTTGCGCAGCGAGAAGGTCGAGATGAGTGATTCGGTGCGAGACGTGCAGGTATCGTTGGATGTTCCCAGATTGAGGCCAGTGTAAGGCCCAACACAAGAACAGCTCGCGAAGGAGGAGTTGCCAGGCAGATAGCTGCAATGAGCGGCTGAGCAGAGAACGTATGGCCCGTCGCATACTTGCGTGCCATGATATACGGCTGCAAGTGCGCCACTTGCGAGCAATACAAGGCGTTTGAACATCTCGAGATGCTTGGAAGGAGTTAAGTGAGGATCTTTTTGAGCTGAGGAAACAGTCAATGAGAGATTTCCGCCGCCGCTTTTTATACAATTTTCGAAGTGGTCAGTCAGCAGAAGGAAGAGACACAACCAACCTATTTGCATCCCATAGTGTACGAATCGAGTATAACAGCTGGGGCGATTCCTCTCACATGCGTATAGATTGTTCAAAGCAGTTAGAAAGCCGCGAAGCCAAAAAGGCTGCCAACTTTGCCGGCTAACGGCATCGATGTTCTCGATGTCAGTGACGATGTTGGTCACCGGGGAAAACTGATCAAGCGGAGCTATGCTCTGGCTCCATACCTGCCTGAAGCCTCAAAAATTCATCATACCGCACCAACGATGTCCGTTGTTGTCCCGGTCCGGTGTGCTTCGCTTGGTCCCATATACTGTACTGGCCAATATTGAGGCCCCATGGTCGTCCATGGCTGTTGAGTGGAACACGTGATCCCTTACAGCATGACCGATTGTATCGCGACCTGCAAGATCTTGATTGACGAATTTGGTGTTGTGGTGAAGAAGAAAGAAGGAGGTCGGACAGAGAAGCACAGGGCACCTCAATCTGCATGTATTTTGAGACCGCGCTAAGGGCTCGGAACGCATCCTCCGAGACGCTAGTAAACTGACGTGGGCAACCACCGGCCCTCTCATGACAACTCACATGTCAACAACATGAATTTATCCGGATCTGCTTGGAAATGCGTGGCTGAGAGTATGATATGATGGTGTGATTAGCAAAGTCTACTTTGCTGCATCGCTACCAGGACCATGTCGCAGGACCTTTTCGCGGCTTTCGGCGACCCGCCTCCGGAGGCACCCATCTCGCAGTCTTCGTACCCACCGAAGCAGGACTCGTGGAAGACTATCCCGGAGGCATCACAAAGTAGTCAAAGCCCTCCGCAAATCGACTCGCGAAACAACCAGGTAGACTCCGCCCGGCCGGACGCGGATGTCGACGAAGGCGACGATGACTGGGGAGATTTTGAGGATGCGTCCGCCAAAGCAGGGATAGAGGAATCTTTGCCAAAGCCTGGACAAGCTTTTCCTCGACAGCCTCCGATATCTTCAAAGCCTCAGGCCACGAAAGAAGAGATCATTCCACAGGAAGACTCGAAGATCGGAAAGCATCCATTCGCAGGTCATATGGACTTTCTGTTCGAGCCTGGAGAAGATGAGTACGATGCAGGTGAAGATGACTTGGCGAATCTAGCCAAGGATCCCGAGGCGGCCATGGCCTTCTCCAAGCGATTGATAGCAGAGCAAGAGGCAAAGGCAAAGACTGCCGCAAGCCAACAGCCAGTACCTCAGCGTGACACCAAGGTCACGACTAAGACAGACTTACCGCAAGCCGCGGTGGAGCCTGAAAAGCAGCGTAGGAAGCTCACTCTCACTAAGCCTTCGTCAGTAGCAACCCATCAAAAAGCAACGCCACCTGCGAACCCGCCTCCAGCACGGAACAAGCTTCGCAAGAAATCTGGCTATGCTCCTGCCAGAGATCCAGACGTGCTCTTCGATGCCGACAACCTGTCTGAACCTGACGACGATGATGAGTTTGGCGACTTTGAGAATGGCACACAATCTGTAGTCGCAGTCGTTGAACCTCCAACGCCTGTGGCTGAGCAAACATCATCCACTATGCCATCAATGGATCTGTTAGGCCTGGATGATAACTTGAAGCCTGTCGTGCAGATTGGCAGATCAAGAGCCGACTCTTTGCAGAAGGCAAACGAGATATTAGGCCCAGCGAAACCGCCGAAACATTCACGGACGTCATCATTGATTGATGACAATGCTTGGGACGACTTTGAGCCACAAACAACAGCAACAGTAGCGGTAGCTACCACCACTCCAGCCAAGGTGACTTCAGAGGATGACGCCTGGGATGACTTCGAGGCGGCAGAGCCTGTCGCGACCGTGGCCCCTACGAGCATTCAACCTCCCCAATCAGTCATCCCATCAACACATTCCAGAACCACTTCTCAAACGACCTTGCCACCTACGAATATACCGCCTCCAGCTATACTCCTGTCAGTGTTCCCCTCGATATTGTCAGCAGCGCAAGAAGCCTTGTTTCTTCCCCTCTCCAGGATAGATCAATCGCAACGGCAGCAGCTTCTGGGCCGCCCTGCAACACAGCAGTTCTTGCGAAGCTATCTCGAAACATCAATAGTTCTTGCAAGGATCATCGCCGGACGGAAACTACGCTGGAAGCGCGACCAAATCCTGTCTCGGTCAATGCGCATAGGACAGGCAGGAGCAGGCGGCAAAAGCGGTATGAAACTCACCGGCATCGACAGAGGCGAAGCCCAGAAAGAAGAACAGGAAGCTCAAGAAGCAATCCGACTCTGGCGGACGCAGTCGGGAAAGCTGAGAGGCGCAATCACTATAGCATCGTCAGTCAACACCACAAAAGTCCCAGCCGTTCCCGATATTAGCGAGCAGATGCCCATAAGGACTCTGAAAGCCGTCGAGGGAGGCTTCACCGCGCCCCATGCCTGTGCGCTGTGTGGCCTCAAAAGAGAAGAGCGTGTGGCCAAGGTGGACATCGATGTCGATGATAGCTTTGGGGAGTGGTGGGTGCAGGGCGCTGATATGCATTTGGCTTGCCGGAATTGGTGGGACGAGCATAAGGCCAGGTTGAAGTCCAGGTGATGGGATTTGGCTCGATGCGGGCACGACGAACGTCAATCCGCGTGTCGTTCGCAGAAGTGATCTTTGATGAGAGCTCGCATACCAAACACTTTTACAGGTGCAACAGTGCCCAACACAACGCCTTCCTCGTCCTGTCGATGGTGGAACGAACGTGTTGATACCCAATATGCCATATCCCAAGACAACAGCAGCCAGGACGACTCAAAGCCTGTGCGCAGCAAACGAGAGGGCAATCCCGAGATGCATCACAAGAAGTCGTTGCACCCGTATGCCGTGGTCTCCTGTCAGGTCTCGCGACTCCCTGTCACTTCCAGCCTTGGCACGACCTGATCGGCCACGTCCGCCTGGCACTCGTAGCACATTTTGCACTGACTTTGATATAAAGTCATAAGCGCTCCGTGCCATTGGGAAGTCCCACAGTTCACTAAACTCACAACACTGCAAATACCTCACAAAAGTCGACACCATCCTCCGGCTCTCGCCACAAACCACATCCGAACAGACCCCATCATTATGCCAACCAGCATGACACACTCCATCTGTCAGATCTGCGGTCAATGTTTCTGCACATCAGACCTCTCAAGCGATCCTCTTCAGCACTTTTGTATCGGGCTGGACGGACCTGCTATGATCGACGCCCACTCTTTTCTTCCGAAATGCGTAAGCCCGCTCCGTCGCCAGTAACTGCACGAGTCTCACTCAGAATGTCTGTAGCTCGAATCCGACTCCGAAGATTCACAGGAAGCTGTTCCGGTCCACAAAGAGAAGACCGATACTACAGAGGCAAAGTCTGCGAAATCAGCAGCACTTTCGATCCACAACCCAGACGACTTGGCGACGATTGGCAGACTGCACATGGAAATTGAGAATTTGAGGCGGTCTATGCCCACGATCACAAGCGTCCCCAAAGTCGCTGATATCAGGATACAAGCTTGACCACTCTTCAAAGGAGTATTGGAGTTCTCGGACATTTGGGTTGCATGGAATGGAACGCTGGGAGGCGAACAAGATTGGCTTTTCAACTTCTGCCTTGACATTGATTGGTAGATCGATGCTACCTGGTCTGCGCCTGAGACAATCCTCTCGATCTGGTCACCATAGCTTGCTTGGCCTTGCTCTCTTCAGTAAGAGGCACGACTTTGCACACGACGGGCATGAAAGATTCGACATCCTCAAACTTCCACTAACCTTTCTTCTCCTTCGACTCCTTGCCGTCCTTCGCACCATCAGCTGAGGACGACGCCTCTCTGTCTGCAGCCTCCTTCTTGTTCTTCTTGGCAATGAGTTCCTTCTTCTTGTTGTTCACCTGGACTCGCTTGAGTCGCTTCTCCCTCTCGAAATCCTCCTTCATCTCACCCAGGGACCTCTGGACCTTCTGCTTCCCTCCACGCCCAGGAACCTTGCCATTCTGCTCGAGCTCGTCTCCAAGTGGGACGTCGTCATAATCTTCGGCTTCCCACTCCTCGTTGGCATCGGAGTCGTTGATCACCTCCGGCTCGGACATGGGTTCGTCGTCGCCGACATCGTCTCGAATCGCTTTGGAAATTGAGCTGGGAGTAGCTGGTGAGGTAGGTGCTTTGTTGCTTTGGTTGGATGGAGAAGTTGTGGATTTGGTCTTGTCGGTGCTTGACGGGCTCTTGGTCTTGTCGTCTGGAGACATGGTCTGCTGTGGGATGTTTCGGAGTGGTCTTGGTGCTGTCTGGTCTGGCAGAAGTAATACTCTGTCCAATCTATATGTAGGTCCCGACGTGTTTGCGCTGCTTTGGAGCCTGCTGATCTTTTGCTTTGTGACAAGAGTGCTTGAAGTGTCTATGATACTCTGTGACTTCTTGTCTTTATCAATTGCGGGCTTGTCTTTGTGCATAATGTGTCCAGAAGTCTAGCTACTTCTAGTGACTGAGAGAATGATTGTTCTGACTATTGAAGCGAAGCAAACATCAAGTCCCCTCAGTCTTGTCTCGCACAAACTTGTTTTGAAGCTGTGGTGAATAGACATAGAGTCGTGAGAAGCCTAGGCGTCGTGCCCATACGCAAGTAATGTGCACTAAAGGTAGGAAAGTCGCGGTCTAGTAGATTGTTTGCTTCAAACATATTCTTCGCATGGACTGCGTAGCTACCAACACACAGCTCTTTAGATACACGAATGTGCGTGGACTTTCCACTGCCACAAACAATCAAATCATGTTTAACAACAATAGCAACAAAGCTATTCTGCCCACTACACAGCCCGTGTCTATCAGCGTTCGACCCAGCCTCCAACCGATGTCCTCATCCACGTCAACACGCTCCCCACTCACCACAGCCGCCACATATTTGTCCAGCACATGGCAGTGGCTGCTCGGCGCACGATGGGTCTACATCGTCTCGATGCACGACTTCGGCAGCTACACTCCCCAACACACCATGATAGGTTGCTTCACCACACAGGCTGCAGCGGACACTGCGAGGGACAAAGCAATCGATGGAAGGCAGTCGGGTGGCAGGAGAGTCTGGAGGAGGTATGAGGAGATTGAGGATGGCGCCCATGGTACTCTTGTCGAAGACCGGGATATAGCGAGGTGTGATGTTATGGCTTTGGTAGAGAGGACGAGGCTGGGGTAGGAAACTTTCTGCAGCGATATATTCAGATATCATGTGTGCTTTGACGACGGCGCGACCGGACAGCACCTTCGATTCTGTCGTCGATCTTCTTAATTCTTTCAATTGTGTCCACTTCATACTCCTTGAGTTGGTCGAACGACGGGGGCGTTATAATTTTGACCTCATCCAGTCCCTCATGCCGCTCAATTTCTGCCACGATTCGTGGCACAAACCTCGACCAAGTGGAAACTTGTAGACCTCTAGCACTACCTAGTCTTCGAAGCCACAGTGAGCGAAGATTCGGCATCCGATCAAGCTGTGCCACGATGGCTAGCGTGGCTTCTCCAGATACAACAGGAATAGTTAACATTCTGATAGAGTCTCTCCTTGTCGTTCCTAAAGATGTGAGAAAGATCTCGAGTTGGTCGCCGAAGAGTAAGAGTCGATTCGTGCTGTAGAATATCTCCTCTGCTTCGAAGCGAATTTGGCGGCATGTTAGAAGTAGTTCCAGTACAGAGGTTCTTTCGGTCGGTAGTCGTTGGCGAAGACGCAGACCCAGGGTTGTGCTTTCTGGACTATGCAGAATAATCTCGTATATGGAGATTCTGATATCTATGGGAAGGAGGTTGAGGAAAAGAGACTTCGGTTGTGCGGTGATGGCGTTCGTGCTGCACAGAGTCATGTTTCCCTCGTTGTGTTGAAGGAAAACTCTCAGATGAGCAGTCTTCTACGATTTTCGTGGTCGTGGCGAACGCTGCAAGTCGGTTGTGTTCTTGAGCTACTCAACTCCGCCTCGCTCAATTGAAAGATGGTGCTTCGGGCCGAAAATTCCATGCCTAGGCTGCGTGGTCGATGCGACGCTGGACATCTAGAATAGGCCTCGTGGCGATAGAACTCTTGTGATGCTGGATCCAGGCACAAGGATGTGAGGTTCTATCAGAGCAGCTCTTTGCAGTCTACATGATCATCATGCACGATGACATATATAGCTCTTCAGCTGGTGACTAACTGGCTGCGGGACATGATCCTACACGTTTCGATTGTTCTCGCAAGTAGTCGTGACTTCCAACCGTCACTTCGTCTTGACATGCCAGCCGTTGGCGTTTATTGCTCTTGCCGAGAACATTGTGCGTGGATTCGACCTTTATCGTCAGGCTGTATCCTGGTAGGCTTCCCCTAGCAAATCCAAGAGGTCGACTTTGCGACAGAAGTGGGCTTTATCAGCAGATATGAGTTAATGGATGAAGGGCCAAAAATTGGATCTGTTATAGTTTACACGAGGCCAGAGTAGTTGTCATTGCAGGCCAGGATCGAGTGAATGGAAAAGTTGCAACAGCGTCGTGACTAGACAGGCCGGGTATCCAGACCACAGCTCAATGAAGTAAGATAGGAACCACGGCGCGCATACGTAACAGCCATGGTGTCGTCGTAAGCACCATCTCGTTGTCATTGCGACGAACTCTCGCGCTACATATTGCCCAAAAGGGTTCAGCTTGCGCCAATGACACCGACTGCGTAATCGCAAAGTCTCGCATTCGTTACCGGATGGAATCCGTTGCACGGTACATCCTCCCGAACGATTGAAGTATTATACAGGTGCATATGTGATTGACCACTTGCTCGCAATCTTGTTGGTGCGTGGCAGTGTCTGACGTATGCTGTCACCAAGTGACAAATCCGAGCCATAGCCTCGTCGGCGTTGGTGGCTCGCTCGCCCCGTCCACAAAGGATCCACTAGGGTATGCCATGCGATAAGATCTCCAATATATACGAAGCGCATGACCCCAGGTACCACTTGATCTCTACATCTGTACTTTTTTTCGTCGACTGCAATACACAATATGGTTTACTGCTACTTCGACGCAGTCGGACTCGAAGTCTGCGAGTCCAGTGCATGGCACCGTTGGGGCCGTTGGGTAGTCCTGGGTGTGGTGCTTGGTGTCTTCGTTCTCGTAGTCCTGGCATTCATTGCCTTTTCGTAAGCACATCGACCTGCGCATTGGTATAACACGAGCTAACGTGACTGCAAAGATGCATCACCGCCCGAAAGCGAAACGCAGCTGGTATGCAACCATACAGAGGGACCGCCTGGACTCTGCCGGGACACAATCCTCCAACATACACGAAAGATGAGGAGTTCAATGCCCCTCCGCCGCCTCCGACCTACGCAGCGCCACCGAGCGATCAGCAAGTGCGTCCAGGTGTAGAGCAGCCTGTGTATCCACCTCCATCACAACGGCCTTATCCACGAGGAGAGTATGAGCCCGCACAATAGAGCCAAGAGGTAGCATAAGGTCGCGACCAGGGTGAACATGCATGAGGATGGCGATCGGCCTACCAAGAGTCGAGGCGTTGGACGAGCAGGCAGGTTCTACGATGCTTGTCAGCATTGGACAGAATAACAGAGTTCGAAGCTCGACCGGGTTTCGATTTGTTGTTCATCAGTCGAAAAATTGACACTCATAACGATAGCTACAATTCGTACTTGCATTGCAGCGTTAAGACAGAGAAATCAGGTCACTTGACAGTGCATCTGTATCTTGTTAACATTCGCATGACCGTTCGACTTCTTCGATGCACCAAAGTAAAACATTAGGGGACTCCTGTTGCCGCTTGTACCACTCATATCTTGACTCGACAATATGGAGCTGGATGTATCTGAGTCGGAGAAAGCTGCCGTCATCGGAGCGCTCACGGATTTTAGACATGTCGGAGCTTTGTCATGCAGAAATCACTTTGACAGCAACGATATTGCCGAGTGGCCGGGATAGCTGCGATGCCGGGAGTCGTAGAAGCCGATCAACATTCATGTTGCTACACGACCTCGATTGTCCCTTCACGGCCATAGAGGGAGTTATGCGCCGTTCACGGAGTCAGTGCGATGAGTAAGGAGACTGAACGTAGCCATTGACAAGTTACTAAGATGCGAGGCTTGTGAAGAAACAGCAACTTCAGAGCAGCACTATCTAACCGATATGTGGAACATAGGGCTACCACGATGTCCTTAGCATCTTCGGCACATCTGATGAGAAGTTGCGCAGGAATCAACGAATGTGAGCTCGAGAACAGCGCGCTGTGTTACCCGGGAATTTGGAATTAGCGTCATCAGGCTGCGCTAGCAAGCGAATACGCACATGCAGCTGCGATGACTCCACTTTCAGCTGAACTCACATCGGACACCGCCCCGCTTGGCACTGCTTTTCGTTCAGCCGCATTATCAAATCATTGAATGCTCGATACAGTATATGAAAGAACGAATTCGGCGGAGTTGACACCATCGAAATCAGGAGCAGACCCAAACGCATCATGGCCACTTCAGATAGCGATAGCGATCTTCCAGTCTTCAAACCTCGCAAGTCGCACACAAAGTCAAGGAATGGATGCATTGCGTGTAAGAAACAACGACGAAAGGTAATACGATCCGTCGAAGGATGTTTGCAGTGATTAGATTGGCTGAGACGAGGCTCTAGTGCGACGAGATCCGCCCGCGATGCTCAAGGTGTTCTAAGCGGAATACCACATGTCGATACGCTGTGCCGCACGAACAGCCCAATCCTTCCTCTCGAGATCTTGATCTCACCAGTCCGGTTCTGCTTGCGGCTCGTGGAGCTGGATGGCCCAAAGCGTCGACAATATTGTCGACGGGCCTCCCTCCTTGTCTCAGTGTGTCTGACAACGGCAGAAGCTTAGCAGATACGCTCGCAGCGACTGAGCTCGATCTTTTGGCGCGGTATCTCATGCACACCAGTCATATCATACCCGTCGACAATGTTCAGATCTTTGCTCTGCAAGTCGGGATCCCGAACCTTGCTTTCGGCAGTCCACCGCTGATGGATTCCATATTAGCTCTCGCCGCTATCTGCCGGTGCCATGAGATTTTCCAGATGCCGCAGATAAGCTGGCGGGACTGGCAACAGCTGGAAGACTTGTTGTCCTTGGCCGAACATCGCTATGCATCCTCTTTGCATCAGATACAAGACGTCAGCTACGATGAAACACAGTACGACATCGTCCTTGCCAACGCCACGTTGATGGTGCTCTTCAGTTCAGCCAGCCATAGTCTTCGCATACGTCTTACTGAGTCCAGCTTTGCTCAGGAGCGTCTTGTGAGCGTGTTTCCGCCTACGCCGCTCCAGTGGGCATTTTTAATCCGTGCAGTCCATTTGGCGTATACGGGGCTTCAACGCTCAGATTGGCACGACAGGAGGACGGAGCCGAGCGACGAAGATGAATTGCTCATGGATTTGCCAACCGACGTATATGATGACTCGACATTAGTCGAGGTCGCGAATCCACCTCAATATGGGCCGAAGTGCTTAACGCAGCCTAACATTGCAGCCACTTCGTCCATGGCTCTTCAACAACTCGCGGATCGTCTGGAAGTAGCAGTGTCATGCCAGAATGACTCTTTCGGCAACACTGCGAACACCTCAGCTCTTAGCAGCTGCTCGAAAGCATTTGCAGTTCTCTGTGACATCTTCAACATCGTCACTTTGACCTCTCAGGCTCCATCTATCGCTGACGAGACGAAGCTCACCAATCTGCCGCAGCGAAGTCGTCTTTCCGCAGTGTCGCCTTGGTTACGAACCTACGTTGCTCAAGTAACATCTGCGGTACCTCAGAAACAACCTCGACGATTCATCACGTCGTTCCTGAATCGGGTGCCGATGGAGTTCCTTGTGCTTGTGCAAAGCTCGCTAGACGACAGCGCCGCACCAGTTGACGACGTGGTGGTGTCTCAGCTTGCGCTTGACATTTTCGCTCACTGGCTTGTGCTAGTGACTCTGCTCGACGGAGTATGGTGGATCGGCGGCATCGGGGAGTGGGAGCTGGAAAGGGTCGTAAGGCGGTTCAGGGAGCTTGACTTTGGACTTGAAGCAGGATGTGAATGGTGGCCCGAGAGAATGCTGGGTATCCGAAGGGAGCTCTTTGACAAGGAAGATACGCGGTATACGCGATAATGAGTATGATCTTCTTCAATTAGCGATTTAGCGACTTCTTCGGTCCCGGCTTACCAGCTGAGGCATCTAATCGGAAGTGTCTATTATATAGTCTTGTAGAGGTGCATTCCGTTCCCTGTCAAGAATCATGCAAGCTCTTCAACACTAACGCCCTCCTTCTTGGCTTTCCTTTGCTGCCTCCCTCGTTCACTCCAGGGAACTAAAATTCCACGTTAACTCTCGGTCATGAAGATGAAATCCACGCATCCACTTACAGTGCATCACAGGAATGATGAGAAGACTATTCGAGTCGTCTGCAATTCCAGCGTACATGTTGTACCATGCCAAGAAAGCCGCAACGATACCAGTGCCGCCGCCGCCTCTTGTTAAGGCTACGTTCGGCATGCCCTCGGCCGTGTTCTGCGCATCGATGTATGAGATTCCCAGCAGGAGGAAGGTGAGCCAGACGGTGAGTAAAAGCAGGTTGAACATGACAGTGGACTTGAGCGTAAGCATCCAGAGCTGAGGTCATAAGTTAGCATTGTCTTTCGAAACGGACGCATGCCGAATTCCATTTGCGTTACTGGTATTTCCAACTTACCAGGAATGTGAATATGAACCACCCCATCAGGTACAGCCCAAAAGCCGCATAAAAGTCGCCCGAGTTACTGTAGGCGTCCTCGATGGCGAAGCCGCCAGGGGTCAAGATGATGCCTATGGAGATCCAGAAACCGCCATATGATGAAAGTGCCGTGCCACCAAATGTGTTGCCAATGGCGATTTCCCTGGGAAGAGTAAGCAAAACAGGGGTGACGGAGGATGGGTTTCAACATACCACATGCCAGCGAGAAGCTGAACGAGACCTCCGTATGCATATGCTGGTCCGACGACCTACAGTAACGTCAATGCCAGTCCATCATGCGAATACTTAGTGATTTCCTGATACCAGATTCGGCGACATCAGTCCTCTCGTTCCCAAGTTGACCATCGACAGCACAAATGTCGTCAACGCGAAGCCTGCAAGGCCCAATGGTACCTGGACTGCATCAGCATTTCCCTGATCCTCCCAAGTGTTCGTTTGGTTTCGCCACATACGGGATTGGCAACCTTCTTCTTCGGTGGTTTGTACAGTCCAGGCTGGAATGCACCGCCGAAAGCAGATAGCCTGGTCGATGCATACGAGTCCGCGGAGTCATAAGAGTGGATGTGCGCCAGAGGGTTGCCGCCATCTGTGTGCGATTAGGGACTTGTTCAGCAATTTGGATCGTGCAGATCGTACAGTCGCCATGTCGATAGTGGCGGGTCTGTTCAACGTTCTCTGGACGTTCGTCCTTCTCAAGAGCTGTCGAGCTCCCTTGTCCAGCCATATCGCCGACTGTTTGAGCAAGAGACGTAGGAGTACAAAGAACAGAAAGTACCACGCGACATTCGACAAGTATACTTCGGACGAAGATACTCTCAAACGCCGACTTGCTTTTGCATCAACCATGATGACTTCATCAACAGTATGGGGAAAAGTGGAATTAGATTTGGAAACTGCGCTCTGATTCGTTGTCTTTACTACCGTTTCTCAATAGCGTGAAGCTCAATCGCCTTTTAGCCACAGACGGCGCGTTTTGCAACTGCGGAGGTGATCCTTTCGGCATGGAGATCCCACGGGGTTGGGGGCGAGGATCGTTCGATCTCTCGATCGCCCGGGATTCGTCGATGGAACAAGGGCTTGTTCAAGGCCATGCTGTTGCTATGCCTAAGTACGAAGGTATTGTGTTTATGCTGGATACGGCTCCCGAATGCTTTGAAGTGCAAGTTGGGTCCGTTCGTCTTCTGCAACAAATCCATATCAACCGCCGAATGTACGTCCTGACCACGATCGCGGCCACTGGGTAAGGATGACTTGAGAGACAAGTAATCCGCCTCATCTCGCCCCATATATCGAAGCCAGAACACTCCAATCCAGCGTCGTCAGAATGAGATCTTGCCCTCTCGCCCGCAGCGACTTCTCATCAACCAAAGGCTCAAGCTTAGCGCCCTGCTGCTCCAACATAGCCATCAAACTGCTGTCGTTGCCCATCAGAATTCCATGACCAGCTCCTACCAGCGGCGGTAGATCATCCACGCTGTCACCCAGATACAACGTCCTCGCCACATCCCCTCTGATCAGCTTTCTTAGCAACGAGATCTTGTCGCCACCGTCATGCAGAGGCGTGGGATGGTCGGCAGGACTCGCTGGAACGAGTTGCGTGGTGAGGATTTCTGGACAGTAGATTTCGATTTTGTCTGCCAGGTCAGAGATGGGAGGGTGGAAGTTGGTCTTTGTCTAGTGTTTGGCGATGAAGTTGGCGTATGTTGTGCGAAGGACGAGCCGCAGCCATTGTGTGGAGAAGTTGTTGCTGAGGATCTAGAGGTGAAGAAAAGTGTCAGTGGGTGAAGATGGCAATTGGGTAGTTGTGGTAAAACGTACCGTGATTACACCACAACGGCTAGCTGCTACTGCCCATTCCCAGAAGTCGTTGCGAAGAACGACTTGCTCAGCAGCTGATTGTAAGATAGAACTGTTCAGGTAGCTGACCATGCCAGAAGCAGCGACTCGGTCGAAAAGAGTCAAATCAACATTGCGGCGGAGGGAAGAGGACTCAAATGCAACCTCCTCGGCAATAGTATTCTGTGCGCCGTATTCTTCACTGGCACGAGTGATGTTGGCTTCGTATTCCGCAAGTAAAGATGCAAGCGGCGGGAGTGTTTGCTTGCTTGGAGGCGTCGCAGCGTAAACGGCTTCGGCGAAGTTGAGGATCGTATTATTGACAGAGATTGTGCCATCGAAGTCCGTGAATACTTGAGGAAGATCTTCGCATGGGCAGGGTGGAGCTCTTGTTGAAATCGAAAGGGTTGGCAGGAGGAGGCACAAGATCGTTATTGCGGATAGGATTGCCATGGCTTGATGCTGCGTACCGAGTCGTCGAAATGAATACAAGAATTAGTAGCTGGCTGCTGAAAGGACGTCACCAATCTGATATAACACTTTGTCCTTGGTCCGTGACAATCATCGTTCTTGATGCCTAGCACGGTAAGGCTTACGCTGGCGTCCGTGGGCGGCTGAACTTGAAGACTCCGAGTGTGCCGAATCTTGTTCCTGTTGTGGAACGACCACTGCTTGTTTGGGACTGTCGTGCCGATCTCGAACGACGACACACGGTGCCAGAGAGTTCTTGTACTTTCAAGGTCTGCCCCATAGGTCGGACCGACGAGCAGGTAATAGCAACTCTTGCATATCGAAAGCTCTAGGCACCAGAATTGCTCACTCCGACCGTTTGTCCTTCGGCACCTTGGGCAGAGACAACCACATAAGTAGCAATATTGCCAGAATCGCCAAAATAATCGGCTGAAGCACCTTGACGCCAGCCGCACTGGCAATGGCACCAACAGCGAACGGCAGGACCGCCGCGCCGCCCATACCCACAGCCGCCGTGAAGCTGATGGCTCCCACGTGCAAATGTCTGGGCAGAGTCTTCGAGAGTACAACGACCGATGCCGGGAACATCGGTCCCAGGAAGAAGCCCAGCAGAGCAATCGCAACGGCCGAGACCTCAAATTGAGGCACGAGCCAGAAGATCAACTCGAGAGCCATGCCGATGGCGAGGTAGCCGACGATAGACCAGCGTTCTCCGAGTCTGGGCGTGATGAAGCCAAGAACTAGTCTACCAACAGTGACACCAAGCCAGAAACCCGTTGCAGTGAGGGAGGAGTCGAAGGCTGGGGCTCCGCGAACTCGTTGCATGAAAGTGACGACCCAACCGCTCAGCGCCACTTCTGCGCCGACGTAAAAGAGCAGGAAGACAGCAATGGTCCAAGTGACCCTGAGCTTCAGCGCAGCTCTCGTCCGACCGCCTTCGCTGCGAGAGCTGGCGTTCTTGCGCCGGAATTCTGCACCGTCTTCCTCCCAGAAGGTCGTCACGCCGCAGAGGAGTTCAAGAGAGCCGAGCGCGAGCGGGATATAGTAATACTCGTACCACGCCAGACCAGATCTATCGACCATCGCAGATGCAATCAACGGCGCGACAGCGGCTCCAAGACCGTACAGTGAGTGCACGAACCCAAGCAATTCGTTCGGCCGGTCGAGACCACCGACCCAAGCGTTCCAGCCAGCGTCGAGCAGCCCGTTGCCCATGCCACAGAACACTAAGAGGACGACAATGATGGCCCACGGCGGATGACAGACCATGGCGATGTATGTTGCGATACGCATCGTTGAGGCCAATCCTGCGATTCCTCGTGGGCCGAATTTGAGATGGATCCTGTCGCTGGTGAAGGCTGCAAGAAGGTAGCCTGGGAAAGTTGCAAGGAAGACGAGGGAGACGGTGGTGTAGTTCAGCTTGTAGTACCTTTCCAGCGAGGGTATAAGTGGTCCATAGGAGGCGTCGTGGAGGCCGAGATTGAAGAAGGTCTGGAATGCTTGTCAGTGGTTGTTCGGCACAGTTGAGTAGTGAAAAAAGTCACCAAGAATATGTAAGCCATTCGAGCGACATTTATGCGTGGGTTTCTCCAAGACTCTTTCACCTCGACGGCATTGTGCTCGGGCGGTATCATCTCATCTTGCTCCATCTGCTCAAGTGACCGTCCAGATGAGGATGCTTGGTTGATGCCGCTGGGAAAGACGTCCTCCTTCGTTGCCGTTCGGACCGGCTGAGCAGTAGCAGGCGGTGAATTCAAATCGCTGTTCTGTTGGTGTACGTCGCCGCCATGTCGAATCTGATCGCTGACGATCGTCAAGGTGCTTGTTGAGGACATGATGGCGGCTTCCCCAGGATCCTAGCGGGATGTTTCTGACGAGGCCTGTCAATTGATACAGGCGGTTGCAGAGTGTGATGTAGGAGACAATGTGCGATCAAGAAGGACGAACCGCATTCCTCTTAAGCGTCTAGCCTGTGATGACCCGCCCCGAAGTCTCACCGCAGCAAGGGAAACAGCCGCAGCGGAGTACCCGACTAGGATTTTGCATTCGGCATTCATGTGTCATCGCCAAGAGAAAGGCAGGCGGTACAGACGGAGTTGGTCGATACCGCTCAATGTACAGATGGAAGGCTTGGCTTGTGACAGGTGTTCCAAGACTGATCGGGATGCTATAGCCGGCAAGGCATGGCATGTCGGGCCGGGTCTCCAGAACGGGAAGAGTGACAGGATGAAAGATCTTCCGGCTGGTAAGTGAATGAGAAAAGTATAGAAAGAAAATTGGGATTGGAGTCGTTCAGTCCAGACATTAATCCAGTGGCAGCAAGTTCTTCTGCCCATACGAAGAGCTCCGTACTTCGCAGGCTGACAACTGTGCCGACTCGTCCACCATCCCAACAGCCAATCGACTCAGAAGAACTTCAACACTAGATCAACCGGACTCAAAAGACCTACCACACTCAATCAGCCAACATTCCCATCATTCACCTCCCCAAGGCGAAACTTACTAAGCGGCAGAACCGGCGCCAAAATCGGACTCGAAACCCCACTCCCCACCGCAAACGTCCCATTAACACTCCCACTCCCACTACTAACCGGCACAAGCCCCTGAAATCTCACCGCATACTGTCCCCCCGCCCCATCGCAGCTAACATTATTAGCCACAACGCTCACTCTCTGGCCCACACCCTCGGGACTGGCAAAAAGCTGCGTAGGTGACAGTAGGGGATTAGACTGTGTCGTGACGTAGCGATAGGGCTCGTCGTAGGTACGGAGGTTACCGTTGATGAGTTCGAAGCGCGGGAGGCCGAAGAGGGATTGGGAGGAGTCGGCGAGGAGGAGAGGGGAGGTGGTAGAGGTGGCGTTGAAGGAGATGCCGAGGAGGGAGGAGGAGGTGTTGCGGGCGAAGAGGAGGAATTGGTAGTCTGGGGGGAAAGTGCGGACGGAGTCGCCAAGGCCTAGGAGGCCGGCGGGTTGGCAGAGGGCGGCGGTCGTGAGGGGAAGGGAGGTGAGGGTTAGCGCTATGGTTGAGAAGATGGAGAGCATGGTGAGTAGTGTCGATGTTGTTGATTGAGGTGGCTTGAGACTTCAGAGTCGTAGTGAGAAATGGTCAGCCTTGAGACGATCTATGCCCGGGTAAGACAGGGCTCATATAGACCATGTATGTCGCCAAGCCGTAGGTGCGACCACTCAATAGACCCCGCAAGCCAAGTCTACGCGATGTCGAACGTAGCCTTTGCTTCGAAGCTTGTGGTGTAGTTCCACGACGGGTATCGATCAACTGTGACGTTCCTCGACGGAGTGCAGTAGCTCTTGCTACACATTACACTCGCTTTTGCTACTTCGAGACTTTGCCGAGGCAGCACACGAGATACCAACAGCACGAAAAAGCAATGCATTTTCTCGGCGACCGGATGCTTTATGGAGAACATATGCATTGCTGGGGTGTTCTTTGCATCCACGTGGATTTCCAGAAAGACGTTTTGCCGGACATGGCTCCTCCTCGCGTGGAACAAGAGACATTGCACAAAGTGAGCTCGTGTTGGAAGGCTTGGCACTCGCGGCTGATGAATCGGATCAACCAGTCTCATGTCGTTGTGTCTGTTGCTCAAGGTGACTCAACAAGGCTCCAGTACGTATTGCGTACACGGGATGGCAGATCGGGAGCCTAGCTCATCCCAGTAGACATCGTCTAAGCATCCACAGCTTCGCCGACATCACCGCCCTTGCTCTTCTTCCCCTTACTCCTCTTCTTCTTCCTCGAGCCCTCCTTGACATTCGAGTCCGCTGCACCAGGCTGCTGCTGTGGCTCTTCATACCCCAACAACTTCTCAAAGCCACCAGCCGGCTCTTCAGCCTTCCCAAAAGTTTCTTTCCGCCATTGCCTCAGTCTCTGCTTCTTGCTATATCTCTTCTTATCTTTCCGCTTCTTCTCCTCATCTCTGAACGCCGCCATCTTTTTCAGACCAGCATACTGGTTCAACGCCGAATCGTCTGCGAAGAGGATATCTCTGGCTGAAAGGCCGAAGGTCGTGGGCGAGGCTTCGCGGTAGCGGAAACCTACGGGTCCTTTGCTGGAAGATGTAGCTGCTTCGTGGAGTGGGAGAGCGGCGTCGACCATTTCTTCGATTTTCATGCGTTCTTGGCGAGCGGTACGCTTGGCTTCTGCTTTTTCTTTCTCGCGGTCCTTTTTGGCCTTTTTCTTCTTCTTGGGCGAGGTCTCGTCGTCTTCGTCAACGATAGGTACGCCACCTTCCTCAACATCCTCGTCGTCGGTGAGGGCAATCTTCGCCAGCTCGTCCTTGTCGAAGTCTGGAACGAGGTCGCCAATGTCGATATCGTCATCCCACTTGGGTTTCTTGACCTTCTTCTTGGCTTCAGCATCTTCATCACCAGAGCCCATCTCCTCATCCTCGTCGGCATAGTACTGCTCTCCAAAGCGGCGCTTCATCTCAACCTCCCACAGCTCATCATCGAAGTCACCCTCGATGACCTCCCTCCACTCATCCAGATCCAGTTTGTCCTGCCCCTTGGTACCGGCTGCTTCTTTGATTTTCTTGATCTTCTCTTCTGCATCCTCGATCTTCAACTTTCTCAACCGAGCCTTATCCGCCTCCCGCTCTTGCTTTTCCGCCTCCTTCTTCTCCTTCTCTCGTTCTCTTGCTTTCGCACGACCTGTCTTCTCGTCCCGTCGCACACCGTATTTCCCAACATCTCTGGCAAACGACTGCAGCTTCTCGTTGGCAGTGGCTGGGTCCTCAAATCGCATGTTGTAGGCCTGTTCGAACTCTTCGGCGCGCTTGTCGTCGTCACTGTCGTCTGAATCGAATGCTTCCCAGCGCGAACCCTCACCCGGTAGCCACGCTCGAGCAGCCATGAAGTTGGACAGGTAGGTCTCTGGGTCTTTATCCGCTGTCTTGATATCATCGTCCGTGATCTTCTTCTTCTTCGGTTTCGAGGCCTTTGAGACTGGAAGAGTCTCGTGTTTGGGCTTGCGCTTGGCGACCAT
This sequence comes from Zasmidium angulare, assembly GCA_002786045.1. NCBI lineage: Eukaryota > Fungi > Ascomycota > Dothideomycetes > Mycosphaerellales > Mycosphaerellaceae > Zasmidium > Zasmidium angulare. Next base: position 2,297,390 of record NHNX01000003.1, read on the forward strand.
GAAATCGCCATCTTCGTCTTCATCCTCCTCTTCAACCCCAGCAGCGTGCATCGACCCTACCAGCTCTCGTTTCAACTGTTCCTGCTCCTCGGCGTATGTCTGCGGCTTCTCCTCCTCCTCTTCCGCGCCGGTGTGCCCAGCCAGCAGGTTTGCTCGGTGGTAGTCCTGAAGGTACATTGGCTTCTCTTTCTTGACGTCTCCCGAGCCATCCTGCTCAGGATCGAACTCTTTGAAGAACTTTACGCTCTGGTCGTACACTTTTGGGTCCTTGGTTCGGATCGCTTGTAAGGTCGCCATGATCTCGTTGTCTAGATCCTCGGTCGCGAGCTGTGCGTCGTCGTCTTCCGACTCGTCATCCTCTGAGTCTTCCTCCTCATCCTCGTCGTCGTCGCGCTTCCTCTTTGAAGTCGAGACATTCTTGTACTTCTCTTCCAGCTGCTGTTTCTCTTCGCGCTTCTTGTTGTGCTCGAATCGCCTGGCGTATTCGGCGTTGATGCTGAGCTTTACTCCGGCATCTTCTTCCGATTCGCTGTCATCGAGCAGCTTTGTGCGCTTGGCTGGTCGTTTTGAATCCGCCATGGTGTGTGAGTTTGAAGTGACGAAAGTTCCAACAAAATTTCCATGGTTTGGAGATCAGCTTAAATTCCGTCTCAGGGCTCACTCCCACTAATGCTCTCATTGGCTGACGAGGCCTGAAATCTGAGACTAGCGATCGACCGGGTCCGAAAGCTTGTGGCGTCGAAAATCGACTTCACTTCTCGACAACATCTGCCAAACTCTCAAGACAATTCGATTTTGCACGCGAAATCGCCCACCATGGCCATGCTTCAACGCCCGACCAAGCGAAGAAGACTTTCTCAAGAGTCACAGAATGAAGACATCGACACTGCTCCTCTGCCGGAGACCATGTCTAGAATCAAGAAGAAGTCGAAGGCGCCAAACACAGATGTTGCACCGTTGAACGAGGCTGAAAGTCGAGGAGATGCCGCAATTCAATCATCAATGGATGTCAACGAGAAAGCGACTTTCTCAAGCCTAGGCGTCGACTCGTGGCTCGTCACCTCCCTTGCGAATATGTCCATCAAGTTCCCGACCCGCATTCAGAAGAACACCATTCCCCAAATCCTAGCAGGCCGCGACTGTATCGGAGGCTCTCGTACTGGCTCAGGAAAGACCATAGCTTTCGGCATTCCTATCCTGCAGCAATGGGCAAGAGAGCCATCCGGTATCTTCGCCGTCGTGCTGACCCCGACTCGCGAGCTTGCTCTCCAGATCTACGAACAATTCCAAGCCATCGGCGGTGGCCAGGGCTTGAAATGTGTATTGGTGACTGGTGGAGCAGAGATGCGAGTACAGGCTATTGAATTGGCCAAGCGACCGCATATAGTCATCGCGACGCCTGGCAGGCTAGCGGACCATGTTGAGAACTCTGGCGAAGACACTATCTGTGGTCTCCGGAGATGCAAATACATTGTGCTCGACGAAGCAGATCGACTACTAGCCAGCAGTGAGAAGGGTAGCATGCTTCCAGATGTGGAGACTTGCTTGGAAGTCCTACCTCCGCCATCCGAGCGACAAACGTGTCTCTTCACAGCCACTGTCACTCCAGAAGTCCGCGCCCTGAAGGAAAGGCCGCGAACAGCCGACAAACCACCCGCATACATCTGCGAAGTCGACATGGACTCGCTCGCCATCCCAGAGACGCTCACACAGACATACCAACTGGTCAACGTCGTACACAAGGAGAAGTACCTCCACATACTCCTCCTCACCGACCAAAACAAAGACAAAACCACAATCATCTTCTGCAACCGTGCAGAAACTGCAAATCTGCTGGAATACCTCCTCCGAGCTCTAGAACACCGCGTCACGGCCCTCCACTCAAAACTCCAACATCAAGACCGAATCTCCAACCTCGCCCGATTTCGCGCACGAGCAGCCCGGATCCTAGTCGCCACAGATGTCGCTTCTCGAGGTCTCGATATCCCCGACGTCGGCCTCGTCATCAACTACGACCTCCCGCGCAACCCTGATGATTACATCCACCGTGTTGGTCGTACGGCACGTGCGGGGCGGAAGGGTACGTCTGTGAGTTTCGTGGGGCAGAGGGATGTGGAGCTTGTTCAAGCGATTGAGGCTAGGGTGGGGAAGCAGATGGAGGAGTACAAGGAAGAAGGCGTCAATATTGAGACGAGGGTTGTGAGGGATGCGTTGAATGTTGTGGGGGATAAGAAGAGGGAGGCGATGATGCATATCGAGGAGGGGAGGGATGTGAAGGGGAAGAGGAGGACGGGGATGAAGAGGAGTTTGAAGAAGGGGTGAAGGAGGGCCCAGCTATGTGCGACCGAAGTCTGTTTCTCTACATGGCTCCGAATGTCGGCATTGTCTTCTCCAATCACACCCACACCCACATGCATGGAGAAGAGCTCTCCTTACGTCGTTGCGCTTCTCATCTTCTCGCCACAAATGCAACCACTCAACAAGCACACCCCGCTTCAGACCCCTGTCCCCTTCCCGTAATATCGACATCATTCTCGCCACCTCTCCGCCCTCCCCTAGCGCCAACATCCTCTCTCTCAACCCCACCGCTCCGTCGACGTCTCTCCGTCCAATGATTCTCCTCGTTGCCATCACCACGCCTTCCCTTCCCTCCACTATCAGCATCGTCCTCTTCCGACCCTCGCCGCCGACGAATCGACAACACCTGTGAGAGGAGATATGAACTCGTCGTCGGCGCTTCGTCGTCTTCACCAGACCTAGAGCTAGAAGTGTCAGAAAACGTGGCTGCTTGCTTGTTCGAGTCGAAATGCTCTGCAGCGAGAATTCCATTAGCGAACGTCTCGCGCGCTATAGCTTCGGACGAAGCTACGGATGGCGTACTTGGGTTCAGAGGCGCTGCGCTAGTTGAGATGGGGGCTTGCTCTGTTGGAGGGTTTTGCAGAGCAGGAGGAGGAGCTTGCAGAGTAGGGTTGTGAGGAGGGACGAGAACGAAGTCGTCTACTTCGACATTGGTGGTGGTACTGTCGCTGGAGGGAGCTTGTTGGCCTTGAGTTTCGGCTTGTGGGCCTTGCTGGGTAGGAGTGTGAGGAGCGACAAGAACGAAGTCATCTGCTTCTATGTCGGTGTTGGTGGAGTTATTGTGCTCGTCGTCGTCTTCTACGGTGGCTTGGTTCGGTTGCAAGATTCTTCCGAACTCTGATGGGGAGAGTCTTTTGGACATTCTGGGTTGAGTTGTTCGGATTGGGCCGATTGGGTTGCTTTGGAGCGCACTCCAGTGGCGAGGATTGGATGGCCTTTTGAGGGTGAGGCTGAGTTTGCTGCTGTCAGGGGAATGGCTTTGAGCTTTCTTGTGCGGCTTTGATTGAGGAATATGGGCTGGGTGCGTGCATGTTCTTGTGTTGTGTGGAGTCTGTACATACTACAGATATCCAGCAAACTGGTGTCAGCTGTGCTTGCCACAATGGAACTCCAGAATCGAACAAGGCTGTACCTAGCGAGAGATGAACAGTTACGATTTGGAATGGTCAAACTTTGAGATAGCGCCTATACTGTAAGAAACAAGACTTGTGTCATGGCGGCGTCGATGCCTCTCAGTTCCATGTCTGTCTGCTACTCCATTTATTCCTCAAGCACAAACGAAAACTCGCCTCCTAGCATGGCAGACACTGCTCGCACCTGTGAGACGTCTGTGAAATCTCTCTCTTTACTACTGCCTCTCTGGAAGATGGTCGCTATCGACCAGTGTGGTCACAGCCTAGGTTGCCTTCTCGAGCTCTAGGCGGGGTGCTGGAGGACTAACACACTCGGACATCATGCCAATAAGGCTGCCTGGCTCAGGGGCGTTGGGTGGGCCGAGGGTGGAAAGATATGGGCAGTAAGATGAACAACACTGAGCAATCGATGCTACAACGTGCTCAACCACTTTCACTATATGTGAATACTTCAAGGTCGTGATCAGGTGACGGAAGAGGCAGTGCCTCCCGTTCGAGGCGTCGTGGCGTTTGCCAGCTCATACATTCGCCCCACCCCACCTGCCAGCTGCAGCTGCGCCTTCTCCTCGCAACAACTTCAGCCTTTGAGCCGCCAGTAACCTGATCTCGCTTTCACTCATCTCATTCTCACCAGCATGCTTCGAAGACGGCAACAGTGATGCCGGACCCAATGAGCATTGTCACGGGCGTGACAGCCTTGCTTCAATCGACTTGGACGCTGAGCGTGGAACTGAAGAAGTTCCACGATGGCGCAAAGACTGTTAACCAGTCCATGAAAGACCTGCGAGAGGACGTAGACGGACTTGCTGATGTGCTCGAGTCGATGCGGACCACCTTTGCACTCATCACTGCCGAACAGATCGGAACCAGCCATATGGCAACTCACTGGAGCAACGTGTCGAAAGCCATCGTCAAGGGGAAAAGTATGCTGGATCAGATGACAGAGCTGGTCACAAAAGTCGGCGAGACGAAAAGGATCCTGAATCGTCCACGCAAGCAGCTGCGGCTCAACATGGCAGAGGAGAAGCTGACTGGCTTTCGTCTCCATATCCGATCTTTCCAGGATGGCCTGCAACTTTCACTCCAGACTATCATCCTTATGAACCAAGACACACTCACCAAGACAAGTACACAAGTTCTCCCGAACCTGAATCAACTCACTCACGACGTTCAAAAGATCGCGCGTGATCTCGATAGCATGAAAGCCTCGCAGAATGATCTTCCAGATTCACAGAACAATCTTCCAGACTCACAGAACGATCGTCCGGACTCACAGTACGATCCTCCAGAGTCACAGAACAATCCTCCAGAGTCACGGAACGATCTACTGGACTCACAGAACGATCCTCCGGACCCACAGGAAAGAAGCTGGGCCGAAGTTCTCGACATTACCAGCGAGTGTGTCCGGTCAGCTGCGACTATAATCTCGTCCGCGTCTACCATAGCTTCGCGTGGTGAAGAAGACAAGGGAAGTGTTATCCCAGACTCGAACTTCGGAGCCCTGTTTGAGGCTGAGAAATTACCGGCGATAAGTCGATACATGAGATCCAGCACAGGGTACGGATACGAGGACATAGTCCCCATAGCACCTCCAGAGTCAGTGGCCAATATTCCGGCGTGGATTGACGAGAGCAACGGGACTCCAGATCCGGGCTCTGACATTGATGTTGATGTTGATGTTGATAACGTTCTGGCCGAACATCTCTTGGAGGAGGGCAAGCAAGAAGCCGCTGCTGGAAATATGAAGGAAGCCAAGGCCTTGTTCCATAATTGCTTACATCGGTTACCAGAACCAACTGCTGGACACAAAACCCAACTGCTCAAGCATTTGGAAGCACTCAACTGTCTTTTCGATATCTACAAAGCGGAGAAGAGATGGCTCGAAGCTCGAAAGATTCTCGAGCGAAGACTGGTACTTAGAGATCGTACATCGGGCACAAATGACTTTGAGTATGCGGACAACCTCTATCTTCTCGCATGGACGATGCACGAAAGTCTTGATCTTGTGGACGCTCAGCTCTACGGCCGAAAGGCTTGGACAAGCTTCAAGAAGCTGAAGCAAGACAGCGGTGTTCGACGGTGTTTGCAGTTGCTCATCGCGATATCGACATCAGCGAACAACGAGTACGATGTGAAGGCCTACACGGTGACACTAAAGCGAATGAGCCCCTACACAGATGATTCTCCAGGAATGCCTCTAGCTTCATTGGAGTTCGAGGATGCGAACGTATCTGAAGATAGCTCCGACTCCGATAACACCGCCGCGACTGAGTACGAAGGCATCGCGCTTGAGAAGGCTCCGCCAGACCAGCTCGATCAGAAGCCAAACTGGTCCCGTGTCGGCCGTCGTCCCCTGCCTTTTGAAGTGACCCCATACAGCGAGTTATCTGAAGCTCAACAGGGCGTTGTTACGAGGCTGATCGCTACGCGACAGCAGTATGAGAAAAGCAAAGACGCGGAATGGGTATTAGCAGCCGTGTGGAAGGATATTAAGAAGAACCCAAGGACCCGTACCAAGGAGTGCGTCAGGCTCAATGTTATCATCAAGCGTCAAGATCGCAATGCTACAACTGCGGACCAGAGGCAAAACACGGGCTCACAGCAAACCACTCTACGATCACAGATCTCTGTTCTGCATTTTTGAATAGCGGCCACAACTGCGGACCAGAGGCAAAACACGGGCTCACAGCAAACCACTCTACGATCACAGATCTCTGTTCTGCATTTTTGAATAGCGGCCACAACTGCGCCAACGCCTCTTCTCCACCGAATGCTGCAAGGTCTTCCGGGGTGAGGTTACGAGCGAAGTCGGGGCTTTCGAACACGCGGTCTGGACAAAGTTACGCTGTCCGAGATCGTCATCTGCAAGAGCCTGAATTGCCAGAGATCCACCACATTGAATGTTTTCCGATTGAAGGCTGCACTTACTGCCCTTGAGACACGCAGCCTTGTCGACCCCAGAATAGCTGAACAGAAGGAGACTTCTTACTGCAGGCGAGGAGCTTTCGACGGAGGCTGGAGCCAGGTGCAAAGACCGCTTGGAAGTTCCTAGTACGAAAATAAGAGAAGCGACGCTGGCTTCCGCAACAGAGCCGATGGAATGTGCCACATGTCAGAGTATCTTAGTGTTAGTGGCTGAAGACGACTAGTTGCCCGCAAGGTCCGGTTCGAAGTGTACGCTCGACAAATGCTGGCAACACTCGCAACAATCAAGACTGCTGCTAGCAGCCGGCGGAAATACGCCAAAGTGCGAGAATGCAAGAGTCATTAAGAGTCATGGAACGTGCTGAGCTCACAATTTGCGAACTTTGCTTGGACGTCATAGACACCTATAAAGACACTTCCTTCGATCACTTTCGCTGGTCCTTCCCTTGTCGACTCCCATCATACTGCAGACCACCATGTCCGATCATCCAGGCAAGTTGCTCGCCCAAGATACAATCTATGACCTAGACGACGCATTCTGGAAGAATTACGTCAAAGGAAGACCAGCCGTGCCTCGCTCGTTCTTCGAACGAATTTTTGCATACCACGAGAGCAATGCAGGCCGATTTGGGACAGTCCATGATGCCGGCGCTGGGGTTGGCGTGCACACCAAAGTCCTTTCGCATCGATTCGAGAAGACTTTGGTCTCGGACATCTCAGAGCAAAACGTTAAAGCTGCGGAAACGAAGCTGGGGTGCTCAGACAAGCATAGCCTCTTCCAGGCAGCTGGTATAGAGGACTCAAGCTGGATTGAACACGAGAGTGTGGATCTCATCTTCGCAGGAACCTGTATGCACTTCGTGGACGTCGAAAAGGCTCTTGCAGCCTTCGATAACCAATTGAAACCTGGTGGAACGCTGGCGATGGCTTGCATGGGCTATGCGACGTTTGAAGATGAGAGACTTGAGAAATTGTGGATTCAGATGTTTCACTCAGCGATCAATAGATACTGGATCCAGCCTATGCTGCAAGCTGGCGAGGCTGGTAGAGCGAGGCTGAAATATTTGGCTTGTATAGCTAATGCGTACAATGACATACCAATCCCAAGCACGATTTTCAAAGAGGGGGCTGTACGGTATAAGATAAATGCGGCGGATGATTGGTGGTATCGGATTCATGTCCAGCCTGGTAGGGAGGATGTTGTGCCCAGGTCCGGCTCTATCGGATCGACAGAGAAGGTGGTGATATCTCACGAGGATGGCTGGGAGTTTGACGCGACGCTCCAAGACTTGAAAGATCAGGCTGCTTCGTTTCCGATATGGGGTTCTGAGGCGGAGCATGAGGTGTATTGGAAGGAAATCCAGGATATTGTTGGTAGTGGTAGGGTTCGGGGGAAATGGCCACATGTCTTGATCTTAGCTACGAAGCGCGACAATGTCGAAGAGAAAGTTTGAGATTGATGGGGCACGGAATCTGGACCAAGGGATGATAATATGGTGAGATTGAGGTGGCATGTAGAAGACAACTCGTAGATTCAATATGGAGACACAGAATCTATTGATAAAGCTGGTACAGAGTCGCGTCCAAGCCCAATTCGAAGTTGTTCCTGGTCTGACCTTGCGACAACTGCAAGAATTTCTGAATAAGAGCCTGACCCGTCGGCATCGCACCAAGAGCAAGAACGGCATTAAGGTCCCGATCGAGATCCGCAGATCTGGGGCCTCCAGACTGAATAGCAATCTTCGTGGCATTGATGCCTCCTCTCGGGTATAGTCCAATGGTTTGAGATACGTTTCGGACCCTTTGTTGCAGATCGGCCAGGGTCCCGTAGTATTCGTTCACCCAGCCGATCTGAGCTGCCGTCTGTGCATCGATGTCTTGTCCCGTGAGAAGGGCCTGTGCAGCACGGCCTGGGCCGATGAGCCTTGTCAAGTACGCTGCACCGCCGACCCCATGGAGCTGGCCTAGTGCGATCTCCAGGGAGCTGAGTCGGGCTTTAGGGCCGGCAAAACGCATGTCCATCTGCACGAGCAGTTCATCTCCAGCTCCAGTCGCGCGGCCATTGACTTCGCCGATAAAGATTGTCTGTGTGAGGTTTTGGAGAAGCCGGGTACAGACGATATAGAGTGCAGCGGTCTGAGTCTTGTTGGCGGTCGTCGGCGGAGTGCTTGCGCTGAAGTCGAAGTGTCCGATGTAGATGTCCGGGTCGGCGGAATCGAAGATCACGACCTTGGCAGGGCTTGGATTTGAGCCGTTCAAGGATGTCAGGAAGCGATACATGTCGACGCCCAACTTCAGGTCGAACAGCTGGACTGGAGGGTGGTTGATCGTTGCACGTGTGACATTTCCGGTTGTGGTCAGGTTGATGGTGCCGAAGCCGGCTGGATATTGGCGCAAAGCCTGATCGGCAATGCTCACATACTGTGGCGGAAGATACGATTGGGCGATTGAGGGAACAATTTGTGTGCTCAGCACAGCAGCAGCGAACGTGGTTGAAAGCCTCATGATGCTTGTCGATCGTTGAAATCTCAGCGAGCAGAGAGCTGTTATATCTTGCAATTGACGATTAGTGATTTGTGTCTAGAACAAAATTATTAGCCCGAGTCCTGTACCACATTAGGGTGGGCTTTCGGCCATCAGCCTACAAAGCTGAAAGAGGCTGACGGGCTATTACGAAGTGGGTCTTGTCTCTCTTCATTTGTGCTTGTCTACCTTGATGCGTGCCTTCAGTACTTGCATGTTGCTTATCTCAATTTTGACGTCTTGGTTGTCCCCTCGAGTGTAGTTCTTGATCGACCACACGAATCCTGAATTTAGTATTCTACGCCCCGGCGCGATGTTTGTTATCTGCTGTGACAGTCTACTTACCTGGGCGGTCACGTGCGATCGCTCGAGATATGAAATGGGTTGGGCTCGGCTCCTCGAATGCAAGCTGTGTAAGACCTAGCGGACGTTGGTCATACAATGGCGTGTTTTGGCGATGTAATCATGTAATCGAAAACAGTATATTATTACAAGTGCTGGGATATCATTCCCGCCGACGACAGAGTGTACCTGCCCCAGGACGGCAGCCCCTATATTGTCTAGCTGAGAGAGTTTCTGTCTCGATAGACTGAGAAGATGTGCAGCACGTACGCTCTGAAGTTGAACGTCGTGTTATAAGCCCACATGCCAGCACGGCTCTCGAATTGAGAGTGTCGGTCGCATCCGCAAGCCTCTGGGCGACTATCCTAAGCATATAAGGTGGCTTCTACATTAGATAAGATGCAGTCCTCCTGAGGGACCATTATTTCTCCCCTTCGACGCTTCTCAAGCCCCGAGTCAGTCTGTCGCTGTTGTGCCCAAGCACTGCTTCATGACAGATACGGATGTCGACTTTGAGCAGCCCACGTAGGATCCGGTGTCGTGGTAGTACTGGCTCTTTAATGTTGTCCAGCCCGAGGGTCGCTCTACGAAACTTACGGTTGGCCCCTCTGGGGCCAACTACGTGGACTCCGGTTTCGTAGTCAGACTGGCTGTTTGGTACACTCTAAGAGACCACTATAGTCTTTCTGTTTGCTGCCGCATCAGGCATTTATGATTCTTTCGCGTCGAGAAGGAGGTCTGGAATCTGCTGGCCCATTAGAGAAGAGTCTTAGGCACTAAAGACCTTCGCCGAGGCTTATATGTCAGAGAATGTGATCGAAGTCATTTTGTTCCTTGCCTACAAGACAGGTAGAGGTGGGTAAGGATTAAATAGAACGGCAAGGACGTGGTTAAGAAAGGTTCGAAGGAAGCTCATAAAGTCTAGAGTGGTTAATGACGGCAGGAATCAGATCAGGTCGGACGGATCCGTGAACGTGATCAGGTACGTCCAAGCGACGTTAGATGACGTCCATCAGTCGTTTCATATCAGTCCCAATGACGCTTGGAGGACAACGGCACAGTACTGAGCCCTTCTGGCGATCATGTATTAGGAATTTGGAGTCGCGGACAGAACAGTGATCAGAGAGCCCAAAACCCCTTGAAACTCCTCACGCTCGCAGCTACCAGTAAGGTTTCAATTCGACTCCAGTCTCTGTTGCGACTTCGACGAGAAGAGCTTTATCAGGACTCTGAGCCTCGCGTTCTCCGCCTCCAGCAGCAGCATCTGCTCCTGCAGCTCTCGGTGTTGCGGGCACTGCCCAACGCTCATAGCATCGATGAACTGTTTCAGGCTCTGTACTTCGAGCTGTAAGTCGCGGACGAGCCCACGTTGCCTCTCACGATAGGCGCGTTGACTGCGGGATCCCAAGACGTTAGTCTCGAGAACGGTGTGGGTCTTTTGACTCTGCTCACGATTGGCGATTTTGCATCCTGCGTCGCTGTGACGATATTTGTTGATCATCTGTATTTGTGCGAGTGACATCTGGTCTCTGCAGTATCTGGCTTGGGCTGTCAGAGATAGCGGTGGAAGGCGAAGACACCGCGGAATCAGTCCACATGGCCGGGAGAATATCGACAGGGGACAGGGGCTGGAAATGTCCAAAGCCTCGGTAATCCCCAAGCAGCGGCCACTCAGATGGCGCACTGGACTGAGATGCGTCAGTAGCGCCGAGACGGGAGTTGTGTGAATGAAGATCTTGCTGTACATGAGAAATTGGCTGGCCACTCGCCTCCCAGCATTGCCAATCAGCATCCATTTGGAGTGTATCTGGGACGATGCAGCAAGAATGTAGATCTGCTCTAACTTGCAGCGAATCTAGAGATCGACTCTGCCGTTGGATCGTAAAGAGAAGACTGAGCCTTCACGCCATGCAGACACTCCACATTATGTTAAAACATCTCGTGTTCATCGCGAAAAATCTTTGCTAGGATGTTGCTGGAGGTGATCGTCGATCATGGACGTGCCAAGCACTGTGTATATATTCGAGCGACTATGTATGTATAAAGCCCTGTACCGGACTAGTGGTCGCGTGTGTTCGTTGAGCACGGGCAAGGCTGTGGTGAGCCGTCTGCTCCGAGCTGGCTTGGCTAGCGTGCGCCATATTCTTGGCCGCTTATTCATTGCATGACTTTTCGTACTTCCTCTTTCGGCCGTTAAACCAATGCAAAATGACTTCTCGTACTTCCTTATCAGGCAGTTGGTTCGGCCGTTTTGACAAGACATCGCTCGGCACCTCACCCTGATATCGAACTCTCCGTGAGTTCCTCCCACAGTATTCCAGCACCAGGCATGCACGCAGCGTCATCCCAGAGAAAGTCTCTGACAGCCACTTTGACGTCGCGCCAAGAAGTAATACTAGCCAATCTCGCATGAAGCCGCAGAGCTTGTCGGAAGAACGCTCGATGCCTTGTCTCGAGGGCCGCTATACCTGCGATAACCAGTACCCAGGTGAGGAGTGGCGCAGCATCCACGACCCACAAGTGCAGACCCGACTTTTCGAACATGGCACGGATTCGCGCAAGGTATATAGTCAGCCATTGACCATGGGTTGGTCGAGCATATATTACAGCCGCCGCATACAATCCGACCGTCAATCTGCACAGTTCATATAGCGGTGCATGATGTCTTGATCTCTCGGCTTCTGTCGTCTCTTCCCATCGGGGCAGAGATGCTAGACGATGACCAATAGCATCTCGGAAGGTTCTCAAAACGTGAAAGTCAGGATCACTTTGTGGTTGGTGTCGTGTCATGCTCATGAGGCGATCCAAAATTGCAATGCTTCTGAAGACACTCTCTGCTTCGACTGGAAGACCACCCGGCAGCTTGCAGAAGCCTAGCCCTATGCTGGCAAGTTCGGGTAGACGACGTCGAGTAGCAAGTGTCATGAGGGCTGCACTTTGGACCTGCCAAAGGGTTGGATGTACAGGTTTCCGAAGATCGGAGAGCGACATAATCAGATCGCAGCTACTCATACTTAGCATCCCCCACAAATCATGGTTCCACGAGCTGATGACTCACAAGGCTAGATTATATGCGGAGTCTCTTTGGAGGACAGCCAGACCGCCCATCCGCTCAGCCATTGTCGAAGATGCACCAAGGTGAATCCTCACGCACTCTACACGATATATGTCTTGGTCATGTGTGCTCGGCCAGTGAGGTCGAAAGGGGCAGACGGCCGCTCCGCGCATCACAGTACCTGGTTGGATCTCGCAAACAGCCATGGTGATGACAGCCACAATCAACGCCTCAGCCCCCAAGGACGTTAATTCGTCGAAACCCTCCACGTCTTCTTGTATCAACTGGATGCAGCGGTGTTTGTGCATTAGTGCCGACTTAGTAGCACTCCAGTGAAGCTTCCCACGGAGTAGGTCTTTGTGCACAGCCACCGACCAGATGGTCGCGTGATACAGGACAGGAGAATGGCACATGGCTTCAAGTCGCCATTTAATGCCCTCCGGACCTCTGATCTTAGGTAATTGAACGGTCACCACTGTCGCGCAGGTAAGCCGGGCGTTTGAACGGTACGGTAGAGCTACTTACGATGATGCATCATGCTATTGAAGGGCAAATATGACGGGTCTTGAATTGTCTGCGACTGGAAGCCGCCCAGGACAGGAGATATGGTCCTTCTCAACGGGGCTGCTGAAAAGTCAAGCTCGCCGACTACTGCGACACCTTCGTCCTCGTCGAGGTCGTCCGAGACTGCATAAACTTTCTCGACGAGCTCTTCAGCGATTGATGGCTGGCACCCTTGCGGCAGTATCAAGCGACCAGAACGCCGGGAGTCTGCATCGGTGGCAGCCCCGAGAGTGCTTCTCAGCCGCCTCCGCTCATTCAGAACCTTTGCCACGTGAGATCTCGCAAGTCTTGCATTGCGTTGCTGCACCTCCCTGGAACTATCCTCGTAGCTGATGAAACGCATTGCTTATACAATGATGGCGTTGTCCCTCTTACTCCCAAGCCTCCACCTCAAGGCGCCGAGATCGTGACTAGCTACTTGTGATGATACGTGTTGTGTGAGACGGCGGAACGAATTTTGTCCCTCCAGCTCGAGCTGAAAGCCCCTTCACGCCAGTGAATAGATCAAGGTTCTCTCGGTGGAAGATGTTGGGTTGTGGCGATGGTGAATGATTTGCAGCGAGTATTGCGCAGGCGTCCACTTCTGCTCGCGTCAAAGCAGGCTTGGTCGCTACTAGTCGCATAAGAGGCATGTGCCCGTGGCGCTGTGCGGCATCAGCTCGCATGATCACGAACTACGTAATCAGGCTGCGATGTCGAAATCAGGCAATTTTCCGCTTTTCGAGAATTGCCTGATTTCGACATCGCAAAAGCTCTACCCTGCAATTTGATCAGAGCACGAACAGACCCCGGCTTCTTGATCATTCGGTGTGCACTATGCAGGTCATCTTGCTGACCATCACATTACGTAGTCGACTGGGAGCCTTGCTCACAATTTGATCAACTGACGGCGCCAACATGCAATAGACGAGCTGCTGACAAAGGCACCTTTGGTCGCTGCACGCTATTACATCTCTTCAGTTCTCCTCTTTTCGAACGAACTTGAGTACGCCGCCGATGTGCGAAGTACTGGACAAGCCTTTTCATGTTCGCCACGATTACTCATGATGGCCATGCAATGATTAGTCCCGGTCTCGCCCAGTGCGCATGTGCGATGGCTTTACTATGCTGACGCCAAGTCGGAGTATATAGTCGAACAACGCGACCTAAATACCCGTTCAAGCCTCAACAACACCCAAGACATACACCAATATGGCTCAACTCCAAGCAGTTCAACTGCGAGCAGATCTCTACAACGCCCCAGCAATCCCAACGAACGTCACCTTACCTGACGGCAGCACGGGCCTCTGGCAACCGACAGTGATCACCCTGATCTCAGGTCCCACCGAAGCCGTCCTCGTCGACACTCTCTTTACGCATGATCAAGGCGTCGATATAGCCGACTGGCTAGACGAGATGCTCGGCAACAAGACACTCAAGTACATCTACATCACTCACGGCCATGGCGACCACTGGTTCAATGTCCCTTATCTCAAGACCCGCTTCCCTGGAGTCTCCGCCGTTTCTACACAGCACTCAATCGGCCATATGGTCGGTCAGGTGTCCAAGGACGGCAGAGCCTTCTGGGACCAGCTCTTTCCCAATGTCATCGACGACGATGCTTTTGATCTGGACATTCCTGTGGCTCCGCTTCCGGACAATAAGTTCGTCATCGAAGGCCATACATTCGAGGCCACCGACGTCGGTCATTCTGACACAGACAATACCACCTTCCTTTACGTGCCTGCTCTCGACTTAGCCGTCACGGGTGATATCGTGTACAACGATGTACATCTGTGGATGGTAGAGTCACCCTCACAGGCCTTGCGTGATGGATGGGTCAAGTCTTTGGACAAGCTAGAGGCTTTCGATGCTGCATTAGTCGTTGCCTCGCACCACAGATTAGGAGGCTTGGACGGTCCCTTCAACATCGAAGCTACGAGACAATACATCACTACGTTTGGAAGACTTGTGGGACTGGCAAAGAATGCGACGGATCTGTACAACAAGGTCTTGGAGGCCTATCCCCAAAGATTGGGTCTGGCGGCGCTTTGGCTGAGCTGCATGGCACAGTTCCAGTCATGAGAGTGCTTCAACGGCTAGATCTCACCGGCTCAACCTTTACCCTGCTTTGATCAATTTTCCTGGATTCCTCACAAGCTTCGTCGAAGCACTCGAGTTGAGTCGTACATAAGAAGAGCAATGTCAGCAAGATCTTCGCGCACCGAAATGTCCGGGTCCGGCTCCCACGCTTCAATGTTCTGGCTGGGTGATGCTACGGTCACATGTCGAACCCCAGATTCCAACGGGCTGATGGCCCCAGACTGGGGTTTTACGCGTTCCCGTTCGCCTTTATAGACTTATATATCCCCAGCATATTCTTCATCTAGCTCTCTCACCATCTCTGCAGTCATGGCCATCTTCACGACAGAATTTCGGGGGCAGCGTCTTGCGTTGGCACGTATTGTGCTGATCGCCATGCCTGCTTTCGTGGTGTTCGGATACAACCAGTCCGCACCAGGAGGTATTCTGGCATATCCATCGTTCCACCATACCTTCCCCGAGATCAACACGTCCAATGTGACGGGTTCAGAGAAGGTACATAAAGCGACTATACAGGGTGGGCGTGCGCGAGTTTCTCGACGAAGAGGCTGCCGACTGACGGCTACCTCTAGGCACCGTGATAGCCATGTACAACATCGGCTGCCTGATAGGTGCATTTGCAGCTGTGCCTCTAGGGAATCGAATGGGCCGTCGAAAAGGGCTAGCTGTACACTGCATCATCGGCTTGATCGGGCACGCACTCCAGGCATCATCGTTCAGCCTTGGACAACTGATCACTGGAAGAGTCGTGGCAGGCATCGGGCTTGGTGGTATGAATGCAATCGTTCCCGTCTGGCAATCTGAGTCCGTGAAGCCTGGGAGTCGTGGCAAGAATGTGGTTGTGGTGACTCTTTTCATTACAATAGGGCAAGGTTGGCACTCACTTCTGACTTTCTACCGTCAACATGACCTCGGCTGACCAGAGATCACAGCGATGGCCGCCTGGATCAACTACGGCCTCGGTGTTATCCCTCACCAGTCAGTCGCGTGGCGATTGCCTCTTGCCATACCAGCCGTATTCATCTTAGTCCTCTTCGCATCCATCTTCGCGTTCCCAGAGTCACCACACTGGCTTGTCCGCCAAGGACGATTGCAAGAAGCCGGGCACGTCTATTCGATACTGGACGACACACCAGCAGACTCTGAAGCCATTCGCATCAAAGTAGCAGCAGTCGCCGACTCTTTCGAGCAACGTGAGGACGCCAAGGGCTGGCTGCGAATCGTTTCGCGGGATCAGAAGAGCAAGACATTCTACCGAGCCTGCATTGCCTGTCTGGTCAACTTCAATGCGTCTATGTCTGGGGCGAATGGCGTTACGTACTACGCTCAGACTATCTTCACAGAGTCTCTACACTTTGCGACGCGCGAGGCGGCGGTACGGTTGCAGCTGTCATTGATTGCACTGGGTCACCGGCTGATTGTCAACAGGTATTGAGCGCATCGCTTCTGAGCTGGAAGATCGTCGTCGCGTTTATTCCACTTTTCGTTGTGGACCGCTTCGGTCGGCGTCCACTCTTCATTGTTTCTGGAATTGGTATGAGCCTTTGCATGGTCGGTCTCGCGGCGACAGTCTCCCAGCTCGAGCATAGTAAGTCTCAAATCATCTAATTGGTGAATCGGTTGCTCACACATTGCAGGTACAGCGGCAGGTGATGTTGCTGTAGCTTTCCTATTCCTCTTCTTCACATTCTTCCCAATCGCGTACCTGGGCGCAAATTTCCTCTATGCCACAGAGATCTCGCCTCAAGAGCTTCGCGTCCACTTCTCTGCTATCGGCACTGCAGTAAGCCTCGAATCCCACTGCATCACCCCTCAAGTCACTGACTACGGCAGACGCACTGGCTGTTCAACTTCGTTGTGGCCGAGATCGTCCCCACGAGCTTCGCCAGCATCGGCTATCGAACCTACATCATCTTCGCGGTTCTCTCTGCGGTCTCGGTCCCGCTCGTCGTGCTATTCTTTCCAGAGACCAAAGGGTTCGCTCTACAGGACCTTGACAAGATATTTGATTCTGCGAAGCACTGGTACAATGTGCCGGCACTGACGCGACAGTTGCGCAATTCAGACAATGCCCACGACATACGAGAACGATTGTCTCTCGGTCTTGAGAAGGACCTCGATCAAGGTGCGAAAGAGGTTGAGGATGTGGAGGCAAGGTGGCATGCACGAGCGCTTCCGTAGATGTTGCTCAGGGTTATCAGAAAAGTAGAAGTCTGCCTAAATCGCATCAACGTATATCTAGAAACAAATGAGACTCTACCGAGAGCACGTTCAAAAAGTTCGAAGTTCGCAGGGGTCATTGAGTTCCAGCACATGTGGACCGACTGATCCCATTCGTGTCAGCATCTACAGCTCAGCGCCGAGAAATCGAACAACATCCTTCCCAAACTCCTCAGCATATTGATACAAAAACCCATGCCCCGACCTCGGAAACACCTTCAACCACGCCCGAGGAAGCCTTTGCTGCATGGCGAAGCTGCGCGGCGTCGGGATCATGAAATCATCGTGGCCATTGGCAACAAGCACCGGCATCGTCAATTCACGGAGCCTGTCATAGGAGCCGTCCGCTCTGATACATTTCGT
Source organism: Zasmidium angulare (assembly GCA_002786045.1). NCBI lineage: Eukaryota > Fungi > Ascomycota > Dothideomycetes > Mycosphaerellales > Mycosphaerellaceae > Zasmidium > Zasmidium angulare. The sequence continues at coordinate 2,314,955 of NHNX01000003.1, forward strand.
CAGCTTGCACAAACACGGCTCGCGATTCATCTCTTGCATAACGTACCGTTTCTCAGGATCAAGAAAAGCACGTCCTGCCGCGACCATCGCGCCGATGCCCTTGCCGCCATCTGTATAGTCTGTAGACACCAATGCACTTCTCGTCTCGCCGCTGGACGCATAATCTCTCTCATGAACCCTCGCCCACCAAGCCCGTCCCGCAAGTTGACTCTCCTCGTTGGGACTAAAGAACAAATGCTTGAAGCAATTCTCAAAGTCTGGCCTTGGCTGTCCAGCCCACTGCCCAACCATCCGGTCTCGCTCTGCATCTTGTTCAGCAAGCCCCTCGCCATAGCTTGGTCCCGAGCCCGCAATAATAAGTCTCCTGACCAAACCTTTCTTACCATTCAAAGCCACCATCTGTGCCACGTACCCACCCATCGAGAAGCCCAGCACGTCGACGAGCTCGATGCCAAGCGCTTCGAGGAAAGCGATAACGTGGTCGGCCATGGAGGCGATCGTGTTGGATACTTCGCCAGAGCTTTGGCCTACACCTGCGTTGTCAAAGAGGATTACTGGGCGGCTTTTGGCGATGGTGTTGATGAGGAGGGGATCCCAGAAGTCCATTGTGCCCCGGAAGTGGATCAGGCAGAGGACGGGAGTCCCTGTGGAGGGACCGAAGCGTCGGTAGGCATATTGGACTGGGCCGACGGAGATGTAGAGCGTCTTGGCTGTTTGGTGGGTTGCGGACATGGTGGGTATGGTTGGGAGTGGATTAGGAGCCGGCGTGGGAAGGTGAGGAGTTGATCAAGCCATCGCGAAAGACCATTACTGAGGACGCAAGTTCGTACTTATTGTGATAGAGAGAGGAGCAGTCTTCTGAGTCTGATCGAGACTGGACGTATGCAAGCCTGACATCGGTCGTCTTCTTCGCGACTGCAATCAAAAGCGTCAGCTACAAGATAGTACTTACTATCCCTGTCACACGACGCCCCACCGATGATCTAGTAATGGTTCTGTCAGCATAAGCATTGCCCGAAAACAAGGGTGTGTCTCTTGCGAAGTGTCACGCCGTTCAGGAGGCGTTGAGTGAAGACGAAGCTGAACCATCGGCTCCGAAAGTCCCTGCAGCCTGGTTGTCCGGGGCCCCGATTAGGCAGTTCGTGTAAGCGAGCGCAGCGATGGGCGTATCGCCAAGACATCGCGACGCTTGCGGCGTCTGGTGGCGCCGTCTGCTGTGATATGGAAGTCCAGATGTTGACAATCACGCCGTCTGGTTATCGGGATGCAGTGGGATTCGTCGAGCCAATGTGCTTTCTCCACTTACGAGAGCACAGATCACTCAGCCATATGCATTCAGGCCAGACAGCCACAAGCGTTCCTTGCGCAGAAGATCCATGGCGAATGTCGTTCGATCCAAAGCGTGTGTCCAGGGTCAAAGCTATAAGTTGGAGAGGGCACACCCAAGACGAGAAGTGCTCCTCTGTTCAAAACCTTGTTTCACCACATAGCCTTCTGTGTCCTCCGAAGCTGCATCATGGCGCCTTCTCTCGAGCACGTATTCACGATGCGGATGTACACATCGCCCTCGAAAGCCCTCGTCATCCCCGAGGCGAAGGGTAGCAACCACCGCATCATCGCATTCCTGACACACGGCAAGATCGAAGGCAGCGGCTTGTCGGCGGACCTCTTGCCTGGAGGAGCAGATTGGATCCTCGTACGTGACAACTCTCCGCAGCCGATCCAGATCAGGAAGCTGACAGCGCAATACATAGAGAGACCCAGCCACCAATACAGGCCACCTCGACGTGAGGGTACAGTTCCGTTCAGAGGAAGGGCACGGAATATACGTACACTTCCAAGGTGTATTGCGAATCGACGAGAAGTGGATGGAGGTCTTCACGCAGGGTCCGAAGGCACGGACGCTGGAGTTCGGGGAGAATGAATGGTTGGGGAATCCTGTCATTGAGACGAGCCATCCTGAGTTGAAGTGGGTTGAGAGCTCTGCATTTGTGGGCGAGTTGCGGTGGGTTGTTGATGACAATGGGGCGGTTGCGGTTGAGAATGCGATATATCGAGTTCGGCCGAGCAAGAGTTGAGGTCGGTGGGAAGTCGAGGAGCCTGGAGTCAGAGATTGAAAAGTGTCAGTCAGTCTAATGTCTTTCATGTCTTCTGCAGGAAGTTGAAGCTCTTTTGATGCCTTCCACGCGTGAAAGATGAAATGGCCGAGCAGTAGTCCAGGTGCAGGCAGGGTAGTAGTGAGGATGGTACGCGTTGGCGTCTGAGACTCAGACGCGGGTGTGCCTATACTGCGACTGCAATGCATAGACTGGACTCCCGCGTGTCCAAGTGCAGGACATCTCCGGGATTCGCTAGGTCTTCATATGGCTGTTACTGTGATGGTGAGCATGGTCATCCAATAGAAGAGAGACAGAGAGAGGAGAGGAGAGAGAGACAGCAGCACAGGCGTTCCACTGTCGTTGCCACCTTGCCTGGGCGGGGAAAACTTTGGTGGCTGGTGTTCAAATCATTGCGGCCATGGACGACGAGTAGCTATGGGATCGGGCGTCAGGTCCGAACTAGAGCATCTCGATCATTGTCGCTCGAAGAGGGCAGCGACTCGATGCAAACATGTGATGATGGAGAGAAAGTGAATGTTGCTGTCAATGAAAGAGCGGCCAGGCGCCAATGGACTTTCCGAGTGGGGCAACGTTGCCGAAGTGGCTTGGAGGATTGGACATCACCGATCCCAAGACAGACTTCACCACCGCACACATCCTCCCGCGGGCCAGCGTGTCTGTTTGTCCTCGTTTTCTGTTCTGTGACTCTTCCTTTGTTTACGCTGCGACTTGTCGCGGATTCCTGTCGTTCCTGGAGAACCTCCACCATGCAGTCCACCTAGACCCCAGCCACAGAACCTCCAACGCCGGCGCGAGGGCCGTTGAGATACCAGAACGATGAACCGTGCGGAAGATGATGGCGACAGTGGCGCCTCCGCGCGACGAACACGACTATGGATGTCGACCGACGAGCAGGAGAGCTGGTTCGCGCGACGGGTCCAGCAGCCCGCAGAGCTGATCTACCAGCGCTACTTCGTCGAGCTGGTCCTTCGACAGAAACCGCTGCCACCCTCTAAAGACGGCCGCCACGTCCCGCTCCGAGCGATCCACGAGGAAATCCTCATCGACGAGCGCCGTGGCCATGGCTACATATCTAATACCATCCGATCCTCACGATATACCTTCTGGGACTTCCTGCCCCGACAGATCCTCTTCCAATGTACCCGCCTGCATAATGTCTTCTTCATATGCATTGGTGTGCCTCAGACCATTCCTGGGCTGTCTACGACTGGAAACTATACGACTATCCTACCGCTTACGTTCTTCATTCTCCTGACGGTTGTCAAAGAAGGCTATGACGACTACAAAAGAGCTCGCATGGACAAAGTAGAGAACAACTTGCTGGCTACGGTGATTCGTCCGAGCGATCATGTTAGTGACGAACCGGTGGCTAAGAGACGTCTTGAAAGAGCTTTGTCGACATTCTCTGGGTCGTCAATACTGGGCCGGAAAGCCAAGACTGCTACTATAGATACCGTCGAGGAGAAAGAGCTTGATCAAGACCATGAGATCAAATGGGCCAAGACCAGATGGCACAGCATAAGAGTTGGGGACATCATCAAGCTGAAACGAGACGAGCCTTTGCCCGCAGATATCGCTCTGCTGTACGCAACTGGAGAGGATTCAGTCGCATATATCGAGACCATGGCATTGGATGGCGAGACCAACCTCAAGCCCAAGCAAGCTTTGTCCGCGCTCTCTAAAGGCTGCCGCACTCTTGGCGAACTCAAGCACTGCCATGGAGAGTTTGTCCTCGAAGACCCCAACAAGGACCTCTACGACTTCAACGGCAAGGTTACTATCGGTGACGAGACTCTGCCACTCACGCTCAACGAAGTGGTCTTTCGAGGCAGCATCCTGCGCAACACCGAGTATGCCATCGGGCTTGTATTGAACACGGGCGAAGAATGCAAGATCCGCATGAATGCCAACCATCACCCCAAAGCGAAGAAGCCCCGTCTGGAGAAGTACGCCAACCAGGTGGTGATCACACTCATCTGTTACGTCGTAATCCTTTCAGTCGGACTTTCAGCAGGCTACCTCATGTGGCACGCCAACTTCGAAGACAGCACTTGGTACTTGGCGAATGCTGCTCCCCAATTCAAGCAGATCATCGTGGGCTTCCTGATCATGTTCAACAATGTCATTCCGCTGGCTTTATACGTGAGCTTGGAGATCGTAAAGATTGGACAGGTGCTCATGATCCAGAAAGATATTGAGATGTATGACGAAGACTCGAACACGCCTATGATCTGCAACACCAACACGATTTTGGAGAACTTGGGACAGGTCAGCTACGTGCTATCGGACAAGACTGGTACGCTGACTGAGAACGTTATGCGTTTTCGAGGCATGTCTCTCGGTGGTGTGGTCTGGATGCACGGTGGCGATGAAGAAGTCTCGAAACGCGAAGAGACCGACGAGAAACATCGCGTCAAGGTGTCGGCGGTAGCGTCCAAGGACAAAGCAGCTGACCCGGCCCCGAACGATGTTGGTGTAGTTGTGGAGGAGATTGAGGTTGCAAGCCCGACCCGGGAGCGTTCGCAACCTCGAGTCTCACAGGCTCTATCACGACCCTCTCTCAACCGGACGCGGTCAACGCAGACGCAACGAACCACGAAAGAGCTGCTTAACATCATGAAGCAAGATCCGAAATCGATAGTAGCTCGCAAGGCTCGAGAATTCATTCTTGGTCTTGCCATCTGCCATACCGCTCTACCAGAAGTCACTGATGGTAAGGTCGACTTCCAAGCTTCATCGCCTGACGAACTTGCACTAGTCCGTGCAGCGCAAGACATGGGCTTTCTCTTGATACAACGATCTTCTCAAAAGATTGACGTCAAGGTGGAAGAACATATAGAGAGCTACGAAATCCTGGAAGTCATTGAGTTCAGCAGCAAACGCAAGCGGATGTCCATCGTCGTGCGTTGTCCAGACGGCCGCATGTGGCTGATCTGCAAAGGGGCAGACAGTGCCATCATACCACGACTGCGACAGAACGAACTGGCGGCGCGCAAGTCACAAGAGGTCCGACGCAGCATGGACGTTGGACGTCGCAAGCAACGCAAAAGTGAACAACACGAACAGCGAAACAGCTTCGGAGCCAGGCCAAGTTTGCACCTCCGTGGCAGGAGCTCGATGGACGTTCGACCTTCGTTCGGCATTAGCAGAGTTACACTTGAGGTGCCTGGGATGGAACGTCTTGTCCGACCCAGCTTGCAAGATGATTTGAGACGGTTCGAAAATGCTGACGACTCGACTCTGTTCACTCGATGCTTCAAACACATCGACGACTTCGCCACGGAAGGTCTGCGAACGTTGCTATACTCACACAAGTATCTCGATGAAGACGAGTACGTCAGCTGGAAGAAAGTGTATCAAGAAGCCACGACTTCCCTCGTACACCGACAAGAAAGAATCGAAGCAGCTGGAGAGATTATCGAGCAAGGCTTCGACCTTCTCGGCGCATCGGCAATTGAGGACAAGCTACAGAAGGGCGTGCCAGAGACCATCGACCGCCTACGACGTGCCAACATCCGCATCTGGATGCTCACGGGCGACAAACGCGAGACAGCCATCAACATCGCCCACTCCGCTCAAATCTGCCAGCCGTCCTCTCTAATCTACATCCTAGACTCCACCAAAGGCGACCTGCCAGGCCAGATGAGCGAGATCGTCTACGACGACGACACCCATAGAGTGGTTGTCATCGACGGCCACACCCTCTCCATCGTCACCGCACAGCCCGACCTCCGACACATTTTCTTCACCATCCTCATCGCCAACGTCGACTCCTTCATCGTCTGTCGCGCGAGTCCCTCGCAAAAAGCCGAAATCGTCAAGGGGATCCGCTCCCGTCTCCCAGGCCTCACGCTCGCGATCGGTGATGGCGCGAACGATATTGCCATGATCCAGTCTGCGCACGTGGGAATTGGACTCTCTGGCAAAGAGGGTTTGCAGGCCGCGAGAGTAGCTGATTTCAGCATTGCGCAGTTTCGGTTCTTGCAACGCCTCATTCTGGTCCACGGCCGCTACCAATACGTTCGCACCGCAAAATTCATACTACTGACTTTCTGGAAAGAGATGTTTTTCTACATGATGCAGGCGCTGTATCAGCGGTACAACGGCTACACCGGCACATCGCTCTACGAATCCTGGTCCTTGACGGTCCTCAACACCCTCTTCACGAGTCTCTGCGTGATCATACCAGGCATCTTCGAACAAGACCTCCGGCCCTCGACCCTCCTCGCCGTCCCCGAACTCTACACCTTCGGCCAACGCAACCAAGGCCTCAATCTCAAAATGTACGTCGCCTGGATGCTGCACGCGGCAGGCTGCGGCCTCGCCGTCTGGTTCATCATCTGGGCAGCCTACGGTCCTGCCAACACAATGTCCGACAACGGACTCTTCGCGCTCGGTGATCTGGCCTTCAGCCTAGGAATCATCTGGACGAATTGGAAGATTTTCATGATTGAAACACATTATAAAACGATCATCGTCGGCGTGAGTTTCTTCATTACGGTGGGTGGATGGTTTGCGTGGAATGGCTTCATGAGCGGCATCTACCCGAACAATCTCTCGCCCTATGATGTCAAGGGCGGGTTTGGAGGGACGTTTGGAACGGATCCTACGTGGTGGCTGACGATGTTGGTGGCTTTTGCCGTGCTCGCGACGGCGGAGTTGGTGTTTCTTGCGGTTAAGAGGGTGTGTGTTAGGGAGGGGGTTTGGAGGTGGTGGGGACGGGATGGGGGGGATGTTGGTGGGGTGGGGCCGCTGGAGATTTGGCAGGAGATGGAGAAGGATGAGGGGGTTAGGAGGAGGTTGGAGGGTTTGGCGAGGGGGGATGGGGATGAGGAAGAGGAGGGGCGACAAGAGGATGGGTTGCGAGGGGATGGTGGGAAGTGGAAGAGGTGGTTTGGTTTCTGAGTTTGAGTTTTGGATACCCCCTTCTGCGAGGCTGGGCTTCTTGTTTATAGATAGATTGAGTGATGGGTCGGTGGAATGATGGATTGGATAACGATGTACATGGCAATGAAACATAAATGGGACATGGCAATGAAGTTTTGATCTGAAATATTCTTTTCCTGAAGTTTGAAGAAAAATCTATCAATCTATCTCATGGCAACCGCTCCTTGTCGCCATTCCAATCTCAAGCAAAACGCCGAATACCAAAATGCAGCCCCATCATACCTTTTGTTCTTCTCTTCTGTCCATCCGATTGTCCTGGCCAAACATAACGCCATCAGACTCATTACCGCCCTCCCTGCACGCCCACAACGCCACTGCAATGCACCCAGACATACCCTGCCCATCTAAGCCTCATCGTCCGTATCAGGAGGATGCGGCGTCCCCTTGGGACTATTCAACCACTCAATATGCCTCAACCTTCTCCTCACCTCCCTCTCCTTAACCTGCGCCCTCGTCAACTTCTTCTTCTTCCTAGACTTGAACTTCAGTTCTCCGCCCTCTTCGGCCTCGCTCTGAGCACCGCTGCCGATCGGCGTGCCTTCCACGCTTGTCGCCACGCTGCTCGCAAGGCTAGAACCAGGTCGAGAGTTGTCGGCGTCGAAAGAGGACAGGTTGACGGCGAGGTGGCCTTTTTGCGTAAGTCGGCCGTCGACGACGTGCCACTGTTCAGGACACAGCGCGCCGACGAATTCCTCGTTATGAGAAATCATCACAACGCCGCCGCGATAATCGCGGATCGCAACCGCGAGACCACCCAGCGAATCGCGGTCCAAGAAATTCGTAGGTTCGTCGAGGACGAGGAGATGCGGGTTATTCCACATAGCACCCGCCAGCACGACCTTGACCTTCTGTCCACCACTCAACCCTGAAATCTCATTGTGGTTCGCGATTTCAGGATCCAGTCCCACATCCTCGAAATGCTTCGCGATGACCTTGGGTTCCAGTTGTCGGAACCCGAGACCTTCGCGACTCGCCTCGTGGTCGTCGAATTCCTGGATCAGTTTCTGGTAGCCCCATTCCATCAGCGTCTCGCGCGAGACCATGCTGTTGTGCTTCGGCAGCCAGCCGACCCATTTGACCTCGTACTGGAAGGACTTCTTGTACTTTTGACGTCCGATGAGGGCTTCGACTTGTCGCATGCCTTTGCCTTCGCCTGTGTCGACGTGCTTCTCCATTTGTGCTTTGTCTGCGGCGGTGAGAACGCGGGTTTGCTTCATGAGGACTTCGCGGTCGTCGCCGTTGGCGTAGCGCCATTGGAGGTACTGGTTGGGGGTCTTTTCGAGGTGCATTTCGACGTGCTCGAGGGCGTGCTGTTTGATGTAGCCGATGCGGAGGTTGGGGTGCTTTTCGACTTTGCCTTCTTGTGGGATGACCTCGCCGGTGAGGACTTTGATGAGGGTCGATTTGCCGGCGCCGTTGGGGCCGATGATGGCGACTCTGCTGCTCAGCGTGAGCGAGGCGCTGACGTCTTGCAGACTGGCCTTTGGTGCGCCAGGGTAGGTGAATGTGCAGTGGGACATGCGCAGGATCGATCGAGTGTTCGATTTGACACCCGTCAAGATTCCAGGCGGAGGGAACTTAAACTGCACCTGCGAGTCGCTGAGGGTGTAATAGCTCTTGGCCTCAGGTCGGACCTTGACCAGATCCGCAAGGTTGCCCTTGTAGTGCACCAACTTCTTGTTCTCGTAGTTGTAGATATCCGTGCAGACCTCGTCCAAGAAGCCCGAGTCGTGGGAGACGATGAGCGAGCTGATCTCGGTGTGCTTCTTCAGGTACTCCTGCAGCCACTTGACATTGCCGACATCCAAATGGTTCGTCGGTTCGTCGAGCAAGAACACGTCGGCACGCATCAACATGGCACGGGCCAGAGCCAGCTTCATCTTCCAGCCTCCGGAGAGACTGCCAACCGGTTGCGATTGTCTGCCTTCGGGGCCAGATGTGAAGCCGACCTCTTCCAAGACCTGCGAGATGCGCTCTCGGCTCTCACCCTGCAACTCCTTGTCTTTGCAGCAGTACTCGAGGATCGTCAAATCGGCAGATTCACCCTGGTTGTGCTCGACGAAGCACGTTCGGACTTCCTCTTGAGGTGGGAAACCCTCAAGCTTGCCGTTGGCGATGGATCGCATCAGAGTCGACTTGCCACACCCGTTGCGTCCGCAAAGACCGTAGCGATGTCCTTTGAGCAGTCGCAGGTTTGTGTGCGAGAGGAGCAGCATACCACCATATCCGAGTGAGAAGCTGGCGTTGACAATTTCCGTCTCGCCATCATCTTCCTTGATCGGCTCGCCAAATTTGCGGTTGTCCTCCTCGACGAAGAACTTGTGCATAGACTCCGCAACGACCTGCGCCTTTCCGTCGTCCATCAAAGGCTGGAGGTAAGATGCAATGTTCCGCTCCACACGATCCAGCATACGCTGGTTGGCGTTTTCTGCGACAGCTTCTGCGATGTAGCCCTTGGCCAGAGCCCAGACCTCAGCATCGCCAGGGTAGTTCAGCAAACCACCATTCTTCTGGATCTCAGTGTCCAAAACCTTGATCACATCCTCGGGCTTCGTCCGCTCAATCGCCGCATTCGTCTTCGAGTCGCCATTCTCTGAGATCTCCCCCATCGCCTTCATCATAACATCGTACGCCCGCTGTCCAATCTCGCGCACCTCAGGAAGCGACGCACGATCCCTCACAGCCTGAATACCAGGCTTGAGCTTCGGCAAGAAAGCCCTCGCCTCGACCGGATCGTGCACCAGCTTCGTCAAGTTCTCCACAACCACCGCCGTCTGCCGGAGCACCTCCTGTGGCGTCGTAGGCGTATTCAGCGCCCGCTCCAGCTGCGGCGTCAACATCGCCAATACCGGCGACGTAACAATCGTCACAAAAGTTGTCTGACTGAGCGCATGAATCGCCTTCCTCTGCGCCTCGGCGCTAGGATCCTCCATGCTCTTGATCAACAGCGGTATCCGCGGGCTCACATCGTCGTTCTGCAAAAGCTCCGCCAGGCTATTCATCGTCTTGACCGCCTGCTTCGACACCTCGCTCTTAAGATCATGCATCCCATTCTCCACAATCGGGATCAAACTCGCCAACCTTCTCCCCATCGCCTCCCTCAGCAAGTCCTTATTCTGCTCAATCTCTTTACTCTCCAACCCCATCTTCGCATCATCCGCCATGCGGCCCATAAGCTCAAAAGCGCCCACCGCGCCTTGCCATTTACCCGTGCTCTTACGCAGGTACTGTATCAGCAACGGCAGCAGTGCAAAAACCTTCGCCTCACTCGTCAAATGCGCATACAGCGCATCCAGCGCATATCTTCCACCCTCTTTAACAGCACTCTGCCTATCGCTCAAAGCATCCAGCGCACACCCAACAAGCCCCTGCTCCTTAAGCAAAAACACCACCTCGCTAAGCCTCGCCTTCGGCGGGAACCGCTCGAAGATGGCCCCCNCCCCAGCGCAAACATCGCGCCCTCCCGCCTCGCCGGCAACTTCTTGTCCGTCGACGCCTTGGCGATTTCGGGTAGGAGGTTGTAGGCGGTGAGTCCGCGGAAGCCGACGCTGTTCAGGAGCAGGTCGGTCAGGGCGTAGGAGGCGTCGAGGGATTCCTGCGACGTCTTGGAGGAGTAGATGGCTTTGGTGAGTTGGGCCACGTCGTCGGGCGACGGCGCGGCCGTTTTGCTGGAGACCATGATGGGAGGCATCGGCGGCGATTCGTGGTGAGGCATGCTCGCCCTCGTGAGGAGAGGAAGGGAAAACTCCTGTCTTCAGCAGCAGCGCGGCGCTGATCAGTCGGTGAAGGAGGTCTTTGTCGCACAATCCGAAATAGCAGACTTTTCCTGCTGATTCTGTCGAGTCGAGTCCTTGCACAACGACTCGAGATCTGTGTATTGTAACAAAGAAAGAAGAGTGGAGAGTTTTGGTGTATTGGGCAGAAAAAGCTGAGCCAGAATTAAAAATTCCCGCCGCAGCTGGGTAGCCACTGCCCTCTGTGCCACAGCCCACGAGCACCGATAAGATCAGAATTAGCGCAGGACCCTCTCGGACTTACCCGCCTGCCTATCCGAACATTTCTGCTTACCACCATCACATGTCAACGTCACATGTCGAAAGTCGATGCACATCTGGAAAAGATGGAGACGGGGGTCTCAAGTCATAGTCCCATATCATCATATCAGAGAGCCCACCTATACCTAGGCGGACCCTCACAATCTACTCGCTAGATCTATACTGCCACCATTCCCTTCCCCCCTTTGCGACCCCGATACCATCCATCAAGGCTGTCGCAATGTCTCGAGTCTCCTCCGTGTCTACCATTCCTGCGACGGCCCACTACTTCAGTCGTCATGAAAGCAACACTGCTTCGCTTCCTTGTTCGAAACGAAAACGCCGTCATGCCATGCCAGAACTTCAATCCATGCTCCCAATCGCCATGCAATGCCAAAATGCTCTGCCTTGTCGAACAAGACTGTGTATCGGGGGGTATATATGCCTGCTTCTCCTTCCTGTGCTATTGTAGTCCTTCTGCAACCTCTACTATCTTACTGATGAGAGTTCGTCTTTGTAATGGTCCACTCATCCATCTCTTGAGCCGGCGTCAAGGGGTTGTTACGACCATACGATCCCGAAGATCCTACGCCGACCGCTGAAGCGCGCTGGCTGCCCGGTCGTGAGTCTGAAAGATCTGCGCCGAGGTAATCGCTGTATCTGTTGCTGTCCGATATACTCCTCGCCGCGCTTCGGTTGTAACCATAGCTGCCCGCGCGAGGACGAACCACTGGTGTTGGCACATTGCCAATCGTGTCTCTGGTGCTCACGTCGCCTCCCACTTTCAGTGAGTCGACGCTGGGTTGCGCTTGTAACTTCACGGGCATCGTCGCGCTACGGGATGGTGTTCGGCTGCCCTTTACTGATTGAGGTCGCACAGGCTCATCCTCGGGTACGGTCTGGTTCATGTCGATGGGTGTGCTGTTGCGGTCTGGAACGTGCGTGTCAACAGGCGTGAAATCTCGTTGACTCCAGCTCGGTCGATGCGCTCTCGCACCGTATGGTAAAGTCACCTGGCTCATACTCGCGACACTCGCCGCTCGACTGTTAGCTCGACTTCGGTTCACGGGTGTCCCGTTCCCACTGCGAGTGCCAAATCCAGGCGTGGAGGTACCGTCTTCGTTGACGCTCATGTATGAAGCGTTGGGGTCGAGAGATCGCATCTCCGAGACAAAATCGTTATCTTCGTCTTCGATCTTGGCCAGTCGCCGCACGTTCTTCATCTCGAATCCATACTTCGGCTCCTCAGGTGGTGGTGGGGGCTCCTTCTTAGGTTTGGGTTGCGGTGGCAAGTCGTCAACAGCCTTGTCCAAGTGATTGAAGTACCTCTCGCGCAGTCCATGCCATTTCTTCGGACGGAAGTCTTCCTTGTTACGCGAGACAGACATGTACGAGCTGATGGCACCAATGACAATCGCAATCATTGTGATGATGGTCAGGATCCCTTGGATGACGATGATGACAATGCCAATAGCCGTCGTTGCGATACGCCCTAGGTTAAATTGCACATCAAACGCGGCCGAGAGAGCGACCGAGGTGACTTTGCTGAAACCCAGGCAGTACACGACCAGAAGGTTGAGTCGCTGGCCTTCAAATGGCTTTGCCCAGAAGATGAAGCAGAAAGCCAGAAACTCAATGACCAGCAGACCGAACACCTGAGCTTGTGCATAGCCGGACGCGCCACCATAAAAGATGGCTTCGAGGAACTGATAGAATAGCCATGCAGCAAAGAACCACCAACGGGTGCGCCTGAAGCGAGATGCCAGCCAGCCGAACTTCTTGGTGTAGTCTTCGTCGTCGTGGATACTCCTAATGTCGCTTTCACGGTTCATGATGCTGCTCAGAGTGCCTGCAGATGCCATTCGTGTCCAGATCGGCTTGCTGCCAGACTTATCATCTGTCTTGCCTTGCTCGGCAGCTTCTTCGTTCACAGTCGTATGCGCTGTCTTCTTCAACCCGAAGCGTGGAAAGGGAAGTCTGCCGCCGAGAAGCTTGTTACGCTCGGACCGTGGCCCCTCGTTGTAGTCGGTGACGTTCCATTTGTACCATACGGCGTATGCAGATATGGTGGGGAGACCGATGAAGAAGATGATGAAGACGATCGCCGCAATGCCCTTGACACCACCAGATGACTGGTAGGTGAATTGGAAAATGGTGAGGAACATCATCATGAACCAGCCAATGAAGCATGTTCGAAGGGCGACCAGACCACTGTAGCCGAGCCAGTGATCGCGGAAGAACTTGAGGCGATCTTGTTTGATCCACTTGATACTTGCGAGTGCTTCCAACAACCACTTGAAGATCATGGTGGAACCCACCACGACGACGATCAAGATCAAGAACCAGAGGAATCCAGTCATGAAAGCATTGCTGACGGCAATTCCTTCCTCGGCGAGGGTACCCGCGAAGCCAGAGTAGTTTCCAGGAAGAGGGAGCCCGTTCTGCACAGGATGACCATACCAGTGATATCCATCGCCAGAGTCCGCAATGGTGTTGTCTCGTCGTCGTAGAGCATGTTCCGCAGTACGTCGGACAAGATCACGCTGCAAGACCGTCCTTGGATCACGGTTGTAGATCTCGGATGCAATGTCGCGGAAGAGAGGGTGGTTCGCTGCACGCTGAAGTCCACCACTGAGCGCTCTCTTATAGATGGAGCTGATGTCGTAGCCGCCTCCTACACCTGAGTTTGCTGATCCTGCCTGCGCCGCGCCGACTTGTGAAGTGTTGCCGATGTTGGAACCAATCAAGTTATCAATGCTCCTCTGCATGCTCGAGGTGTAGATCATGCCTCCAGCCCATGCAAAGTTACTCCACCAGGCCACCAGCACAGAAGGCCAGTTGACGGAAAGTGCTCCCGTAAAGAAGATGTGCTGCCAGACTGAAAACACAACGCCCACGGATAAGGAGTGCGCGTAGTGCAATCGCATTGTCGGGACCGCTTCTCCGTAGATGGCCGTGGCGAATGAAGCAATCATAGCGACGAACGTGAAGACTCCCAGGACACTTCCCACAGACTCTGGCTGACCGAACGAAGCGCCATTCGTCACCACTGCCGAGTAGCAGGCAATCTCTTCGTGTGACGTGTTGGAGAAGATGCGCAGGATAGCCTCTCCCTCGAAATCGGGGATCGAGAGCGCGATGGATGGGATGTTCGCAACGTCGGATTGTGCGACAGGGATGATACCACTGGCGGTGATGGGTACGCTCGAGTTGATGGGACAAAGGCTGTGATATCATCAGTATTCCAAGCAAACATCACTCCTGCTCATCTCACACACCTGTAGATGTTCGCATTGCAAGGGTTGAAGACAAGATCAAACCTGTCCTCGCCATACGCGTACACGCCAATGTACATCATCAAACTGTCATTGGCAATGCCCGAATTCCCTGCCAAATGGAACAACACCGTCATATTGTCTTGATAGTATGCGGCATCGAAGCGAGTGACGTTGATGGAACTGCCGCCCAAACAATCTCCAAAGTTTTGCGTGTAAAGTGACGGTTTGCGGTTGTCTTCGAGGTAGACTGTCTCGCCATCTGGGCTCGCGTATGTGACCCATCTTGTCCCATCGTTTGTCGTTTCATTACTGCCTTGTGCCAGTACCGTCGATAGACATGACAGGAGCGCGCAGAGGGCCAGAAAGCCCATCCGTATCCGTGGGATCATGATGTGTATTATGTGTATTGTGAGGTCAGGACTGACCAAGCGAGGGGGACGTTTGGCGGCTCGTTTAATCGGCGGTCGCTTTGGCGAGATTGGTATTGTTGGGCGTGCCGCCCGGCGACTGGGTGTCACTCGTCGTCAAAGTACGGTCGACACGCAATGCCAGGGGTATGTCGAAGGTCGCTCGAGGTGGAGTGCGAAATGCGGTGCAGGATCGGGGATTCGGTCGGTAGGTGGCCGGGAGTCGAGCGGTGGGCGTAGGGTAGCGACGAACGAGGATGCCTTACAAAGAGGCGAGAGCGAGTTGCATGTCGAGCGAGCGACTTGGATTGGCGCGGTCAGTAGCGACGGAGGTGATGGTGAAGGTGGTGGAAGCAGCGATGAGCGGTGGAAGAAGAGCAGCAGCAAGCAAGGTAGTCGTGAGTGAATGTGGATTAAACTTGTGCTGGCGCTCGCATGTAAAGGCACGCGAAGGTTCCCCTAGCGCGAACCCTATTCGTGGAATGCTGTCGGCCACTTCGGCATGACATGCAACGCAATTGCGAATAACAACTTGCTCCTTCGCCCATTCGTTCACTATCGAGGGCCGTGAATACGGCGGCAAGCAGCTGGATCCTGTTTAGCAGACTTTCGCACTCGCACACGTCGCAGTCGCAAGTTGACCAGGCTTCCCGGCCACCTCATCCCACACCCATCGAGCCCTATCTCGCCAAGAGGTGGATACCGTAGCGTCGGGCGCGGGCGCTTGCTTGCGTGCCAAAGACAGATCGGATACAGCAGCTGTCGTCGGCAGCAGCAGGTACTGTGCAGAATCCTGCTTCTACTCCCAGCCAGCTCACAGTCAAGCCGTCATTCATCTGTTCAATTCTCGATACTTGTGTCGGACTCACAAAGGGGCTCCGTATGGTGATGGAAGCCCCCTACCGTCGACGCCCACACCGTTACACCGTAAGCGCCGCATCGTTTATATATACACGTAGACCACTACAAATGCCTGTCAACCATCCACCTCTCACACCTCAAAGCTCAGCTCTCAGCTCTCAGCTCTCTCTCGCAACACGCAAGCTCAGTTATCCGACCGAGTATACAGTGCGACGAGCTCCATGCTCGCCGCCGTCCAAACCCGCCGCGTAGCTTCCAGTCGTTCCTGCAGGCACATAGTGCTCGCATAAAAACCGTACATCCGGCCGAACCAGCAAGGACTCCCGTCTCTTTCACCGGCACCGCCAAGTCAACAGCCAACGCAATCGACTCCGCATCAATCATCGATTGCTCATGTATAGCTCCATGCCAACACTACCACCAAAGCCGTCGTCCTCGAACAACGAATACGTTGAGAGCCGCGCGCAAGAGCTTCCCCAAGAGCTCTGCGACATACAGTAGCGTCCTTCCACCCACCCTCCTTCGCATACAATACGACCGTCGTCTCTTACCTCTCCGCGTACCTCTCAATAGACCACGCGCTACCCCATACTAACATCGACGCCTCTGATGAAATGTTCCCTTCACTCTCCGCGGGCATTTCAATCTACATCATCGAAGCCAAACTTCTTCCCCCACGGCGTACCATGCGGATCATCGCGCGAGCATCCGCTGCCGCAACCCGACACGTGCAGCCCAAAAAGCTACCCGGAATTGAGTTTGGAGATCGGTTCTTGAGCCTATCCGTATCCGCGGAGCTTGTGAAGAAAGTCCGGTTGCGCCGAGGAGAGTGTACCGATTTCTAGCTACTGGGTACTTTTTTGCCAACCTCCTCTCATCCTCCAGCATCGAAAGACGAGGTACATCGAACGAAAGATGAGCGTGTAGAGGAGCAGAAAAACAGGATGGCTCGAATGTGGATTTTCCTCTCTTCGTATTGCTTACATCGCCCAGCCATGGCGTTCGCGTGTACATGTAGCGTTGGAAGCTCTATCTAGAAAGTTTCCAGTCGTAGGTGTTGGCATTGCTGAGCCGATATTCCAACAACAACATATGGCTATTTAGCAGGTAAGGTCTCGTTCGTTATCGCAATCAAGCAGACGAATCATTCCCCCTCCAAGAACAGCCATGCACCACCCCGAAGTCCTCGAGATTCCTCAAACCCTCAACATCCACCTGCTCGCCATTGTCTTCCCTTCTCGAACCAGAAAGCCACTGGCGCTGTCCCCAATCTCCCTTTGGATCGAAGCAGTATCCTAACACCGGTGAGTGAGCCTTCAGCGCGCTCTGGTACCCACCCGCATATCTCTGCACGTAGCCGAATTCTGTGCTCTGCAGGTCTCCCCGCGGCTGCACACTCTGCTTGACGACATGTTGCGGGTCTGGAGAATCGCTCGCGATTTCTTGAACAGACTCATTGACGCGCTGACGCCAGTGCTCATAGCCCGAGATCTGGCCTTTGCAAGCTGCCCTGTTGACATCTTGCAGTGTGATTCCCGACACCAGTCATCTTCGCAATCTCAGGCGTCCGTCAACAGCATATATCACCTCATCCTCAACCTCTTTCACCTGTTCACCCGCCCAACGTCTCCCTCTGCCGACTCGGCCACAACCACTCCCTAAACTCCTGATAAGTGCACCGAACCCCCTCATCCACCTTCCCAACCACCCTCTCGATCCTCCCTTTACTATCAAACTTCGCCGTAGTCCTCACACACACTGTCGCATCCTTGTTCATCATCTCCAACGTCGCAACCCACTCATGCCCCTCAATTCCCATCCTCACATCCTCCTGCGTATCCCCCGCCTCCCGCACGCGAATGACGTGGAAGTTGTTCGCGTACGTAGGCTTCTTATAGTCGATGGATACCTGTGCCGGTTCAGGCAGCACAGCCGCGGGTGAGATCGTGACGGTCGCGTGGTTGCCTGTACCGGGGAGGCGTTGGGGCGTCGCGGCGGCATTGGCGGTCTTGTCGCCGCCTTGCGCGAGGTAGTTCGCCAGCGCGATCTTCTCCTCCATCGCCGTAGCGAGTAAGCCCCCATGCGTCACGCCCGGCCAGCCAGAAAGCGCGCCGCCGAAGTACACGATTGCAACGAGTTTCCGCTCGCCGCGGTCCCAGAAGACCCTCTCCACGGCGAGACCTTTCGCGCCTCGCATCGTCTGAATCAAACCTTTCTCTTCTTCACCTCCACGATCACTCAGAATCTCCACCCACCCGCCCTCCTTTCCCTTCAAAGCTTTCGCAACGCCCAGACATTTGCCCCGTAGAACCTTCACTTTGAACTCCTCATCGATGCGTTTGTTCAGGTCTGCGAGTAGAAGGCCGTCTTCGTAGGAGCCTGGGGCGGGAAAGGGTGGTGGGGCGACGTTGTGGAGGACGAAGAGGCCGAGGGTGCCGCCTGCGATGAGGGAGAGGCCGGCGTAGATCAGGGTTGTGGGTTTGCGGAGGAGGGAAGGAGGAGGTTTTGGAGTTCGTGCGGTGGTAGATTGATGTCGATGGAGGAGGGCTTGGTAGCGGAGAGAAAGGGTTGGCCGAAGAGGGAGGGTTCGCGGGAGGAGTTTGGGCGTGAGGGCGGACATTGTTAGAGTGAGGTGGTTGTAGGAGAGATGTAAAGTGGGAGTTAAAGTTAAGTATTGATGTGCTCAATGGCTCGCTCGGCTAGACTTGCTGCTGCTGGAGAGCTCTTGACTTCACCTCACCTCCAACATCATCAAACAAATACATGAAGATAGAACACCAGATCAATCGATGTAAACCAATATAGCAATACGGCACGCTCTAGAGAATACTCGACTAGTTTGATCCCCCCAATGGACGCCTCCCCTCTCTCCCTCCTCCCGCGAGAACTCCGCGATCTAATCTACGAATACGCCTTCACAACCAGACTCGCCATAACCCTCCAGCCCCACAAGATCCTGCACCCTCTGACGAAAACATGCGCGCAACTTCGCCAAGAGACGTTACAGCTGTACCTATCCCTCACACGCTTCAACGCCCACCTCGACGATGAGCCGCCAACACGCTTGATCAACTGGTTGAAGGCAATGGGGACGGAATCGGTCGCAGGCGTAAGGAGTATCGGGGTTTGGGTTCGTTCGCTCACCCACCAATGTATACGTTCCTCCCGAGGACATTGCTAACACAGTATGTAACAGGACCTCCACGACCGCCAAGCAACAATCTACGGCGAAGCCGCCACCGCCCAACTCCTCAAACAAGGCCCACCACCAACATCGACCGGCCAGAAGCAGCACTACACCCTCCAGTCCGGGGGCTTGAGCTTTGCGCACTGGTATGTCGGCGAGATCGACCTCGGTCTACGTGAGATTGGGTTGAGACTTTTGCAGTTCTGTGTGGTTGGTGGTGAGGCGAAGATTTGGGCGTTTGCGGAGGAGACTAGTGAGTTTGGGATTGTGAGGGTTTATGGTGAAAGGGATCGGTTGATGCCTATATAGTGTTGCTTACAGCTGTGCTCGAGGTCGTTGTGGGCTTTGCTCTCTTCTAGTCTGCCTTTGCTGCGGTCTTCGCGACAACCAAGAGCCATTGAGTCTCAGCTCGAGCTTTACATACTTACGAGAGAAACATACCTCGTCGCTTCAAGAGATGGCCCACGACGGCGAGTCCCAGTCTTGCTGCCCGTTTCCGCCGAGCTCCATCTCGACATCCATACTTCCATCTCTGGCTCTAGGTCCATCCACACTTGACCCTGCGCTCACACTCAAATGTCCAACACTCATACCGCCAGTCGCCCTAGCCACCGTCTTCGCCTTCGCTTTCACATCCTTCTCGCTCTCGCCCCACACGCCTGGAATATTCTTCGTATTGAACACAGGCCCAGCAGAAATATAGTACCCCTCGTCCCGATACGTGGCGCCAGGCCTTCTCGTCACCGGCGGCAGCGGCAGGACGACCCAGACAGACGTATCGACATCCCATACAAAGCAAGCGCGCTGGAGATTGAAGCACGTTTTACATGTGTAAGTACCGGGTGAGTCGAGTGTCCATGCGCGCGAGCTGGAGCAACCGGTCATCCAGAGGTTGCCACAGCCGGACAACCAGCCTTTTGGGATGCAGGAGCTGCGGAAGCTGTTGTTGCGTTGCCGGCGGTGGCGGAACGTGTCCATGGACGATTTGAGCGATCTAATCACTGCCGGGACCAGATCTTCGATGTCTCCGTATTCGCCAGGTTGCTCGTCCTGGGTACGGACGAGTGGTCTGAAGACGTATGATGGGAAGTTCTCGGCAATGGTCGTTTGCAGGTTGTGTAGCTCCGCTGTGGTCGTCGAATTCGGCTCCACTTTGCGCTTCTTTGAGGCTGGGGTTACCTGGCGTTCGCTTGCGAGGTAAGCTGCCAGCGTCTGGATACCGTCCGGTACGGCTGCCTTGAGCTCCTTTTCCTCGTCTCGAGAGAAGCTGTCATGCTGCGGTTGCGCTTCCACGGCGAAAGGGTACTTTCCGATCTTCTCTAGCGGCCCTTCTTCCATAGGGACAGGGTGGTTCTGATGTTCCTCTACGAGGGCATTGTCACGCTTCCACTTGATCCTGTCTTGCACAGGACCTGGAAACTTCCTTTCTTGCTGGATGAAGGGGCTATCATGCTCCGGCTCTGCCTCCATGGCCTTAGGTTGGGTTTTAAGTCCATCTGGGATTGTGACCTGACGTCTCCGCGCGAGCTTCTCCTCCAACTTCGCACGAATGTCTTTCTCGTGCTCCAATGCCGCCTTCAGTTTCAAGATCGTCATCTCCTTCGCACTCATTTCCCGAATATGTCGTTCTTGATGCTCTAATAATCTCTCGACACGCCTCGTGTGGGCTTCACTGCTTGCCATGAGATGGCTGTTGCTACTCACAAGATGGCGCATGAAAGTGAGCGTGGGTGTCGTCGCCATGAGATCGATATCAGTTTCGGTGTTGCTGTGTTCCGAGCGATAAGATGTAGCAGGTGTCGGCAAGTCATTGTCAGAGGAATTGAAGCTGTTGGAGAGGGGTGTTGAGGTTGTGGCTGGCATTTTTAGCTCGGCGTCCGTCGATGGGTGGGCTTGTTCTTGGTTGGCCATGTTGTGGGTTGGTATGTTGTTAAGTTGGTGTCTGCAGAACAGTGGAATGGTTGAGGGTCGGTATTCAATTGCAGTGCGGTAAATGAGGTTCAAAAGCCAAAACAACGTGCGCCTGAAAGTCTTTCGCAAGCTCACTTCAGATGCCTCTCACTTCGGGTCGTACTTTCCTCATTGGAGTAATCTCTATTGACACAGGTGGCAATCGAAGCTCCGATAATGGCGAGACAACACCAGACGCAGTCCTCAGCAGCGCTCCTGTCTTGCGAGGTAATAAGAGAACAGCTTCGCCTCGGCCAACTCTTCTTTCCACGTACTCGTCTCATTTCCGTACAGTAGGCATCGCAGCTCGGCGCTTTGGAGTTCCCGGTCTGGATTGTTACATCCTATCGCGATCGGTGAATCATCTTCATGTCGTCCCATTCGGCGGCTTCCTTCGAGTATACCGTCTTTATGGCTGGTCACTCCGAGCACAAGCATAGCGTTCAGATCTCGGGGTACTGGCGCCCAGCTCGTCCCAGAGAACGGACGATAGACTCGACATAGGGATCTTGCAAGCAGCGCAATTCGTCCTGACCACACAGTCCCCAGCAAGTCCATCCATCCATCCTCCCTCAAGATGCCCCCTCTCCCTCCCTACCTCCCTCCCTCACAGTCTCCTCCCCAAGCACCTTACTCGCAGCCATGAACCTACAAAGCCAAACATCAGCACCACCCCACACAGCCAAATCCACAAACCGCGCAGACTCTCAAAAACTTACATCCCCCCAGCATACCCTCCCAGTCCCCTCATACTCTCCGCCTGCACAGCCGTCATGCGCAGCAAATTCTCCAGATCACTCATATTCGCGCCCAGTTGCGCGAGTTGCGCGTGTAGATGGCTGAGTTGGCGGGATTTGCTTGCGGTTGTTGACGAAGAGGGGGCTACGCTGGCGCGGGATTGTGTGCGTGTGTGGCTGGTTGTGCCGGGGGTGCGGGTTGGGTTGGACATCTTTCGGGTTGGTTGATGTGTTGTGGTGTGGAGGGGGAGAAAGAGGACGTGTTGTTGATGCTCGATGTTGGATGCGGGGTGTGGAAGGGAAAGTCTAGCCGAGGGGGATTTGTGCGTATGAGCTGGAGAGGAACTTCAACATCGACTCTGGATATTAAACAGCTTCTGTTCCCTCTTTGTCTTCTCCCCATCTCTCAGCCAGTCATTCAAAATACAAGAAGACCGCGAAAATGTCAACCACCCAAACCCGCAACATCATCCTCACCGGCGCCGTCGCTGCCATCACCGCCACAGGAGCCTGGTACGGCGCCGGTCTCAAGACGAGGCAGGAGATCTCACAAGTAAGTATATCCTCCCCTTCCCTCTCCCTACACTCCCTTCCCATCCTCTCGTCCCCATCTCCCCATTCGATAAGATACTCATCATCTCTCTCGCAGACCCGCCACACAATCCAAGAAACCCCCCTCTCGGACAAAATCTCGCAACTAGAACTTTCCCGCGAGAGATACGTCAAGCAGAAAGCCGAACTGCAAACCGAAATCGATCGTTTGGCCCAAGGGCAACAACCTTCAGACACTGAAGGACGGGCAGGTATGGGTCGGTGAGGGCGTAGTCCTTCTGTGGATTTTGAATTAATTCCACGACGGATCCTGACGGAGGAGTGAGAGGATCCATGCGGCGACGCTGAGAGCGCCGTGATGGAACCCGGTCTATGCCGAGGGCTCTGAAGGCGGATTGGGCTGTTGGCAGCGCAACGTGAGATGACGGTGTAGTACGGCGCATTCTACGATCGTGTCTCGTGTCGGGTCCACGCCACGCTCCTGTGCATATAGCCAGACGAGGAGAAAGGTGGCATGAGACGAGACAACAGTTACGAATCAGTCTCGCACGAACACGAACGGCTCAAGTAGGATTGCAAGGGAGTTCTCGCGGATGGGTAGCTATCATTTGAGACAGTTTGGTTTCCCCGATGATCAATTCCGCTGCCCGGCTATGTCGTATACAACGAGTCGCAACATCGAGACTAGATAGCACACTCAGAAAGAAGACCGTACTCATGAACTGTCATTGTCGACTCTCAACTCGTCGCCTCCCACCTTCTCATTACCACTACATGTCGGGTACACAGAACTTTTCCACCACCAAAGCCACTTTTACAGCCGATACTAGGAAGAAAGCCACAAAGAAGGGGTAACGATACTGCTCTCTGGGTTCGTAGTAAGGTAGGGGAGACTGCCAAACACTGGGACGAGAAATCAAGCAACAGCAGCATCCATCATACACTTCAATAACCCTCCCTTTTCTCGCTTCATTCACACCTTTCAGATCACTCGCAGCCGCGAAGTCCGAGTCCAGCGCCTTGGATTAAAAGCGCCGAAAACGCCACAACGCATAGCTATCCCATGTGTCTGTCCCAAACAATATCCTCGAGGTATCTCTTTTTAGCCACGCCCGCATCCATTCGTCCTTCCATGAGAGTACATGCCGATGACAGTCCATGCCCCATGAAGTGACGCTTTCTTCTTAACTTCGATTCTCTGACACTGTCTCTCTTGCAAGCACTTATCCCATCTCATCTCACTAGTCAATGCGCGAAATCGACATCTTACTGTCCGTGAGGTCGTTGCGCAGAGACGATAGGTCTTCACGAGCCTCCTATCCTCGAGAGTGCATCTGCTGCTGCGGCGCCATGGGATAGGCGCCTTGCTGAGCGGCTTGCTGCTGCTGGAGGTAGGCTTGGTATTGGAGGGCTTGCTGCTGGTCGGCGGTCATGTAGGGCTGCTGCGGCTGGTTGCGCGGCATGCCTTGGGCTTGCATGTTGTTGGGCATAGGCGGTGGGGCGGCGTGCTGCTCTTCGGGGGATTCGACGGCGGAGCCATCGCCATTGACGTCGTTGGAGTCGGCGGGCTCGGGGGCGTTCAGACAGGCCTAGGATGGAGGGTTAGTGTTGGATTGGGGGAGGTGGGTTGTTTGAGGCGCGCCTACCTGGATCAGGTTCTTTCCTTCTGGCTTGGTGACGAGCGGCTGCAGTTTCGGTGTGGTGAAGGTGTAGACGAGACCGGTCTCAGACACGACGAGTAGTAGGACTTGGGTGCCGGTCAGGACGGACAGTTCGTAGGCCTGTTGTTGCGGGTGGATCAGTGAGTGTCTGCGCGTGTCTCGACGCGTCAATGGCATACCTTCTTCATGATACCGGCCTTGCGCTTGGAGAAGGTGATGTGGCGACGCGACTTGTCCTGGATGAACTTGATTTCGATCTTGCGGCGCTCACGGCCGGGCTTGTCGTCGTCGTCATCGTCGTCGTCCTGGGCGGTGGAGGTGCGCGGTCGCTTGACACCGCGGCTCTCGACGTTGCCGTTCTCGAGCTCCTCGCCCTCGTGGTCGTTGGCCGGGTCCTGGCTGACGATCTCTGCCGACATGGTGGTGGTGAGGTGTCTGAGTGGGTGGGTGGGTGGTTGCTCAAGGTCGCTATGCTGTATTCGGCGAGTGTGGAGATGGATTGCCTGTTTGGAGCTTCGCAAGTAGTTAAGGCTGGATGCGCGCTGTGCTGTGCTGAGGGTAGCGGCGCCGGCGAAACTCGCGGGATTGGTGGGGGCGGCTGCTGGATGCCGATTCGCTTGTGCTTGGTCTCGATTCAGCGACAAGCCTGAATATCTTCACTGCAGAGCTCAGTCAGTCGTCAAGTGCCGGCGGCGATGATGATGATTGGGAGTGCGGCGGCGATGGACGAATGCGGATGGCAACCCAAGAACTGGCGGCGATGCATATGTGGTGGGGTGGTCGGTGCGGCGAGGGCGATGGCTGGGTAGGAATGCGCGACGCTGGGAACGAAGCAACAGCCGACAAGAAAGTGGCGGTAGTGACTGGACGTACATCAGAAGCGACTTCCCGGTACAGCAATAGCAGAAGCAGCAATTGATCTGATCAGTGACCAGGCTGCGGATGTCGAGGTGGTACGGCGGTGGACTGCGAATTGGGTAAATGGCTAACTCGCTGCGGCAGCGTGGACGAGACGTCAGCAAACTGAACAGGTTAAAAGATCGAGCAAAGAGGAAAGGCGCAGCACAAGAACGTCAAGGGGCAAAATGTGCTTTAAAGAGATGCGCCCGGCCCCCGCCTGGCTGCTGGTGGTCTGTGTCCAACTCTCCACTCAGCTTCAGCGCCTAGCGCAACGCCGCCTCTTAGTAATGGCGCTGACCAGGAATATGCATTGCATCTTTTTCATCCTCCAACATATACAACAGTTGTCTTGTCAACATCGATGCAATATTAATCACATACAGACACGCTGCTTCCTCATCCGGCGACTCAACATTCACCAGTCCTACACGTCCCTCTCAAGACTGGCAGTCGCGACCGTCCGAGCAACCCGATGCGACTAACACTCAAAGTTCGCGCTTGTACAACACTAGTGCAATTCACGTGACGGCCTGCGTCTCAGCTTGACGATCTCCTCATCAACAGCCCACCAGTGGTTGTGCTGCCTCATCACCTCACACCGACCACTTCCCGTTCAGCTGAATGCTGAAATACGAATCACCAAACAGGTAAGTCCCGCACAACGCTTGCCATCAAACTCTAAACTATGCTTTAGTTATATACTTATCACGTGCTGATTGCTTGGATGACTGTATCAGCCCCACGGAGCGATGGATGGAACGGCCCTCTCCAGCTCCCAGCTGCATCGACTCCATCAATGCTTCTATTGCTGACCTTTCACATGCTTCTCGGCCTTCTGTCTCCATCCTCGCCCTGCATTTTCTTGGTTCGTCTCATCCTGTCAGAGGCCGAGTAATAATTGCTTGTCCATCTCCAGATCCATGGCCAGATACCCGAGTCATCCCGCATTGCGAGGGGTCCAGTACAGCCAAGTCCTTGCATGTGATTGTCAGGCATGGCTGCATCCTCATATAAGTTACATGTAAGCGGGGTCGTGACATATTCAACATTCTTCTTAAAACTCATCATTCTTCGTATCATCATGGAATTCTTACTGTCTTTTGCGCTATGGGCTGTGGCCTGCTTTTCCGTTTCGCTTCTTTTCGAACGCTTGGCTACGCGGATCTTGCTGTCGGGTGAAGATGAGGGGACTCGGTGTGCGGCGGAACTGGAGCATGCTGTTAGGGAGATTGCCACGCTGGACCGCGATGCTGAGCAGGCGCTGCGAGAGAGTATCGTCACGATGCAGTATGGTCTGTGGAGAAATGATCTCCTGGAGACCAGTGACAGCATCTGCTATTGATCGGATATCGGAGAAGAGCTCGGATCAATCTTGGAGGTTGCGACTTCCACATCTACGGTCTATATATTGGCGTTCCGCTCTGAACACACATGCCCATCGTCTGTTCGCCATGACACCTGGCGACGGAATGGCGTGGCTGCGGTAACTCGAGTGGCGAGCGATGGACAACCTAATACTTGGAGTCTGGAATGGCGACGCCAGTCTCAAGTCCTTCGACCACAAGCCATGAGACCAACCGGCGCTGGATGGCACAGCAAGACCCGAAGGAGAAACCAACGACCTCAATCTCACCACCAACGAACACCCTCACTGCCCCTCAACCTTCGCCTTCACCAACCCCTCCCTCTCCGCCCTCTCCCCCTCCTCCTCCCAAGTAGGCCAAGGAATCTGAAAACCCTCCACAACCCTCGTATACCCAATCCCAAACAGCCTCCCCACAGCCTTCGACTTGGCCAAATCCACCGTCTTGCGCTCCTCATCAATGCACTCCTCGCGCACCCAAAACCTCACGCCCTCCAAGATACATATCGCGGACGAAACGGACCCGGGCTTCGCGCGGCTCTGTACTTCATGGATGGTATTGAGTTTGCATTCGATGGAGAATGCGGCCTCCGCGATTCTAGCTGGTCTTACAATGTCGCTTGGAGCGGGCGTCAGGCCGGACGACGCCCACTCGCTCACGCCGTGAGGCGCGGGAATTGAAGTCGCATTACTCGCCTCGAGGATATCTTCATTCAAAAGACTAATCACGCACTCGCCCGTTTCCCTCAAGTTCTTCAGCGTCCCTTTCCCCGCCGCGGGACTCAGCACGAAGGTCGGGGGATCATGGCTCATGACTTGGAAGAAACTATATGGTGCTAGATTGGAACTCGACCCGTCGGCGGAAACTGTGCTTACGACGGCGGTCGGTCGTGGAACCATGGCAGAGGTTATGAGGCGGTAGTTGAAGAGCGCGGGACGGTTGGGCTCGAAGGGGTCGATAGGGATTTGGGAGGGCGGTGCTGCGGTTTTGGAGGCTCCGGAGCCGAGTTTCCAGGAGGGATTGAGGGTTTTGTGGTAGGTGAAGCCTGTTTTGGTGGCGTCCCAGTCTGGACGGGTTGATTCTGTTTCTGCGAAGGGTTTACGGGTGGAGGTCGGGTAGGCACCGGGCTTGAGGTTCGTGTCGGTCATAGTTGCGGTGGTGAATGAATGGACAGATTAAGGTTGAGGTCTTGCTACTCAGCTTCGTGGAAAGCGAGGAATAAGTTCGAGCTTGTTGTTGATATATCTGCACTTTATGAGTTGTGCCCCCAATCTGACGCCATATATAAGCCACAGCTACAGCTACAGCTGCTAGCAGGGAAGAGAGATCTTCGAGCCTATCAGCATGGCTGAATAATTGACTTCCTGTCCGTGGAAGCTGGGGTGGATGAGTCTAAGTCCGGTGGGTAACGCGGGCGATACTGGATTTCTTCTCCATCTTCACATCACCATCACCTAGAGACGTGCTGACCGCTATACGACTCGTGTTCTCGCTGCTCCTCTAAGATGATGGTTCGATCAGTGACGACGTGGAGAGGAAATGCAAATTGGAGATAAGGGGTTGGAAACCAAGGCTTGTGGTAGCATCGGCCATGCCTCCGGTGAATCCTGTATGACTGGAAAGTGCGATAAGCATCGTCTAGATGTGCAAAGAGTGTATGGGTTGTGTGGCAAGAGCGCTAGACGTAGTGACCAGAGCATAGTACGAAAGCACGGAGATCTGAAAACTTGACGAAGTCTGCTAAATCACGAAGTATCTCGTCGACGCTTTACGGCTAGAATCCAACACCTCCCTCAATATCTTCACCAGAATGGTGCACCCGGTCTGTGTGAACCATCTTGCAGCATCTCCGCGATCTTCTGCGCCGTCACGTTATGCATGCGAAATGTTGGATGAAGGCTATTGAGCCAGTAGTACTCATCCACTGGTACGCCACACTCTGGATCGAATGTATACCAACTCGGTGTTCCGTTCTCATCTATCTCTCCGTCAGCGACCGATCTTGTACAACACCTGAGAACTCGACCCTAGGCTTCGGCATATACTTACAAGAAGAGCAATACGTCGTCGTGTTCTTATACGCACACGTCTCAGAGTACGCACAAGGCTCGTCAAGCACTCTCCCAAACAACCGATGGAAATCAAAGACGAAAACCTTCGCATCAGGATGTCGTCGTCGCAGCTTCTTGGTCATGGATGTCAAGTTGGCATTCCAGGCTCCTATCGCTTCTACTTCGAGTGCCTGGGCATCTGAGCCCGCCGCAACCGTTAGGGGCGATCGGTCCACCGGTGGGACAGACAGGAAGAGGAAGTTCCGGGCACCACTCTGGTATAGTCGTTCGATCAAGTTTGCGTACTCGGTCCAGATGGCTGGGAATATCTGGGAGCTGTTGGGAGCGGCGTAGGCGTTTCCTACGTCGTTGATGCCGATGAACTATGACATGTCAGAGACATGTTCAAAGTCTACCTCAAGCACAGTCACTCACACTTGCAAACAACGTGTCTCCGCCCCTCCACTCAAATCCGCCCTTACTGCTTCCGTTGCTGTAGAGCGGCGAAAACTCCTCCTCAACCTGCTGCTTCAACGACAGCACCGTAGGCAGATACGGCGCTACCAGAGCCGAATCCACCGTTGCTCCTCCATAGGCAAGGTTGATCGTCTCGACGAACGTCTTGTTGTATGTCAAGGTTAGGAAGTCAACCCAATTGGGACCGTTTGAGGAGGTGTAGCCTGGGAAGGAAGGGTTCCCGAGAGGGTTTGATCGAGAGGGCTGGAGACCGGAAGTGTTGAAGGATGTTGTGCTGTAGCTGTCGCCAAAGACGAAGATGCGTTTTATGTTGGACCAGCCGCGGTAGTAGGATTGTTTCAGAGGCGTTGCGTAGGTGAAAGCCCCAGCTGTTAGGAGGAGTGCGAGAGCGGATACCATTGTGAATGTTCCTCAACAGTCAGCAATATGGGTCGACGGAGCCAAGACCAGCAATTCTAGTATGTCGAAGAGATTATACGACATTAATTCTTGCCTTTCGTCCGACAGCTATGGAACTTGATTTTCCCGTCGATGATGGTTCCGGGCCGCGATGCGGTCTCGCTCCTTCCTAATTCGGCAGTCTTGGTTCTCCGTTCCCAATTTGGCTATAGTTCGAAGCCAATAGGACGGCTTTGTGATATTGTTATGCGGGCCAAGTGGAGACATATTGGCGTTAGTGATCATTTGTGACTATACTTGCGACGATCATCTTCGCATTCGAAACGGCATCGTCTTAGCGAGGTGTGTTGAGGTTTGGCTTCCTGCTTAGCTTTGGGCAGCTCTTTATTCCAGGGTATGCTCTAGGAAGATCCATGTCGACTATCCGGCATGACGAGCGCTACTACAAGTAAGCCATGATCCTTAAACGAATGAACAAGCTCAAGAACTTGTGGTTGCACAATTGAGCAGTAACACGATGCACATTGCCTTCGCTTTGCTCACTTCGCTCGCGGTGCACGCAGCAGCACGCATCCGCTACGTTGGCATCAACGAGTCTGGCGGGGAATTCGGCGTCTACAGTACAGCAGCCGTCAAGGGCACTGGTCTACCTGGCACTTTCGGCGTCGATTACGCTTTTTTGAACCAGAGTACTCTGTCGACATGGTTGGGCAAGAACCATGTAAGTGTGACGAGTTCTGTACAAACGGACAATACCAGCCTGCTCACCTCTCGTACAGATCAACACCTTCCGTGTCGCCTTCCTCCTAGAGCGGATGTGTCCACTCGAGTACGGCCTAGGCAAACGCTTCAACGAAACATACTTCGCCCACTTCAACGACGCCATTCGAGCAATCACCTCGAGCGGCGGCTATGCTATCCTCGACCCACACAACTACATGCGCTACAATAATCCCAGCCAACAACCTACCTCAGGCTCCATCATCGGCAACACAACCGACCCTCAAGCAGCAACGACTGCTCAATTCCAGGAATTCTGGAGGGAGCTCGCGAGCCGATACGTCAACAATGAGAAAGTCATCTTCAGCATTATGAACGAACCTCACGATATGGCCACATCTTTGGTCCTCGTCAATGATCAGGCTGCCATCAACGGGATTCGTGCCGCTGGCGCTAAGCAGCTCATCCTGGCTCCTGGGAACGGTTACACCGGTTGCCATGCATGGAATATGAGTAGTCAGGGAGATGAGCCCTCAGCAGACTACATGTACAGACTGCATGACCCGGCGAACAACACAGCCATCGATATCCACGAATACCTCGACTACGACTTCAGCGGTTCGCATCTCGTCTGCAATCAGAGCTTTCCCGCCAATATGTATGGCGTCACTTCATGGCTCCGTCAGCATAATCTGAAGG
The DNA here is from genome assembly GCA_002786045.1 of Zasmidium angulare. Lineage (NCBI taxonomy): Eukaryota > Fungi > Ascomycota > Dothideomycetes > Mycosphaerellales > Mycosphaerellaceae > Zasmidium > Zasmidium angulare. The sequence continues at coordinate 2,345,299 of NHNX01000003.1, forward strand.
CTTTTGTTACGGAGATTGGTGGGGATAATAATACTATGTGTGATGCTTATCTTCGTGAGGCTGTGGAGTATATGGCGGAGAATGAGGAATGTATGAATTCCCTCACTTTTACCTTACGAAGAGGTCTGAAAATGCTGACTGCGTGGTGCTAGATATTGGATGGCTCGCCTGGGCTGCGGGTCCGCTTTGGGGCACGAACTCTCCTTGCTGTACGGATGGTCGACAGTATGGATCTCTTGAGCCGGGAAGTAAGGCTGCCGACGGAAGCCCCTCGCTCTATGATACTGTGTGGCTTCCGGTGTTGGAGCCGTTAGTTCCAAAAGGCTTGCAGAGAAGTGGCATGTCTACGATACATGGTTGAAAGAAGGCTGTCGAAGCTGAGGGAGGGTTGCCCTGAATTTACGCACATGGCAAAAGACTGATAGCGAGGATGCAAGATTTGTGGCCAACGTTACAAATGACTGTTTGAAGTGCATGCCTTTGCGATTCTCGTGCTACCTTGCATGATCGCAGCGAGGACCCTGTATATAAAAATAGCCCGTCAAGTTTCACCATGTCTGATTCACGACGATGAGTTGATGATTTTCAGTGTCGCTTTCAAATACTTGAGCCCGTTCACAAACCCATCTCACCTGATGTGGTCCGATCCGTGTACCGTGTCATGATAGACTAATCCCTTTGACGCATCGATCGTCTGGGATACCAATGCGGCAGCTCTAGATGAGGCAGACCAAATTGCCATATTGTTAATCATCAGCTCGCACTGTGCAGTGTTGCTGTCCAGCGATGATCTTTGGTCTCAAAACGTCGCAAGCTTCAGAACCTTTCTCATACAAGACCTCGCTGTTCTCTCCAATCCTTGCCCATCTATGCGCAAGTTTCGAGCAATAAGCAGAATGAACCACATTATGGGTTCAAGCGCACATGCCTGGGCCAACGGCTTCCAGGCTACTGACCAGGCTTCTCCAATAAGTTGGTAGGGATCTGGCCTTCTGCGCGATTTGAAAGACTTGTAGAGGCCTGCCACGGTGGCGAGTGCGAAGTTCATGGCGAAGTCTTGGAGTGCCGCGAAGAGCCAGGTCGACCATATCGTCGACATCCACACGGGAGGCTCGAAGACGGCAACCGTGTTTGTTGTGGCACCGTACTGGGGTAAGACGAGGTCAGAGGGCCTAGGGACTCGAGAGACGTCGAAGATGCTTAACTCCGGTGCTTTGAAGGGCGTGTATAAGAAAAACAAGTGGCCTTGTAGGACTATCATCGTTGCCCAGAAGCCTACGAGCGCGGTCGCCGGTTGCCTCATTGCGCTGCGTCGTAGTGGTGAGGTTCTCCTGCGTGAAGGTATGAAGTTTCCAAATATTAGTGCTCCGAGCGTCCAGCGCTGAAGACGAAGATAAGACCAAAAAGGCACAGAAGGAACTGTTCAACAAGAAATTGAACGGTGGAGAAGATATGCTTTTGGTGGCAGGTTATATAGACGCAATTGATAGAACTTCTGGAGTACGAATAGACCAGCGACCCGAATACCATTCTCCTATGTCTCGGACTGCTCTTTGCATTTTAAGCTCTGATCTCTGGGTGAAACTACACCAAGCTCTCTCTATCGAGAGTCAAGTGTTCGACTCGTGGCTCGATTGTCTTGTCGGTTGCAATGTGTTCAACACCCCGCTAAATACAGTCTCTCAGAGGGTAGCCTGAAACAGGGGATGTCTCGATTTGTGTGACGGGCGACTGTCCTTCCACACCTAGTGCGTGTCATGGTCCACTGGCTGGATCCAAAGGACAAGGCTGAGTGCCACAGGAATCGTGGTTGATTATGTAGAGTCAAGCGTTGATGAAGCACGATCTGTAGGCCGTTTTACTGATACCTGAAGGGATGTCTGAGCAAAGGACCGTCAATCGTAGCACTCCGTGGCCGATCCAGTCTCGCCGCAGTACGTAAATCTTCACGGGTGCGCCGACCTCTTCACCTCAACTCGAAACTCTCGACCACAAGTTTCTTCTCCCTCTTTACATTGAAAGCCTCGCCATCCATCATCCCATGCACGTAGGCTTCGCCGACAAACTCGTAGTACTCGTCGATGACTTTGCCGTTCTTCAACACTGTTGTGCCGCCGTTCTGCCCATGTATCACGACGTCTCTGTGATGACGATGATGAACATTGGTGGGGCAATCAGGATGGTGGCAACGTGTTCTCTGCTTCGTCGCTGGCACACCGTCGACATACTTTCTCAACACGACGGGCACGCTGCAGCCGTACAAAACGCAGATGAGATCGCCTTTCTTGGTGTTGATGGGGACTAGAGCCAGAGCATTCGGCATGCTGTTAAGGACGACTAGCCTCCGTGACCAGACCATACACTGGACTCGTTCGAGAAACTCCCGCACAGCGGATGGGCAGTCGTACATGATGATTTCACTGGTATTGAGGTCGCCGCGAGCAGGTTTCCGAGTGAAAGCGTCTCGGCAAACGCGGCGCCAGTGCGAGGGTGGTCGTTGACCGTAAGCATTTCGATTGCCCACGAGCGTACGCCAGAAGCTGTCAGGTGGTAGTGTTGAAGGATCCTCCCACCCACCTGCGGTCATCCACTCTGCTGGCACTATACCCGCCGCTGCCGCAGACTTCTTCTCGCGGATAGAGTCGAGCACGAAACCTTTGACGTTAAGCGACCGCTCGTGATCAACTTTTGGCGACCAATCCGCTTGCAAGCTACTTGAAGCCCGATACGGCTTGCTACCAATACCAGGCTCGCCGACGAGAGGATCTGCATTAACTCTTCGGTGGACTCGCTTGACGCCTGGGGAGAAGGCACCTTTTGACAGTGGTGGTACCCACGAGGGTAAATGGCAATCATCGGGAGCCCAAGGTCGACAAATCATGTCAAGTGATTTCGATTTGCGCACAGTGAACTCCAGAAAGTCCTTGCAGACCTGGAATACGTCTTTCTTGTAGTCAACGATGATGCGTCGGTTGTTCAAGGAATCCATAAGCATCTGTGTCGCAATTTTCTTCTTCGAGATATCGTCATCGCGTCCTGAAGTACTTAGCCTTCGGTACTGGAGTCGACGCTCGACCATGCTTTCGGGAATGAGATGTTGTGGCTTGCTTTCGACATCATCCTGGAACGTGACAGCTCTGTGTGGGTGCTTTTCCCCGTTCGTGATAGGTCTGCTAGGGCCTGTGGACTCGGCCACCGCATCTTGCTCAGACAATGAGTCTTTCCTAATTCTGCCGGCTTGTGTCGGTGACATCGACACTCCCCCGTCTTGTCCATGGACGTCGATCTGGGGAGGTGTACTCGTGCGAACAGGTAGGTCTCCGTTGATGGAGAATGGATTACCCATTGGAAATCCTGGCGTAGTCGGTGATGCGGTGGGTGAGTTCATGGCAGATGGTGGTGGGTTTCTGGGTCTCAAGCCCATGACCTGCGGTGCTTTCTTGGCTACCGGATGCGCATCATTGGCCAGCCAAAGTACCGCATACAGTATGTCGTGCGGATCTGAAGCCTCGAATGCCGACATCGAGGACATCACTGCCTCAAGCGAGAAGAGATGTTCCATGATCTCGCCTTGTTCGGACTTTCGAAACAGGTTGTCTGAAGCGAACACTAAACGGACAGCGCCAAGTTCACTCAGATCACCAAGATAGTCAGGGTGGTTGCGATGCGCTGCCGACTCTCTGAACAGCTGCCGCAGTTCATACTTCTTGGAAGCAAACAACGATATGACGTCGGCAAAGTCTCTCCAAGACACGCTGTCTTTGCCGCAGTAGAGCGTAGCCTCTTTCGCGAGAGCGATTTCTTGGATGATCCACCGCCTGTTGAACCAAGGCCGTCGCATCAACTCGGACAGTGCGGCCCAATCCTTCGAGGCGAAAGAGTCTTGGACGAGGCTGTCGAAGTCGTCAAGATTTAGACACTGGCGAATAAACTTGATCGCTTGAGTGCTGTTATCTTCTTCTTCACCTAGCCACACGGCCACACTCCTAGCTCTGCTGTATATGAGTGACATCTGTAAGATTTGGACGGTCTTCTCATCATCATCTGCCTGATTGATACACAACGCATCTACCCAGAAGAACCTCGGTTCTCTCTCGTCTCGAAGCTGCCGAAGAGCTGCGTCCAAGTTCGGCTTGATGGGTATGAAGTAGGATTGGCTCTGCGCCAAGATCTTGATGAGCTCGGTAGCTTTGTCTTTATGTCCCCAGTGATACGAGAGAGCCTCGTAAGGCTCTGGATCTTTGACCGCATTGTCGTCCAAACTACCACGGCTTTGGCGTATCCAACGAATCTCCAGGTTGGCTTCAAGGTCTGTGTTGCGCTTGCCCGGCAGCAGTTTGAGGAGTCGTATGCAGCCATGGCGTATCGGCGTGTGCTCCGGATATCTATATTCTTGCATGTTGTTCGTCTGCTGAATGGTAAAGAGCAATGTTTGTGCTTTGCCCTGGGTCAGCTAGCCAGTCCAGTTGCTGCGAAAGCCATCGCAAACGAAGGACTCTTGGGAGTTGACCAGAAGCCTTTGAGGGCAAGAGCCGCACGGCCGAAGGTTGGAGCGCTACCATCACATCGGGACGCATGGAGCACAGACACGTGCCGCTATGGTCGGCAGACCGGTGTGGTTCGACGGCGATGTGATGGGCGGCACCGCGTCGCCGACTGCATTTCAGCTGGCAGGGGTAGCGAGTTCAGCTTGCGCCATTCATGCAGGTCGGCTACGGAGGGCGGATTGGGCATCTGAGCCGATCATGAAGTGCTTCAAGGCGGTCTCGCGGCAAACAAATGGGCAGAATGGTTGGCAGTCCAAGTATACTAGGGGACTGTAGCGATCGTGTCGTTGATACGAGTTTGTGCAGTTCACAAGAGATGTCGTCGAGTTATCCTCTCGATTTAGACTTCGAGCTAGACCAGAAATAGATTAGATCCCAGAACGAAGATCAAACGTGGTCACTGGCATCAATTTCCCAGCCATCAAGATGTCCCCTAAGCCATTCTCTTGCATCGCCATCAACGATGGAGTGATCAAAGCCCACCCACGTATGGACGACTTCGCAAGAGCAGAGCTTCTAGAGGTCAGAGCACCATTGGAATTCCTCGCCGCCATATATCACCAGCAGTGCCGGCGGCCATGCGGTGTCGACTCTTTGCGTGTCCGTACGAGCGAGGAGCGAAAAGATCTTCAGTAACGAGCAGCTCTAGTTGGCCTTGAACTCTTTATTCGCATGGAAATGGCACGATCTCGGTGTGTGTGCAAAGAGCGAGCAGTCTGCTGGTGCCACCCATTTGATCGATGACGAGGCTGGTAAGGGCAAAGGAGCTTACTACAAGTATGCGTGAATTAGGTAAGGAGCAAAGATTTCCAAATCAGGACGGACATGCACAGATCGAGCCTGAAACAGCAAAGACTAACTGTTATACAAGCGGATGTGCTCGTTTAGCAGCACATGCATGCTCGCCATACGTCAACAGCACGCGTATGGTCTTGACGTAGGCTGACGGATTGACCGAATGCAGACAGGGAACTTGCCTGTTCAGGTTGCTGCTCAGCTTCTGCTGTGGCCGTCCACAGCGAGCAATGTACTACTCCACCTGTGCATTGTCAGCAAGATTAACGTGTGCTGGCAAGACTCGCCGTCTGCACTTTGGAATCAGAACAAGGCTAAAGCTTGAGAGACTCGAGTTTATCATGCCTTGACGAGGTCATGCAACGGCAATGACGGCTAGTCAATGTTGGAGGATCCTGTACAAGCTATCCAATCTCTCGAACATAAAACGCTCGATACTGGCCATGATGCCGCTCGAGTCTCACCTAAGACTTCATCCTCGGTCCCGGGCCGCTGTCTTCGAAACGATTTCGAGCACACGATCTCGTTCACATTGGTCCCGCAGCTATGCTATCGCTTGCTCTCCTGTCCAGCGTGCTGACACTCCTGAGTCAGACGCTTGTATGCGCTCAAGTCGAACCACCGGGATTTGAAGGCAGCGGTAATCCAGTCTCGTCTCGAGATAGGATCTACACTGGCGATCAGGCTTCGAATACCATCACGGTGATTGACCCTAGCGACAATAAGGTGCTTGGAACGATTCCACTTGGTGACGGTATGTGGGGATCACATCATCATGTCTCTTGTTCTGACTGAGCCGACCCCTTCAGAGCGTCTTGGTAACGATTTGGGACCTCAATATGTCGATACCGTCAACGCCCACGGACTGGGGTTTTCGCGCGACGGCAAATACGTCGTATCGCTCGCAGTCCTCTCGAACACAGTCACAGTCATTCGTACATCGGACAACGCCATCGTCTCCAAGAGCTACGTTGACCGCGGACCACACGAAGCTTTCTTCGCCCCCGACAACCGCACCATCTGGATAGGCACCCGTGGCGTATACTCCGTCGACATCATCGACGGATTCAACGGCACGCTCCTCGATAGAATCTTCACCGCCAACGGACCCAGTAAAGTTCTCTTCAGCGGCAACGGGACGATTGCTTATGTCAACCACATCTTCGACGCCATCATTAGCGTTATCGACGTCCCGAGTAAACGGGTGATGTACAACATCACAGGTCTCGCCGATCCCTTCTCCTCGGACATGATGATCTCGGCGAATGGGGAGTCGCTTGGGGCGGCTCATAAGATGACTGGACGGGTGAGTGTCATTGACCTGGCTGCTAGAAAGGTCGTGGCTATCCTGGACACTGGCACCGAGACGAATCATCCGAACTTTGCTGTCATCAACGGGACGAATTATGGATTCGTGACGGTTGCTGCGCTGAATACTACCAAGGTCTACCGGCAGGCGAAGGCGGAGGACGTTCCTGTGCTGGTTAAGACTATATCGATGACTGGAATACAGCCGCATCCGATATGGCCATCGCCGGACAACAAATTCGTAGGGGCTGCATTTAATATGCCTAACCAGAAAGCGAGCTGATCTTTGAACGCCAGATGTATGTTGCGAATCAACACAGCGACAACGTCGACGTCATCGACACCAGCAGTCTTGAGATCATCGATAGTTTTCGCATCGGCCAGGACACGCAAAGTCTGCTCTACATCTCCCGCGTGGTGCCTGAGAATTCCACTGGCTCAAAGAACCTTAGCCAACAAGGCCTGAACCTCCGCGTCGAGAACCGCCTCCTTCCGGTGTATCCCTGCAGTAACTGTTGTTCTCCGTCAGACGTTCCAGTCAATCCTTACATCAACACACCCCAGGCCCTTGTCACGATCCGTCAGACTGCTGGCCTTGACATGTTTGAAATTCTTGGCAGGTACCTCGTGCCAGATGCGTTATACACGGCTTCGGCAGTCTGCCATACGTGTAATGAAGAGCAGAGGACTCCGTTGGTGACATTCAATGCTAGTCAGACGAGGACGGGGTGTGCTTTTAATGAGCAGGTACTGGCTTTCTTGAAGTTCTTCGATGGATATCAGGTTGATAGTATTCGCGTGGTGAAGGATTGACAAGGAGGTACATATTCGCCGGGAGGAAATCCGATGTTACGCTGATGTCGCTGCATGGGAGCATGTTCCATATGCGTCAACCAATCTGGGTCCAGTTCTACCGATAGAACTTGATCGGCGCAATGACACCGAGAACGAAAGCCTTCGCCTGGTTTGGCCATCGGAATCCGGTCGTGGTCGTAGCTTGTAACAACAAGTCTTTATCCTTGCGAGCTCCATCCTCGTCAATGTCCTCTTTCATCTGTGTCGTCATCGTGCTCGCGGTCAAGCCTTGACCAGATGTTGAGACTTGGTATTCCTCCAGGTTTAGGGTGAGATGGTCTTCAATCTCATTGATTCTTGGCTTGATATTGAGTGCCATTCAAGGACTCTCAATCATAGCCACTTTTCAGCTGAAGGGGCTCAACAACCTCGGATCAATGTTCATGGCAGCATTCGACCTCACAATAGCAAAGTCCTGCAGACCAACAGCAATTTCGCCTTGCTCGCTCATCTTCGCGTAGACCATTCTGCAGTTGTTCGACTTGTAGAATTCGCTCTTTGACCATTCGGTCATATTCACCTCGATCAATCGGGCTTCCCGTGGTATTTGATGGCTCTGGAGATCATCTAGATCGTCGGTTCCGAGGATGCTTCTCGCGCAACTCTCCTCGATATCGATGATGGTCTGACAGAATGAGGCGATACAATAGGAATCGAAGACTCCAGTCAGGTTGATCGAGCGGACTAGCTCCACGGCTCTTCGCCTGACAGATGACTTGCGGCATTTGAAGGCGATTATGAAGATGCAAGGAACGAGACCTGTGCCGAGGGAAAAAGCTGCCCTTGTTGAGCCTGCAGACGTTAGTGAGCGTTAATGAATCAATGCTAGAGACTGGGCTGACCTTGCGAGTCGGAGTCACTGCCTGGTGAGCTTGGACTGCTCGGGGGACTGCCATTGCGATGGAGTTCAACGTATCGCTCAGCAAGACTCAGAATATAGTCGAACTGCTCTTCGAATCGGTCCTGTAGCATCTCATTGGGTTCTCGCCAGAAGGAGACTTCGTGCCATAGACAGAACGCCTGAATCTGAGCCAGAAGGTGGGCTGACTGTCGATCTGACGTGAAGGGAATAAAGGCGAAAGCAGACATCCACTTGCTCACGTCTCGCTTGCTTTGTTCCACTTGAGCAGCGAGATCGGGGTTCGAGGAAAGGTCGATGGTTCGCGAATGTACTGAAGCCAAGATCCACAGTCTGTCCTCGTCCAAGTTCCCGACACCATCGTCTTGGAGAGCGCCTAGGGCACGGTCGAACACTTGGCGGTAGACATCTTGGATACTGGCGGCAAGCGCGTCTAGGTAGGCCATGGCATCCTGTAATGACGAGAAGACATGTGGGATGTCGTCTCGCACGACAGGGTAGAGGTACGGGTCGGTTCGGCCCCTATTGATTACGGTCAGTGTTTGCTGGCGATGGTAATTGGATAACGCAGCTGTTGACTTACTGAATCGTCAAGTCCATGTCAAGTCGCACAAACTTTGAAGTGGTCAGTCGCAGGTACTCATCGAGACAGTCTTCAATAATTCCACTCACAGTCTGAATAAGGACGTCCAGATCGCTTTGGGGATTCACTTTGACCTCGACTAATCGCTTCTTCGCTGAAGCATGCCGTGATTTCGAGTCCATTGGCAATTTCACGCGATCGTACAGGATACGCAGTCCAGTCCGGAGATGAAGGCTGGCTCGGAGATCCTGTCCACACCATACCTCGAAGCAGAACATGAGTAACGACATCAACATGACAACTTGGACTTCGGCATCTGAGCTCTGGGTAGAGAGGTTGCCGATGTGACTACTCGCAAGCACCACTGGCGATGCGTCAGTGTCATATATGGCGACTAGGATCAGCAGGCGACCACTCACTAGCCTTGCTGCATTGATCTATTGCAAAGTCATGCAGATTGTGGTCGACAGATGAGCCTTTGATGTAATTCGACGGAGTGAAAATACCATATGCTTGGTGGAGAGACCCTAGCGCGATGATGGCGTGGAGAATGGCAGGCTCTGTCACGCTGGCAGCTATAGACAGTCTCTCCCAAGATAGCAGCCAGGCATTCCCAGGAAGTTGATGGACCGTTTGCATACGGAAGTATTCGAAAGCATTGCGCTCGGTGGTTGTCATCTGGTGTAGCGATCCGCCAGGGGACAGCAAGACTGGAGAGAATGCCGTGGACGGGCTCAAATGCTTCGGCTGCACGAATGGAAGCCTCCTAACTTCGTTGGGGTCCTTCACTGTATCGTAGCCGCCGCACGCCCGGCCCGAGCGAGTGCATCTCTGGCATGCAGGCTTGATCTCATCGCATTTGATGTGTCGTTGGCGACAGGTTTTGCAGCCTGTTCGTGTTTTCTAGACCCCATGATGAGCAACCTGGTCATGAAGATAGGCGTGAGTCCAGATGCGTAGAGGGCGGAACATACTGGTGCCTTCGCTCTCTGCCTTACGATGGGGACAGTCATGGCGTAGTTGGTGCTGCAGGATGCGGTAGGGCTGTTGCTGTACGAGCTCGATCGAGGCACGAAAGGTGATCTTTAGGCGCCATGATGGGTCGCTTTTGTGTAGGCAGAGGGATCTCACAGCCACAAGACGTGAGGTGGAGGCTTGTCCATTTGAGTTTGCGCAACCGGCCTCGACGAGAGTCTGTTGATCCTTCACGGCGGTTTCCGTGCTGACGTCGGCCCATGTGATTCGTCCACTTTACGAAGGGTCCAGGACTTGCCTCGTTCATGTGCGAGAGCTACCAGTCGTGTGCTGCACAACATTTCGGTATGCCGGAACAGATGATGCAACGGCGAAACGCCGACTTTTCAAGCTTTCGAGCCAGTCGTCAGCCTCGCCGCAGCTGAGATTCGCGCCAATACGACCAGTATGCTGCTGACTTAGCTGTCTGCCAAGATTCACAAGAGCCAATCATGAACTGTATACAGTAGACTGGTACGCAATAGAATACTTCAGTCGGTGCTTGATTGTACTGCCAAGTGCACCATCAGTACTGACATAAGACACGGTGGCAGAGTAACAAGAACTCTTTCCAAGGAGGTAGCCAAAGCCGGCTTTGTAATGGCCGAGCACTCCTCGATAAATTAAGAGCATCAAAGGTCAACGACGAAATGCATAAGCGTTCGCGGCGCAGGTCTACCTAGGAACGTGCTTCTGAGGGTAGTTTGATGGAACCTTCCGTGATCAATCCTGTCAGGCAAACCGGGACACCTTGATGCCGGACGCGAAGCGTTGAAGACGCTCGACATGCTCATAAAGCATTCGGACCCCGAAGACTGGTCGTTGAACATCGGTGTGCAGCGCGCATCAAACGGAACGAAATCGCTGAGCTCGCAGCCTTGCCTTCTCGTAAGGCACTTCTGCTGGCGCAAGACACAAGACAGTCCAAAACTTCCAGCGTGCCAAAGAGATTCGGTCAAGAAAGATAAGCCACAAGGCTGATGACAACTCTATGGAGCTAGCGATCGTCAGGAACATTTGGGACCGCTAATGGCTTCGACTTCGTAGCTGCAGACCGCGCTGCATAATCGGAGAACTCTAAACGGGCCCGCAGGCCCGAAGCCTCGTATTACCTTTGAACAATGGGGAGCTGAAGAACAAGCAACGCCCCCGAGACCGTCATCATGGTCCATTCGTGGATCGTGCTCATATCAGAGCGTTCTTGGCCTCCTTTCTCGGACTAGGGGTGTTTTCGTAGCCATGCGAGCTCGGCTTTCTTCCTCGGTCGTTTCCCAAGGAGCCTCTTCAGTCTGCGGGACCGCTGTTATACTCTATCTCCTCATCAGACCGGAGCAGCTGCGACGGCGTTTGTGGGCAATCGATATCACCGTTGTGCAGCCACGGCAGCCAGCATCGTCTTTTGACTACTCGAAGCGCCTGAGAAGGAGGTAGGGTATACTTTGCGTACCTTCTCCCACAACGTATAGATCTTCTGATCACTTCACGCAGCAGACTCTGGACAAAACTTCAGATCAAAGTGCAACGACACTGCCGCCAAGATGAGCCTCATCTTGTGCCATGCAAGGTTCTGTCATCAAATCAGTCCCCGCCCCTTCACCACGCAACACATGTCATACTTTGCCGATGCAAGCTCGAGGCCCGATATCGAACGGCTCCACTGAATCCAGTTGATCACCATTCGCATGATCCAACCATCTCTCTGGCCGAAACACCCCGGATTCCGCAAAGTTCAACGCAGATCTGGATGTCCATAGATTGTGAATACCCACGGAATACCCACGGCGGCCCCCCCGGGGCCCAACTGTCTAGTGATCCTGCAACCAGGCTCTGAAGTCCGTCGAATCATAGGTATCGGAGCTGGTGGTAACCCTAACCCCTAAGCGAACTCGCAGTTACGGCCGCATAAACGGTACCGCTGGGATGAAGGAGTAGCCATCGGCACGAACCTTCTTTAACATTGAGAGATCCCTTTCCTACCGCACTCTCCCCCACAACTCCATCAGCCACCAAGCCACCGCTTAGGGCTGCTTCTAAGGAACATAATGTCCACAGTCAGCAATCTCTTCTCCCTGTACATGCGGCGCCAAGCCATCCTCACCGTCAAGCCTGCTCCTTCCTGACCTTCCAACGTAAGCACCGCCATGACCAAGCGCTCGGCGTCGACCTTGTGATTCTGCGCAGCGCTAGTCGCGAACGTTGGCGTGAGATGTGGGGATAAGTCTTCGAACGCGGTCGTCGTCTGGGGCCTTCCAGGAAACAGTATGACTTGAGGCCATTTCCTCCTGTCGAGGCATGGATGGCGTGCTTTAGAGTCTTGTTCTCCATATCGAATAGTAACGATAGATGAAAACATGCTGCGGAAGGCAATCACCATAAGTACATCAGCCTGGTGCTCTCCCAATACGGCCCTGGAACGCTGATACCATGCGATCTTGCGTAGGAGACGCTACCGACAGCCATTATGCTGGAATACCAACGCATGTGGCGGTTCATTGATGACGACTCGTCCGTGTTCCCCAAACGTGATGCGGCGATGCCAAAATCCGGGACTAGCAAGTGCGAGAACGCGTTCCGCCAGCTCATTCATGAACTTCGCTCTGTCGAGTTCATTTTGGTCCAAGTTTATTCTAACTGACCACCTTCGTTTCTGAACCCTTTCAAATGCTCACAATCTATCTACCCCTGCAGAGCCGACAATGCACCACCATTGACAGGCACAGCATAACCAACGATGAAAGACGACCCTTTCGAGGCAATGAATGCTACAACATCCGCAACTTCCTGGGGCTGACCGACGCGTTTGAGTAACGAAACGTCCCCCAATACTTCTTAAACTCTGGTCCTTGAGTCTCGAAAGCAAGCTGCAGAACCTCGGTCTGGAATGCACCGACGCTGATACTGTTGCCTGTAACGTCTTTCTTGGTGATGCCGTAGATTGCGGCCAGGTTGCGGGATACCTAGGGTGTCGTCTTGTAAGTGCTTCGAACGATTACGTTATGAGTCTCTGATGCGTTGGAAGTGTATGAGGCATGACGACGACCGGCTCGTTGCTTGGGGCACGTAAGTACTTACGGCGTCCATAGCTGCCTTTGCCGCCGAGTAGGCGATCCACGGGTCGCCATTTGCATCCTTCGATGCACCTGCAGAAATCATAATGATTCGACCTCCCTCCGGCATAACTTTGGCAGACTCTCGCGCTAGGGTGAAGGGAGTCCAGGCGTCTGCCGTCATCCTATAAAACGTCCATAGATCAGCTATCGCAAGTCAAATGAGATAAGTGTCTCTCCTCACATCGTGTCCCAATGCTCCTTGGTCATGGCCTCTGCAGTCTGGAATTTTGGAAATTCCGCAAGGGCCGCGCAAGAGACCATGATATCGATGTGATCGACTCCGAGTCCTCTCAAGCTCTCTTCGACGGTGCATTTGCCTGGTGATCATATCAGACCTGAAGCGATGCAGCGACATCTCCACGGGCGGTCTGTTTCGCTACGCTGTCGCAAGCGTGTTATGATGGGATTCACCGCAATCAACATCACAGACATCCGTCTTGAGGGAGAAGGTTTTGATCTTGCTGTTGACGGAGGCGATGTTCTTCTCGGTCTCCTCAGCTCGCGATTTGTTGGAGTTGTAGGTAATGGCAATGTGTGTGTAGCCGTGTCTAGCAAATGTTTCTGCCATGACCGCCACGGCTGCCGCCAGTGACGATGGCGACCTTTTTTTTTGAGTGGTGCTGGGATGGTGTTCATGGCGAGATTCTCGAAAATTGGGGATGGGAGGAGAAAAGGACGAAGGAGAAGGAGAATGAAGTGGGAGTCAAATAGTAGAGGCTGTATTCTGCGTACACTGAGCCTATAGTCAGGGCCTCGAAACGTGACCCTAAAATCTTCGTCGAGCTACGACCCCATCTGCTCTTGCTTGCTTGCATGGGTCTTCGAATGTAAGCAGGAGAGACTTGCATGCCTCGCAAGACGACGGTGCGGACTTTCAGAAGCAGCGCCAATGAAGTTGTCCAGCGGAGATCGTCGTCTTCCTTCAGCTTCATACTTGTCCTGGACTGCAAAGTACTTGGCAAACATGAGGTCGAAAGATACTCCACATGTATCGACGAGGACTATTCATCTATCGATCTAGCCTCTTCTCATCAGCAGCATTTACCCTGTAGACTTTAGCTAATATTCATCCTCCACCACTAACATACCGGTGCACCTGTCTACACGGCCTGCAGATCCTTTCCCACACCATGAACAGTCGGCTTCAACCCGTCCGTGTTCTTGCCCCTCCCACCAAATCCCCACCGGATCTGATTAGGCATGTTAACATTAACCTTCAACTCATCCGCCCAAGCAAAAACAAGTCCAGGATTCTTCTGGAACCCCCGACCAACAGTAACCAAATCCAAACCGTCCTTCTCGAGAAGATCATTCGCCAGCGTGGCAGTCTCGATGGAGCCCACAGAGCCCACAGCCATCTTATCGCCAACGGCTTGCTTCACCTTGATCGCGAAAGGAGCCTGGTAGGCGGGTTTTGTGTGAGGGTGCTGGGCGGGGTGGTTGCCGCCGGTGGAGACGTCGAGGAGGTCCACGCCACGCTCGGCGAGGAGGGGTGCGAGTTTGACGGTGTCGTCGCCGGTCCAGGATTCCGGGAAGTCTTTGTTCTCTTCCAGCCAGTCGGTGGCGCTGATGCGGAGGAAGAGAGGCATGTCCTTGGGAATGATGGCGCGGGTGAGCTCGACGGTTTCGAGGGTCAGACGGACGCGGTTCTCCCAGCTGCCGCCGTATTTGTCTTTTCTCTGGTTGGACACAGGGGAGATGAATGAGTGGAGCAAGTATCCATGGGCGTTGTGAATTTCGATGGCGTCGACACCGGCTTTGAGAGCTCGCTTCACGGCGTCGCCGAAAGCTTTCTTGAAGTCTTCGATGTCTTGTAGGGACATTTCTTTGGTTGGCGCATGGTGCTCGTTCCATGGGATGGCGCTCGGTCCGTAGACATCATCAGGCCAGCCGTTGAGCTCCTTTCCGGCAATGGCGCCGGAGCTGAGCCAGGGTGCGACAGTTGATGCCTTGCGGCCGGCGTGTCCGAGTTGTATCATGATCTTCTGGTTCTGGCTATGTGCGAAGTCGACGACCTTTTTGATCGGCTCGATCTGGCTATCTTTCCAGATTCCGACATCTTCGGGTGTGATGCGGCCGTTCGCGGTGACTGCGGTTGCTTCGATCGTGGCAATTCCTGGGCCTCGCTGGATGATACCTCCCATGTGGGTGGTGTGCCACTATACATCTTGTCAACTTTTGTTCGAACTTCCAAAGCAAGTGCTATTTACCATCGTGTAGTGTCCGTCTTCAGCGCTGTACTGGCAGAGCGGGCTCAGCATGATGCGGTTCTGGAGCGTCTAGCATGCGTCAGTAAGACCTTCACTGCCAAGCTCGATGGCCTTCACTCACCATGCCACGCAGCTTCAATGGCTTGAAGAGCTTCGGTGCTTTCTGGACATCTTCGACAAGTGCAGTGCCAGCCGGCGGGTCTTGCAACGGTGTGAAATAAGGGGCGTTTGGAGCTGGTCGATTCACCAAGCTGTCTTCTCCCTCGCTTCGCTCCTGGACATTGTGATGTGAAGTCGACATTTTGAAGTGGCGGCGATGAATGAGATCGAGCTGCTGATGAGTCTTCGACTTGAGCGCCTGGACGGTACTTTATAGTCGACAGTGGCGAGTTTCGATGGTGTGTTGGAGAAGTTGGAGGTGTTTGCGGCACTCGATATTTCCAATGCCTTCTCCCATTGATTTTTAATAGCTGCGGTGCTCGAAACACGTCATTGGGTGACCATCACGGCAGCTGCACCTCACACCTTGGACCCTGGCACATGCAGAGGCGTGGCAGAGCCGGCTTATTCATCAGTCGATGTTCTGTTCCGGGGCGTCGAGAAAGGGATTTCATTGAGCAACGGCAAATGCAAGGCCAGAGGTGGCTGCTTGGCTGCTTGGTCAGTCAATCGATGCTCTCCATTCATCACCTATCGTATATTACACCGAATTGGTACGACTCGGATGCATAGCGGATCCCGTGTAGCGCCACCAGAATCCGACAAAAGCCCGAGCTGCAGACGTCTGCCGAGGAGTTGTATGAGCCCAGGAGTTGGTTCCGTTGGTGCGTTTATGCGTTTAAGCGTCTCTGCCGTATACTGCATCCAGCAACTGGGTCCAAACTCCAGTGGCGGAACTGACAAGAGTCCTTGTTGGCAGAGTCACGTCCCGACCATATGCTTCTTGTCGTCAGCAACTGAAGTTCAAGAGGCCAGGAGCTGCGAGTCCAGCTGATGCTGTGCAACACAGCCTCCTGCACCAACTCCACGTCAATAAGCAGAGTCAGCAATCCGTCATCGCAAAGTCATCAACCATCGCATGGACTCATGAACTCATGGACCCATGGACTCATCGAATATAGATATCCCCCGCCGCATCATCATGCCGCATCTCCAAAAACTCCCCATGCATAATCCCCTGAACATAAGCCTCCCCCACCAAAGTAAACTCCCGTCCAGCCAAAGGTCTCAGCACATAAGGAACGCTGGCGCCAAGCACGACATAGATCAAATCGCCTTCTACCGTCCCGTAGGGTGCAAGGCCGATGTAGCCTGTGGTCGTAGAGAAGAGTACTCGGCCGCGGGTTGGGCCTAAAGTGAGGGTTTGTCGAGGGCTCTCGAGTCCATGCGCGTTGGCGCTCTGGCTGAGATCGGTCTCGTCTAGGAGACTTCGTCTGCGGCGGGGTGTTGGTCTGTCTGTTGAGTCGGCGCTGTCGGGGTGGTAGTAGCCGTGTTCTGGTGGTCGTTAGCTAGCGACTTTTGAGGGTAATGATGTGTTTTCCCTACCGTTGATATGTAGATCTCGACACATGGCTCGAAAGACACTGCCACGATTCTGGCTTGGGAAGCGCGAAGCTCGGTATTTGGCGATGTTTCGAGCTTCCTGCCACCACTGTTCGATCAGAGCGGCTCCGTCGTTGTTGGGGTCATACTTCAAGTGAACGGTACCAGCTACACGAACGGTATCGACCAGACGACCACACAACTGTAAGCCCGTTTCATAGTCCCAATCGATTTCGATGGTGTCGCCACCAGCACAATAGCCACGGTCGAAGACCAGAGGCTTTGCGGTCAGGTCTGCGGTCCAGTCGGGTGTCCATGAGGGTATGTCTCGTCCCTGGTTCGGCACGCCCGCGCAGGAAAGGAGTACTAGAGCCTTTCTGACTTCGGTCTGCTTGGCGGAGATCTTTGCGCCTCTAGTAGAGTCGGGCACTAGACTTGTAACTTCTCCGATAATGTGCAGTGCAAATTCGTGGAACAGATGTTCGGGAGAAGCGTCGTAGTTGGGATTGATATTGTGGTCTGCAAGGCCGAGTAATGCATAAATCTTGTCAAGAGGGTCTGTCGCACCGAGATCTCGGGACATCAGTAACAACTCCAGCAGATCGAGGCCGTCCTGCGCAAGAAGTTCGTCATCTTCAAAATTGGGTTCAGGTTCTTCCGACAAGCTCGAATCGTCCACCACGATAGGAACCACTCCCCCAGACCTTCGCATCATCGCCCGTCGATGTCTCTTCCGAATCCGATTAATCCTCGAAAACGGCAACCGCCAAGCACTCATCGTAAGATCCGCATGCCACTCCCTCTCCGCAGGCCCCTCCAGCAAACTCACAACCTCCTCCAACTCATCCCACGAAATCGAACACCTCGCCACATCATCCCCCAGCATAATCTCCACCCTCGGATTCAGCACAACCTCCTGCACAACCCACGTGCGATAGAACCAAGGCCTCAAAAGCACCCCCTCCAAAGCCTTCCACTTCCCATTCCCCACCTCCGGCAACCCATATCGTCTCAACTGCGTCCGATCCAGCGTCGTCAGTCCATGCCCCCGACAAACCCGCAGCAACTGCTCAGCCAACTGCATCCCCTTCCGACTATCATCGAAATGCCCGCCCAACCAAACCAACACCCTCCTCGCCCCGCTGAAAATCTCCCCCATCATTTTGACCTGCTTGTTCTTCTCCAGCGTCCATTTCTGACAGATACAGATCTGGTCGATCCACAAGATAACTTCATGAATCGGATCCCGAAAATACCGCAAAGCCTCGCGCAACGCTTCGGTGACGTAGAAGCGCCGTCCATTGCAGGTTATGGATTTGGTCTGCTGGCCTTCGCCCCAGGCGTAGGATAAAGCGTCGTATTCTTGATGTGTCCGTTGACCTGGGAGGGGCACGAAACTGTCGAGGAGATCGATTGCTATGCCGGTGGATCCTGTTCCTGGCTTGATTTTGGCTAGGCGGATGCTGTTGACTCCTCGGAGGGGTTGGTATGCGAAGTCTAGGAGTTCGGAGGATCCGGGGGGACTTTTCCAGCGGGCGAGGTTAACCATGGTATCTTGGTGTGCGCTTTGACAAGCTGCTTCGACGAGGAGAATGCGATCATGTCGTCTGTGGAGCAGATCGCACGGTTCATTGCACGAAGTCAGCCCGCGATAAAGCTGATGTCGCAAAAGTTGCGCGCCTGAGAAACGAGGCGCAGTTCCCTACCACTACACTGGTCTACAAAACCGCTGGCACGCTTCTTTCGACAGAAGTCGTCGCCATCGAAACCTCACCTCCAAAACACTCAGTCCGCTCGAGGTTCAACGAAAATCCAATGGCACCCAAGCGATCCCACACCGAAATGTCAGGCAAATCCACCAACCCGGAAGCCTCATCCACCTCCCCATTCATGCCCATGTTCGAGCACTTCCGCGCCGAATTAGACGAACACCACGACCGGCGTGAGAGAATCATCAAAGCGTCAAGAGATGTTACTGCTGCCTCCAAAAAGATGTAAACCTATCATCCCAATCTAAAGATCACCTAGACACTAACATCCTCCCAGCATCTTCACCCTCCAACGGTACCCTCGCCCAACCCACCCCACCTCATCCGCCCCCTTGCGCCCAAACTAACCCAAACAGAATCCGAACCCTCCAAACCCCCCTCCCACCCCACATCCTCAAATCCAACACCCCCTACCAAACCACCATAACCACAAACCTCACCTCCATATCCTCAGACCTCACTTCCATCAACACCCACCGCTACGCCCGCCAAATCTCCGGCGGCGTCCAGGAGTACATGGAAGCCGCGCTCTTCTCCCACTACCTCTCCACCGCGACCCTCCTGCCCTATGCCGCCGCAGCAGAGCTTCTGGGGGTGGGGCTGAGTGTGGAGGATTATGTCTTGGGGGTGTTTGATTTCACGGGTGAGGTTATGAGGTTTGCGATTACGGCTATGGCTACTAGTGGGGAGTTACCCGCCGTTCAAGGCACCAGTGCGGACGGCATGGAGGTTGAGGGAGCTACGCGGACGGTGCTAGATGATTTGCGCACGTTGAGGACGGCGTTGGAGGGGATGAATGCGGGTGGGGGTCCTTTCGAGAAGGAGTGTGGCAAGAAGATGGAAGTTATGAGGGCGAGTGTGGAGAAGGTTGAGAGGGCGTTGTGAGTCTACCTCGAGGTTTTCTTGTGGTTTTGTTATTGACTTGATTGCAGATACGGTCTTGTCGTACGAGGCGCCGAGCGGCCAAAGGGCTGGATGCCAGATACCGAAGCTGCACGGCCGGTGGAAGTTGAGGGTTGAGCTTGCGGATGTGCAAATCTGCTCCAAGTACTTGTCCCACGATGTACCGCCAATACCATTTTGATAGGCACGACAGTCGTCATTCTAGCCCCCGGACACGCAGTGTTATCGAAAGAGACATGCTGTAAGCGCCAACGGAGCCTCGAACTCAAATGATTATTCATGAGAAAGTGAGCGAAAGAAGGAATTTTGCCCGCGCTGATGCGACAGTAGTGAATACGAGAGTTTCCAGATAGCCGCCCCAACACCACGCCAAAGAACCATGTCAACGAAAGTGAGGCAGTTCTGCCATTGGAAGCTCTTTTCTTTCTCGCACAGCAAGGAAAAATGGGGAAGCCGTCACCTTTAGGCCAATTCCTCCTCTTTCCGCGCCAGTGCAGTCGTGGGGGCCATCATCGTGATGTCGTCGTGGTCATCGTCTGATTGATTCACGAACTCGGCTTCGTAGGCGGCGTCTCCCAATACCTCAACAACTGCGCCAGCGCAGCACTCCACTCCTTGACAAAAGCGGCCGCGAGCTGATCGACCTGAGTAGGCTGCGGTTGTCGACCACCCCACATTTCCGGTCGTGAGGCCTGCGCACGAGCGTATGTGGGGATCATCCGGTCGGTGTGGATCTTTGCGAGGACCAGCCAGCAGAAGTTCCAGGAGCGGTTGGAGGCGGGGTCTTGGTAGACTCGGTTTTTGGCTTCGTCAAGGCATTCGGAGCTGTTGGTTGGTGTCAGACGTGGGAGGGGAGTGGAGGTAGGGAATGCAGCAAACCTGAAGGGATAGTGGCGGGTCAGGGTTCGAATTTCAGCGAGCAGACTGTTGGAGTTGACGTAGTACATCCCTGGTACTTGTCAGTCGTGCAGTGTAAGGGTTAGAGGGATTTGTGATCGTACATGCTGCAGTCATGGGTTGCGTCAAATCTGATGACCCTAAAGTGGCAAAGATCCGCTCCACACGTCGAAGCTCGCTCAATGTATTGATGCGGTGTTGATTCAGTGCTTCTATCAGCGCCAGCTTCTGTGCCTGACGATCACACTCGTTAGCAACGGCCATTGTTGCAAGTTCGACCCGGAGGAATGGCACAGTGTTAGACTGTGTGCAGGAATGCGAGGGTTTGCGACAGGCGAAGGATGTCATGAAGAGTTTGGGTCCTGATGTGAGCAGCCGGTGCGGGAAGTTTACATACTTGAGTGATGTTGGAGGCATCGAACATGGCTTGGCTAGCCTCATTCTGCAGGGTCGATGGGGACGAAGATGAACGAAAAGTAATATCACGTACCGTCTCTGGATCTGATTCCCCCTCCTCTTCATCATCGTCTCCTTCCTCCTGTGAGGCCGTAGTCGACGGAGCTGACGATCCAAGCTGAGCGGATGTTGCTGTTGCTCTTGGCGCCATCACTGCACTGGCAGCGATCGGGTTGGCCGCCAACGATGCAGTTGTAGGTGTGTGCAGCAGCGGAGGGTAAGGTGAGACATAGCCTGTTCGTCATGCGTGAGCCGCGTGGTAGGAGGTAGGGCGAGAATTGCAGGATCGGAAGGATCATTTGGTTTAGAGTTAACCAATGGGAAGGACGACGTACCTGAACGGGCCCTGTTGTACGATGCACCTGAGGACGAGCGCCGAGAGATGGGATGTTGTTGCACCGAGCTGCCACGGCGACTGGGCACTGAGAGGTAACTCGATTCAGAGCTAGGGGCGGACGATGTTGTGTGGCTGCGGCCGGGGGAGCTCATAGAAGTGTCGACTTCGCTGCGAATTGACCCAAACAGGCTTGGCGGCGCACGCAAGGCGTTGTGAGATGATTCCAGCACCAACTGCATCGACATGGAGAGCGTTTGACATCGGCAGCCTGATCTTCCGGATCAAAGAGGCCTATATACCACGTTTCAGCTGGAAAGCATGGTGCATTGATGGATGTTGGAGATATTGGGGGAGTCTTTCGAATTAGCAACCACTATCGCTCTTCCTTCCAGGCTAAAACCGATGGACACCTACGGACAAGGCCGTTCGAAAAGTCGCATTGGACTGAAGCATCAGAATAGGGCGTTTGTCAGTGTGTATTGGATGTAGCGAGAGGCCAAGCGAGCCGCTAGAAGGCTGCACTGGTGTCCGCTATACCAGATAGTTTGTCTGGGCATGAGCGCGACCACGCTGGATCGAGCGTAGGGCTGCGCAGTGCTTCAGCTCGAGGAGCGGGACGAGACACGGAGCAAGAGGAACGTTTCGCCGGCGCTTGAGGCGCATGTGGTCCCTGTGGCATTGGTCCAAGTAGGAGCGTTGTAGCGAGGCGGATGCAATTGTGACGTTCAGATGGCACCGGGCGCGAGTACCAAAGGTCGGCCCGTGGCTTGTCATGTCCAGTACTGCACAATGCGGCGCATGTAGTTGGAAAGAAGACGGTGCCGCGGGAGACGGTGTAGAGTGAGGTGAGATGCAGCTTTTGGTGGAGGCGCAGCTGAGATCGAATAGACCTGTGCTACGCCTAAAGTAGAGTAGCGTGTCGCTTAGCGCGTGGCTGGGACCTGAGCTATTCCCTCTTTCCTCGAGACAACAACAACATCTTCACCACAACACGAGCGTCAGCCCAACAACAACCTGCCGCACCAACGTCGTGGCACTGTTGGTGGCCCTGATGATACCAATGCTTTCCACCGGGACACCAGCTCCTCGATCGATCATCATCGCGCGGCTGTCCAGCAGACCGTCTGTCATCAGAAATACCGATTCTGACATACGCGCTGCGACTTGAGCCTGGTCGAGGAACGTGCTGAAGCGTGCAGGACATGGAGCCAGGCTATACTAGGATGCTAGATCGCATTGCCGGTCTCCGCCGATGCGTCATGTAGTCACGCCGCTCTGGCCGACGACAAAGCTGGCACCAAGTTCCACGATGCAGTGCGGTGACAACGGAAAAGCATATTGGCACGGGTGTTGGACGAAGCGAGGACTGAGTAAGAGGAGGACGACGAGTGATTGTTAACCAAGGGACACGTCTTGCAAGCACACCTACCACTATCATTCGGTCAAGCTTGCAGGAAGTGGATTTGAAAGCAGCTAATACATCCAATGCTAAGGCTTAGCAGTTCTACCGCCAATCGATCAGTCGAGGCCGATGCCTGGTTTCGGGAGGTCGTTCTCGTTGTCATTGCACCCAAATGGCATCACACAAAGCTCATACTGGGCCTCGCGCTTCTCCTCGGTCTCACGCTTCTCTTCGGCCACCTCTGGGCCTACACCGACAACACCGCCGCAACCCTTGAAGCCGCACATCTCATCCGGGTCGAGGTGGACCAAGTCGTTAGGGTCCAAGGTGAGCACGTCTGACGGTGACCGCTTCTCCTCAACTGCGTCTGGCCAGATGCCAACGTCGGGCTCATCATGCTCATTGTCGTTGCAGCCGTATGGCATGACGCAAAGCTCATACTGGGCTTCACGCTTTGCCTTCTCCACTTGTGGGCCGATACCGATCAAGTTTCCTGGCTCTACATGCGGCAGGTCGTCGACGTTGACAGTCACGAACCCTGGTTGAGAGCGCTTCTCGGGAGTGTCGAGATTCCCATCACAGCCTCCAATGGCATCGCAGAAGGACTGGTCGTCTCCCACTGACCTCAATGCGTCCCGTTTGGTGAAGGCGATCGACCTCCTGAAACGCTCTGGAGGCACCGGCGTCAGTGGCAGGCCTAGTGATTGCCGCTTCTTTTCGGCAATTGGCAGGTTGAACAAGCCATCGCAACCGCCTCCAGTACACAGTCGGTGTGGATCGAATGCGGATTCAGAGACGACAAGTCTTTTGCTGTTGGCATTTGCCCCGATGCCATTCAGCGCTCTGCCATCTCTTGTCAGCTGGGTTGTAATGTACACGTGTGGGAAGGCCTTACCCAAGCGGTGCCGCAATCGCATGGCCGAAGAGGCCGACGACGGCAATGTTCAGAAGCATGCTTGGTCCTTGAAAGCCTTTCGTAACACAGTCAGGTAAATCGGAATGGTTCGACTGACTTCAGGCGAACAGCATGGCGGTCCAGCTTTTGTATGCTGAGCATTGCATGTGGCATTCTGCTTGGAAGTCAAGTCGAATTCTCCGAGACCACGAACTCCCCGATCTTGTCTCGCCTTGAGGACGTGACGGCTGATGAAGATTTACTAGTATCGCACTGTTCCACTTGGCCGACCCGGGTCATGCACAGCATATCACAATACTGTTTGCATGGCATCGACTCCCGACCACATCCCGTGAGAAATGGCGTCTGCCGAGCACTTCAAAGCCAGAGTCGCTGCATCAAGTGCGCGGACGATCTTCAAGCCCGTCAGTTCTAGCTGTTTTCTACGGTGAATCGCCCACCACGTGGTGACTAGGATGCTGTGCTTGTTTCAGTCCGTAGCTTGGCAAGATCCGTAGCCTGTCTGTGACTTCGACGTCACGAACGACTGTGTACCAATGAGGCTGGAACGAACGCTTGAACGACAAGTCCACTCCTCGTACTATCGACATTCAACATGTCGGAGGTCGTGCGATCCGACGACGTATCCTTTACACTACTACCCTCCTTGAGCTGATCGATCTCTGTGTAACTAAGATCTTCTTTGAAAGCAAGCCTGGAAGCCATCCCCGTTCGACACCGAGGAGATGGTACGCCTCCATCCGGAAGCAGGACAAGCCGCTTAAAAGTTGTGGTACGTGTTCAACCCATCCTATCCACCACTTGCATGGACGGGCCGCCAGCGGAAGCAGTGCCAGTAGCTAATAGGAAGATCGACAGGCAATGCACGTTTTGGGTACGAAAGCCGGCTTCGATACCTGCCTACCGTGGTAGAGATCGCCAAGCTTTTCGACTACATCTCATGGCTTGCCAATGAGCGACCGGAGGGTATCTGCAAAACACATATGCTGCAGACTTACACTTCTACGCTTTTGCACCTCGGCTTGTTGGGAAGTGGACTGAAAAATGCTCAATGATAAAAGATGCAGCCAAGCTGCGGTGTCCTCTTCCCTGCAGCCAGGCATTGCGACTGCATACGTTTGATACTCCGACTGAAGTCAAGTGTTGACTGACAACAGCTTCGTTTCAGTGGTTCGTCGACAGATCGCCTTGAGAGATCCTTTCATTCCGAACCTAGTTCCAAGATGCAGCCGCTGCTGGCCATTGGCTTGTTGCTAGCAACAGCAGCTTTGACATATGCCGCGCCCTCGCCTTTGATCCCACGAGCAATCCTGAAGCCAACTGAAGATCCATTCTATCAACCACCAACCGACCTCGAAAATCTGCAGCCTGGGGACATAATTCGCTCACGAACAACACCTGGACCGATCGGAGCAGCTCAACAGTACACATCCATCAACATACAAGCTTCGTACCAGTTGCTGTATCGAACAACAGATGCGCTCGGCAATGCCTCTGCAGCAGCATGCACCATCATCATCCCACACAATCCCTCCTTCGACAAAGTCCTCGCATACCAAACGGCCTATGACTCTTCAGACCCCAACTGCAGCCCCTCCTACACCCTCCAGCAGAAGTCCAACGAAACGACCTACGACCCCCTCTTCATAGCCGCAGCGCTGGAAAAAGGCTGGATCGTGAGCACCTCCGACTACGAAGGCCTCGAAGCCCAATACGTCGCCGGCCTAGTCGCAGGCTACGCAACCCTCGACTCCGTCCGCGCAACCCTCGCCTCTCAATCCATCACCGGCGTCCTCCCAAGCTCAACCTACGCCCTCTGGGGCTACTCTGGTGGCGCCCTCGCCAGCGAATGGGCCCTCGAACTCCAACCCTCCTACGCCCCCGAACTACAATTCGTAGGCGCAGCACTCGGCGGCTTGACTCCCAATGTCACCACCGTCCTCCAGCACGTCAATAAGTCCATCTTCGCCTATCAAGCCTTCGCAGGTATCAACGGAATCGCGAAAGCGTACCCCAATGTCTCTGACTACGTCGCGGAGAACCTCATCCCAGAGAAAGCCGCCGAGTTCCATGCGATCAACTTCCAATGTACGAACGACACGAACGCACAGAACCGACTGAACTTCCAGGACATCTCGACATACTTCAAAGGCGGCTTCGCAGCACTGAATGCTCCTGTCCCGCAATCCGTCATCACCTACGGCGCCTCAATGGGCTTCCGCGCAACGCCGCAAGCGCCCTTGTACGTCTACAAAGCCATCGGCGACGAGATCAGTCCTGTGGCGGACACAGACGCACTGGTGGACAAGTACTGCGCCGCGGGAGCGACGATTCAGTATGCGCGCAATGTCGTGGGCGAGCACGTCGCGGAGGCGATTCTGGGCTCTGGAGGGGCGTTTGGGTTTTTGATGGATAGGTTTGAGGGGAAGGCTGTGGAGAAGGGGTGTAGGAAGGAGGATGTGGCGGTCTCGGCGTTGGATGTTAGTTCTTTTGAGGGGTTTGGCGCGGAGCTCCTGGGCGTTCTGGTTGCGTTGTTGGGGCGGCCGCTGGGACCGGGGAGTTTACAGGGGATTTAGAGGGTGGATAGATGTGTCCCTGGAACGTGTTCTCGGCTGAGCTACGCATTGCCTCCTTTGAGATCACAGCTGATCTGTTGACTGCATCCACTCCTCCACCAACCCCTTATAATCCTCAAGCCCATATGGCTCAAACCACACTTTCCACACTGATGCCTTCCTCCTAGCCCCAAGTCCAAGATCCCGCATCAACACATCCAAGTACGGCAAACAATCGAATACAAACTCTCCATACCGCTCACCCACACCCCCGGCGACTTTTGGCCGTCGCAGACGCTCGTACTCAGTGAGAAGCATTGTGTCACGGCGAATGTGATTCATATCAAGACGGTCGGAGTGGAGATGTGCGAGTCGGCCGTCGAAGAAGGCTGTGATCCAAAGGGCTTGGATCTGCGCCGCTATTACAAAGTGAAGAGGGTTATCTGCTGCGAAGAAGGTGAGGTTGCGGGAGGTGATGGAGCGTTTAGTGGGAGGAACCATATAGCGGTAGAGTCTACAGGGCGTGACATTCGTTTCTTCTGCTGGAATACTGTGGTCGAGCGGGCGTAGTGGTGTGTCGAGATACGGTCGCTGTTGCAGGATGTATCTTCTAGCTTTGCAGGCAAGGTGCTCTTCATCGCCTGCTTCCTTCGGGAGGGATGCTAGACCAAGCTCTAGATCCTTGGGCAGGAATTCTATAGGTGAGATGGACTTCCATCCTGTACAGCATACGACAGCATCGACATCCTCAATCGAGCCATCGGTCAGCTCTACCGCAGCCGATGAGAGCGAGACGACTTCAGCATGATGGACGATGATGCGGTTCTCGAGAACGAGCTGATGCCAATCGGAAGGATAGTTCAGCGTGCCCAACGATGTGCCCATCCAGTATGCGGACGACCACGGAACGAGCTTCTTCGTACGTTCATCATTTTTTAGCCTCTGAGCGTATGCGTCGGTAATCCAAGCCCAGAACGCTTGCGTGATCTTCTGTCCAATCGTCCATCTGTGCAGGAACGACCTGATTGAGGAGCTTTTGTGGGAAAATGGCCATGGGTCGAATAACGTGTAGAATCGTATCGCGGACAGCAAGGGCAGAGCTGTCATCTGCCCAGGTAGTCGCATAAGACCAGGCCACTGGAAGCTGGGACCGCCTCCTGAAGGTCTAATGACCATATGTGCTATGCCGCCGTTTTGAGCTACTTGGTAGCAGACGTCGTAGGCTGATTTGTTGCCTCCCAGGACGATTGCATTCTTGGCCAGCTTCAAATTTTCATGCTTCGACTTCAGGTCCCTCGAGTGCATGAGCACGCCATTAAAGTGCTCATGTCCAGGGAGCGAAGGCATGTACGGCTCGCTCGCCAGGCCGGTTGCGATCACTAGCCTTTCCGCCTGGACTTTCTGTTCCGTAGAAGGATCTTTCGTTGAGAAGCATGTGACTTTCCACTTATCATCCTCTCCCAATTCAGCAGCTCGCACTTTCCAGCCAAGACGGCAATATCGCTCGATGTCGAAGAATCTGGCAGCCTTGCAAAGGTATCTGTAGACTCCCATGCCCGGAATCGGCTCGAATGGCCCACAGCTAGCGATCTCTGGACTCATGGGAAAGTCGCTGAACTCATATGTTCCTAGAGGCTTTTGTGGATATCTGATCAGCTCAATGGAATCGAGACGCTCGAGTGCCTTCTCACATTGTTCGTATGCAGCC
Organism: Zasmidium angulare; assembly: GCA_002786045.1. Taxonomy (NCBI): domain Eukaryota; kingdom Fungi; phylum Ascomycota; class Dothideomycetes; order Mycosphaerellales; family Mycosphaerellaceae; genus Zasmidium; species Zasmidium angulare. The sequence goes on from NHNX01000003.1 coordinate 2,373,065, forward strand.
CAGAGTACACTCTCTCCTCAGCCCAACAGCCACCAATAGTGTCTGCTAAGTCCAATATCAGTAGACTTGCGTCCGGATGCACCTGGTGGTAAGTCTTTGCCATTGCTAGGCCGTGCCATCCGGCGCCGATTATGAGGAGATCCACTGCCTCCATGTTGATGAGTGGTATGATTTCCAGTCCCTCTTTCACAGACTTGGAAATCGAACGAGCACGAAATGGAAAGATGCAGCGTCGTCAGAGCAGACTGAGTATCGTGCGAGATGAAGTGATGCAGGCACCGGTAGCTACCCTGTCGTACGGATTCGGATCTGCGATAGGAGATGTATGCGAGCTCTGCGAGCTTTGCAGCAGGCTCACTGGAAGTATTCATTCGTCGCTGTTCGGCAGAGCGGCTCCTTACATCTCATCGCTCGGTCAGCAGATTTCATGCCAGCTACTTTTGACTGCCTTCCTTGATCTTATCAAGAGCTGAGGAGGTATGCAACAAGGCAGCGTCCTCATTCTCGACTTGAGTCGAGAGTCTTTAACTCAGCACAGCTTGTATCCAGGAACAAACGAAGTGCAGATTTTCTGTGCAGCTACGAGAGAGTTTCTGATGAGATAGGGCATTTCGATGAAAGTGATATGGACGAAAGAGTTGGCACAACAGGAGAGATTGTGATCGTCATTGCCGGAAAGCCCCGGTCAAAGATTGTTACCGGGCTTTGACTTCAGCTCTCACCTCTTGAGACAACAAACCTCGTGAAACGACAACAACATGGCTCATTCATCTCTTTGGGCACTCTCAGCTCCTGACTACACTCTTTCATCATGTCGTATTACCAAAGCGCTTTGCAAGCCGGTAATCACTTTCATGAGACAGCCGCTAGATCCATCATGATTGGCTTCCATCGTATGGAAGAGCCGGGATCGTCGGTCAAGAACACTTGCTCATCGGGTCGGTCAGCAGCACGAGCGGCGATGTGGAGTACAGAGCAGCGAGACTGTCACTACTACATAATAAGATGATCCGAAACAAGGAATGAGCAGTCGAACTACCAAGCTAGCCAAACAGCCTGCTACCACAACATCATCACCACGTCAAGAACAGGTGCAACACAAAATGTATCCTCAAATCCTGCGTTTCGTTCTCTTAGCTCTGCTACCTCTTGCCAGCCTCGCACCCACTCCAGCCGACCTGGATGTCCTCTCTTTCGACGCCTTCGACCTCGAAGCTCGCGAACCTCAACTCCTACCAACCTCCATCCCAGGTCTCTCGCCAACTCAGTCCGGCACTTCGTCTCCCAGCGCCAGCGACACCGACGCTCCGGGTTTAGAAGCTGGCGACCAGAACGGCAGCAACGACACCATGAACAACGGCCCGAGTGGAGGCTCGGACAACGGGTCTAACAACCCCTGCGCACTGTTGGACAACTTTAGTCCTACGACTTGTGTTGGGGATAACAACGATGGGAATGATGTAGCCAGTGGCGCAGCAGGTGGAAACACCGTCAATTTGAGCCCAACTGTGAACTTGATTAGGAAGGTTATAGGGTTGTAGACGGCGGGAGATTTTTTAGCTTCAGCAGGAGACTTCACCTTAGACTTGACTCTCTGCAACTTTTGAGAGCAAGAGCATTCTCACTCGATATGTCACCGAGGTGATGGTAATGTATAGGACCTTTATGCTCGCAAAATTATCTATCTTTAGAAGCAGCCTCGCACCGATGTAAGCGATGACGCTCAATATCGCAGCTCAGACTTGCGCATCCGATATCCTCGAACGAGCAACTTTCAAGTTTACGAGGATCTCTCTCTTCGCACAAAAGCTCACCTCACCTGTGCGACTGCTGTCCGCTTTGTCATATCCGAACGATGTCGGAAGAGGAGTATGGCTTTGCTACGAAACAAGGAGTCGACTGGTTAAGATATACATCGTACCGGCCTGAATACCCATCTTCCTTCTTCGACACAATCTTCAATTATCACGAAAAAGAGCGAGCGAGATTCTCAACCGCTCATGATGTCGGTGCCGGTGCTGGCATCGCTTCCGCGACGCTGTCCTAGCGTTTCGAGACCGTCATCGTTTCAGATCCCAACGAAGGCTATGTATCACTCGCGCATCCGAATCTGATCGACAGGCTGGGCTTGCCTGAAGAACGTTTCCATTTCTTGCAGGAGATGGCGGAGACCAGCAGCGTGAAGTCTGGGAGTCTCGATCTTATCGCCGCGGTCGAGTCAATACCGTACACCGACACTGCTTCAGCGCTGGAAGAGCTCCACCCACAGCTGAGACCAGGGGGTACTGTCGTCATATCATACTACACAAAGCCCCGCATACCGGACAACAGTGCCGCAGAGGAGCAATGGCATAGCATCTTCCCCATCCTGTGCGCCAAAGGTGACAGTCCGCTGTATCGACGAGCTATAGAGCTCGCCGATTGTGGCTTGACGTCTGTGGAGCTTCCTGCGAGTCGATAGATAGATGTGAGAAGGATCTTCATCAATGCGGGGGGAGGCTCGATTCCTTCAGCTATCCTGGTGGACGTCGTGCTACAAGTAAGCTGGTCGAGATCGAGACTGCAGTCGCGCTGATCCTGGCAAATGAGAAAGGCTGTGTTACATGACGTGATGAATCGTGTCCCTTTACTCCGTTTCCATCAGTGGGTGTCCGTCCCATATGCAGTCAAGCCCACTAGATCTCATCTTCATACGAATCGATATAATCACTTTGTCCTTCCACCAGTTTCCTAAGATTGATCCTCGTGCTCCAACGCACATTATGCGTATAAGCCTTATCAACATAACCCGTGTGGTTTCCAATGTCGCTATTAGCCGCCGCATTACCCATAGGTCGATGAGACTGGAACAGAGGAGGTTGAACAGCGAGGCAACGTCTGATCGGGCGTCCTCCCCAACCGTCACAGAAGCCTTGAGCCATGATGTCGATCGCGGAGAATAGGCTTTGTATGCCCAGTCTGTATAGCCAATTGCGAGCTCCAGGCAGCGAGAGCGCGTAGGCGCCCAAGCAGATGCCACCTTTTGCTCGAGAGACTACGCGTGTGTGGTTTGCATACTCTTCGATCAGGTCGTGGCGTCCGAATCCGAAGTCGATGTACTGTGACTGGGGGACTGTGTCGTCGTTCTGAATGATGACGCGGCCAGACGGGATTGCCGAGTCTTCTGATGGGAAGTCGACACCACAGTGGCCGAGCCAATGCATGTCCCATTTGTCAGGGGCGCCGTAAGGGGTTTCCGAGGCTCCTGGAACGATGTCTGTGGCGAGGTTCAGATGTCGATGCAAGTCGTCCTTTGGCTGGGATAGATGCTGGCGCGCTGCTTCGGAGTACAAATACATTTGCTCTTTGATGCGAATGTCCCAATCTTGGTCGCCCTCGAGAATCAGCGCTGAAGCGATATTCTGCTCGACCATTCTGAGTGCTTGCGTCAGTTCGTGCTCAGGAATCAGGCTGCGATCGAACCCTCACAGTCTGGCAACATTCATGTGAGCCCTCCAGCAGAACGTGGCGCCATCGTCCAAGTCTGTGTTTGCATAGTGGGGTGGCAGGTATATCTTTTCAAGCCCAGTGACACCGTCCACGAATTCCAATTGCAATCCTGTCATCGAAGCTGCCAGCGACAATCCATCTCGGTGGTCGAAACGCTTTGGTAGATCGATGACATAGATCTTCTGAAACTGCAGATGCGCGTGAGCGAAATGCGGATGAGAGAAAGACTCCCACTTACGCCGAGAGTTGCGTTGAATACAGCAGAGATCGAGGGTACGGCTGTCCTCTCAAATCTCGAAGGTGTGTTGGTATAAGACACAAACAAAACCAAGAAAAAGAGGCAACTAGCACCAATCGAGAGTAGCCTCGCAGACGACATCTGTAAAAGCATCGTGCCCCAGAAACGAAGTGCGCGCAGCACTTCGACAGATGTATATCCTCAATCGCACTCAGCCTTGGCAGCCGCCTTTATCCACGATGTTACACCTCGCATGCGCTTCCATCAGCATGGGACAAAAATAACGCCACTTCTGTACACAGCAGAACGTGGCAACTCTGGTGTTCCAACACCTCCACCAGGCCTTTGCGTCCTCAAGCCCAGAGGCTTGTTTCCTGTCTGACAAGGGCAACGCCAGTTCTGCACGCCTAGTGAGATGCGGTGGATTAGCTTCTTACGATCGGCAGCCACAATCAACGCTGACCAAAAGGCTGACTTTGATCTTTCCTCTCGCGAGCTGAAGCGAAAGCTTGTTACAGCCAAGTCCGATGATAAATCTCCCCAATGCCACATGAGAGCGATGATCATCAGCTGACATGAGATGGTGTGGTCTGATGTGTGCAACGATTTCAAACCGTGCAAAAGTTCGGCAAACGTTCCACAGATCAGGGTGGCAGCGAAAATGTGGAAGTTGATGATGTCGGCCGGACACACTGCTTGTGAGCCCTGTCTTCAAGCCAAAGCATCTCATCGTCTCGCAGCATCAATCTAGCGGCGGCCACGACCAACTTGTCGATGTATGCATCGCGGTCGGCATGATGAGTGGGATATTGCCGTTACTGAAGCGTGCAGCCTTGTGGCCGTCCTCTGTCGAAAGCTCATAGCCATAGATGAGTAGCTTCGCCTGCCAGTGTTGTTGTAATCGAATGCAGGTGCAGGGCATCACTAGATACACGTGACAATAAACGGATCTTGGGAACAAGACAGGCCTGAAAACGAAGGAGAGCATTCGGCTCGAGCTAAGATATATGTTCGACACGGCTCGCAATCGCTCGATCTCTCTCCACATTATGTAACCTTAGTCTCTGTCTCGGGTCCGAGCGAGGATCCTTGCCGTCGCACAGATTCCAATGGGCTAGAGTGGCTTTAGCGTATGATTAGGTTTCGCTACAAATTTTAATATTCGGTTCCTCCGAATAGACGTTATTACGATATATGCACTAGTAAGGCTCTTTAAGACATTTACACGATACGTCGGCGGTCTTTACCTCTTATTTTGTATATAATCGAGCGTATACGCGTAGAAGCGAAAAGGTATAAGTCGTAGCGAGTTTAACTCCTCTTATAACGCTATAGCTTTCTCTCGTATCTTTAAAACCTATAGCTAATTAAAGTGCGACTAAGCCCGCGCCTCGTAAAACTATTAAATTCTATTTAGCTATTATTACTCTATTTATAGCTTATACTACTTTCCTAGGGCCTCTTAGTAAGTTTCTAGGCCCGAAGCTATATACTATCTCGAGATTACTAGGCGTTTAGTAGAGGTAGGCTACGTCTACGTCGTTAGCGCTAGTAAAGTAGATAGAGTAAAGGAAATAAGTCCTCGATATCGGTATAGTAGTAGTCGTAAAAAGCGCCTATTTTATTAAGTCTAGCTCTAAATAGTCTATTATAGGCTCCGTAAGAGATCCTAATTCTTAGTCTAGCTTAAGAAATTCTATTATATCTAAAACGGGACTATCGCTATAGCGAAGTAATCTAGCTTATATAGTAAAGCGAGGTAGTAAAATAAATAGATAGGAAGCGATCCTTCGAAGTATCTTAACTACGATATTAGATATATTATCTATATATACTAGGTTAAGGTTTAGTAGTATACTAGTCTCGAACGTAGATAGTCTCCTCTTAGTATATAGTTCTCGAAATTTCTTATCGAGTAGTATATAAATAATTACCCTAGTTAAGTTATTCGTAGGAAGCTCTATTAATCGAGTAAATACTAAATATTAGGCTAATTAAAGTATTCTCTTTCTTATAGTATTATAAACGGGATATAATATAGCTATAACTATTTTAATAGTATTAATAATAAGTAATATAGTTATTAGACTTTATTTTTTACTTAGTTATTTTAAGTATATAACTTATAAGAGTATAATTAACGGGAGTCGATATCCGGAGCTTAAAGGGTCTAAAAAGTTCGGCTATAGCCGTATTAATATTAGTAGCTTATCCTATAAAACTTAGAAAAAAAACGCCCTAGTTCTAATTATATTTAAGTCTATTTAAGACCGAGATAGAATAGTAGTATAATCGGCCTATAAAGTCCTACTACTCGATTAATATATTAGCGGAAATTATAAATATATAGTAGATATACGAGATAGAGGGCGTAAGCGTACTATAAGAAATTACTAGGTAATAAGAGCTAAAGCTACGAAATACTATAGCTATAACTTAGAATAGCGAACCTATTTACTAAGACGACGTCTACTATTCGCTATTACTCTATACTTTAGACTATTAGGAGATTACTTTTAGTTAGCCTCGCTAGGCTAATAAAACTTAAATCTAGTAAGCGTCCGGATCGAATTACTTTATAGAGAAAAGTATCGTTTATTTTAAGTACTACTAAAATATCGCTTAAGTAGGATTTATAAAAAGGAGAAGTAGTCTAAAAATCCTAACTTATTTAGATCGATATACTAGTATAAAGTATATTATCGTAAGCTAAAGTACTTTAGGAATACTAGTCGAGACTATAGAGTACGCTTACTAAAATACTAAATAGTTAAGACTAGTCTATCTAGCTATAAACCCGAAAATAGAAAAGTAATATTACTACTTTATATTAATACCTACTTTTATCCTTCGCTTATATTATATAAAGCGTTACTATAAGTAAAAGTTTAAGCTACTAAAGTCTTAGAGTAATAATACTTAGATAGGAGACTAGCTTTCTCGATAGCGTTTAAGCTATAGTATTTAGTTCTCGTAGTCTTACGACTTAGCTTCCGCTTTTCTCGCTAGTACTCTATAATAATACTTACTCTTTTCTCCTAGAAAATTATATAAGCGACTATACGAACTAGGTATACGCCTCCTAAGATAGGCTATTACCTAGCTCTATAAGCTACTTATATACAATATAGGTATTAAATACGTAGTATAAAAGTTAAAGCGTAGATTTAAGTAAGTATATTATTTTTAGTATAGTAAGTAATAAAAATAAGTAATCGACGCTACTACTTATCGCTAAATATCTAGCTATTAGTCTCGGCTATTATAAAGAAGCTACTCGGTTAGCTTCGAAATAAACTCTTAATATTCTAGTAAGTATAAAGATAATATCCCTACTTTTTATACCCGCTATATTTTTCCTACTAATTTCCCTATAGTATTTAGAATATCGGGAGTTAGAGGCTATATACTATACGAGTAACGTATTAATCGCGCGCTATATACTAAACTTATTCTTTCGCTTCGTTCGGTTCTATAGAAAAAAGTAGTTAGTAATAAAACGTCGAACTAGGAAATAGTATACTTTTTATATATCTTAGAATAGTATTAGCTTATTCGATTTAGCTAAGCTTATAGTTATTATAAAGAATATAAAAGACTAAGAGAGGATTTATCTAAGTAGGTTAGGCTAAGTAGTCTATTACCTCTCGTTAGTTAACTATTATATCTATAATTCTACTTAGAGTTTTACTGTTTCTTATCTTAGCTTAGGCCTCGGGGTAGATAACTTTTATACTTTATAATATAAACGAGATCGATATCGCCGCTACCGCTAGTACTATATCTTTTAGCCTAATAAGTACGCTTACTTTTATAGTAACTAGTATAGTCCTATCTAGATACTTTTAAGCTTCTAGCTTATTTTTCGTTTCTTTATTAGAGAAAGTAGTTATACTATAGAGCGTTAATTTTAGTAGCTAGCTAGTAATCGAGGATTAGATATATAGTATTACTAATTCGACCGACGACTTTAGCTCCTATCTATATCGCTAGTTATTAAAAACATTAACGTCTCGTTTTAGCTTAGCGAAAGTAGCGGACTTTATTAACGCTTAGGAATAGAATTTTATATCTATATAAGACTTTATTAATATTAAGGACCTAGGCTTTAATCTCGTCTAAATCCTTTTCTTATATTAGACGCTCTAGCGTACGGATAGCTTATAGCGAAGCGACGCTTTTACTCTATTTAACTAGGCTATATAATAGGCTAAGAGTAATAGGCTATACGTAATCCTATCGTTTTATATCTAGTAGACTATATATGTTCCTATAATAGGCCGGACTCCGGATTTTTAGTTCTATATAGGCGCGTATAGACCGCTTTCTCTTAGTAGGACTTAGGATTTTTACTTTTCGAGACTCCGGATTCTTACTCCTTACTACCTTAATATATAAAGTAAAGTAGTAGAAATCTTCGCTATAGCGAGCTCTCTCCTAAACTATACTTTAAAACCTTACTTAAGTAGTTACGCCGCGACGGAGATCCTCCTAAAATCCTAGGGCTATACCTTAGAAGCTAGCCTAGTACTATAGAATATTACTACTACTACTACCTACTATACCTCCTATAAGTATATAGAGCTCCTAATAAATACTAGACCGAGTATAAAAGCTAAGTAGCCTTAGAATATTAAGATATATTCCGGAGAATAAGGTGCTATTATACCTAACCTATAAATTTTATATAGTCCCTAGTTAGCTATATACCTACTTTACTACTTTATACTAAGGACTTCTTTTAAGTAAACGTAAGGCTATTCTAAAAGAAGTTAGAGCGCTACGTAATCTTACGTACTACGTAGATAAAGTTAATTTTCCGAGCCCTTTAGAAGAGCCTATACTTAGTATATCTATAAAAGAGAATTATTTTTAGTATAGGGTAGGCGAGTATAGCTAGCTAGCTAAAACGCTCTATACTATATAGAAATACTATAGAACTTAATATAAATAGGGAAGTAGTAAAAGTAGAGGAGGTAGTTCTATAATAAAATAGTAGCTAGAGGTAAATCTAGTGTAGACTACTAGCTATTACTATTAATAGCTATTTAGAGTACTAGGTTAGAAGAGACTAACTAGAGTTTATATAGTTTCCGACTAAACCTTAACCCTAGTAATTTATAGGAGAAATATACTATAAGAAATAGATAAGGAGAGGTAGTAGAATAAGGACTAAAGAACAGTTACTACTCTTAGTATTAGAAGCTAGGTAAATCCTTAGCTAGGGTATACTAACTAGGATTAGCACCTAGTAGGCTTTAAGAGGAGATAGCTAAAAGATAGCCTTACGATCGATATAGATACTAGCCCTAGCCTCGCCTAAGCCTATAAAGCTACTAGTCGGCTTATCTACTAAGCTATAAAAGTCTACTAGCCCTCTATAGTACCGAGGAGTGCCCTCTTCTATATTAATAGGATAGAAACTAGAGTAAGTAGTAATTATAGGCCCTTCTATAGTAACTATAGGTAAAACACCCTACGTAAATATATAGCTATCTAGACTAAAATACTCTATTACTTTTAGTAAAGCTAGGACTAGGAAAAGAAGCTTAGTTATATCTTAATATCTAGGTAGGCTAGAGCGATATATAATTTAAAAAGTATCGCTAGCTTAGAGTACTAAGCTAGAAGAAAGTAAAGTAAGGTATAAAGATAAGAACTCCTTACTACGCTACTAAATTTCTAGATATCTATACTAGACTATACGCTCTCTAGGAGTAAATTTAATAGTAGTCTAGTTAGTGTAGTAGCTATTCTAGGTCTAGACACCGAGTCTACTAGCTAGGTAGATACTTTAAATTTTATACCTAAATTATTAGCTATTATTATAATTAGTCGGGTAATAGTTATCTATAGTACCTAGAAGATCTATAACGAGGATATAAGCGCTTATTAGGAAGAAAGCTATAGTCTAGAAGAGGCTTAAGATAAGTCCCGCTCTATCTTTAATCTAGTAAGATAACTAGTCGACCGGTATATATATCTAACCTAGTATAATAGTAAGCTAATACTAATAGATCGCTTACTATATATAAGAAGCTATAGCCGTAGTATTATATTTAATACTAAGACTATCGCCCGGGTATTATAGAGAGCTAATTATAGTAAAATATATATTAACTAGGTCTACTTTAGTATAATAGAGCTAAGATAAGTAGTATATAGCCTACTAGAGACTTATAAAGAGCGCTTAGTAAAGACGCTAATATACTTAGACTAAGAGGAGAATCTCCTACCCTTAGATCTTAGAGGCCTCTTCGATAATCTTAGAGAGCTAGTAGAGGAGTAGAGTTTTTTCGATAACCCTAGGAATATTAGCTAGCTCCCTTATAACTAGAGGAAAGGCTAGCTATAGGATCGTATACTTAGCGAGCGTTATATCCGGGAATAATTTATCTAGTAGGCTCGGTTAGGTAACGCGCTACTACTAAAGTCTAGTATAGTAGAAGAGTATTTTCGCTCTATTTAGTAGTTTAAAGAAGAGCTAATTATACTCTATTATCTAGCTACTAAGGCTCCTACTAGAGGTCCTAAGCTAATAAGTATTATATACGAGAATAGCGATAATAGTAGGGTATAGAGGGGGGTCTTTATTAATAATAGCCTTATAGAGCTAATTATCCCTTACTATAAAGGTTTTAGTTTTACCTAGAAGCTAAAGATTATCTACCGCTACCTTCTAAGCGAAGTAGGAGAAGTACTAGTATACTACCTCTAGTTAGTTAAGCTCTTTATATAGTACCTATAGTAAGCTACTCGAAGATAATTAGACTTTAGCGTATATATCTAGGAGCTAGAACCTAAGTAGAAGGACATAATAGAAACTAATAGTAACTAGGAGGCTAGTAGTAAAGATAAGAGCTACTAGGACCTTATACGTACTCTAAAGAAAGGCTCCTAATAACTAACTAGTAGATCTAACTCTAGCTTAGATTAGGAGCTAAGTAGTAAAGAAGAGAATAATTCGGATAATAGTAGAGTAGCTAGGTCGAGAAGAATTAGGGCACCTACGTCTATATAGAGAGCTCCTTTAAATATAGATAGCTTTTAGAGTACTAATAGACTTAAGAGGGTTATAAAGAGGGAGATCTTTCTAAGGATTAGAGTAGAGTTTAGCCTAGCTTAGTAGAGGTAGGTTTATCTAGCTATCTAGAGGATATACTTTTCTACCCTAGAGATAGATACCTTTATAGACTAGCTATATACTAGTAAGGCTACTACTAGCTAGTTAACCTAGTCTAGGTATACTTAGTAGATAGAAAATAATATCTACAGTATCCTAGCTACCGAGAACCCCCTCGCTATATTCTCGGTCTAGAGATAATTCCGGTAGTTAAGCTATACCTAGTACTAGTTCCTCTATTTCCCTTTAGCTATAAGTAGTAATCCTAAAGCTATATTAGACCTTTAGAAGACCTAGGAGTAAAGAGAAGCTAGTAGGTAGGCTAAGTTAAAGAGTATAGATCTTATAGTACGCCTATAGAAAATAATATACCCTTAAGCTTAGTTAAAAGGAGTCTAATACTAGGCCCTATAGGCTATTATAGTAAGATAGAGTAGAGTAGTAGTAGTAATATAGACCGGTAGCGGTAAAAGCCTACTTTATATACTACTAGTATCCTACTCCCCGGACAGTATTACTATCGTAGTTACGCCTCTAGAGTCTCTACTCTTAGATTAAGCTAGGAGATATAAGTAGGCTAGTCTTAGAGTAGCTCGCTAGGGGGAGTATAAAGCCGTTAGGTTAGCCTAGGTAGTCTTAGTTATACTAGAGTCTACTACTACTAAGGTATTTAGGAGATTCCTATCGGAGAAAACTAGTACTAAGCTACTAGATAGGGTAGTAATTAATAAGTACTATATCCTACTAGATTCTATCTATAACTAGAGACCTAAGGTACTATACCTCTATTAGCTAGTAGAGAAGGGCTACTAGCTAGTATATCTTATAGCTACTCTACTACTAGAAGAAGAGGCCGCTTTTTTCTCTAGTACTAGTATAGTAGCCTAGAGTGCTTTACTACTTCGAGAGGCGACTACTAGGAAGAATATTAAGTATAAAGTGTAGGAGTACTCTAAGGCCGAGCTAGGTTACGTAATTTAGGAGGAGGTAAAGAACTTCCTAGCTTAGCCTAAGTAGGTTATCGTCTACTATTACTCTATCGCTTAAAGTAAGTAGGTAGCCGAGCTCCTATAGTATCTAGTCTTCTATAGAAAGATAGGGGGGAGTAATAAAAAGCAGGCTTTACTCGATAGACTTCTCTAAGGCTAGATTAGGGTTATTATAGCTACGAATACGTTAGGCCTAGGGATTAATACTCTATAGATTCGGGCGGTTATCTACTTTAGTATCCTAGATCGCCTAAGGGATTATATATAGGAGAGTAGAAGAGCTAGGAGGGATAGCGGGCCTAGTACTACTCTAGCGATTAGAACTTTTACTATAGGACCCCGTTAGAGGTTTTAGCTAAGTAAGAGGGGCCTATAGAGCTATACGGCGGAGTTTCTAATACGTCGTTAGTATAGGAGGATTACCTTAGACTACGTTATAGATAGGAGAAGTAATAGAGAAAGCTATAAAGGAGAGGAGCTAGAATATAATATCTACGCCTAAGCTAAGGAAAACGTTAGCTCTACTAGGCTCGGGATAATATAAGAGCCTCCTAGGTCCTAGACTATAGAAGCCGAACCGTAGGCGCGTAAGCGGAAAAAAGTAGCGTCTTAGCTAAATAGTAGACTAAATAGTATAGCCCTATAGGAGTATTAGGCCGCTTACTACTAGGGTAATCTAGAGAAGGTTAGTAGGAGAGCTACTATTTCCGCGGCCGTATTTAATACTAGTACGCTTAGAGATAAGCTATAAACTTAGGAGGCTTAGAGGTATTTAATCTACTAGGCCTATAGAAGTAAACTAAGGCTATAGAGTAGGGACTAGAGAGACTACTACTAGTACCCTATAGTAGTAACCGCGTAGATAGAAAATACCCTAATAAGGGTAAAAGGGGTATAGATATAGAGATATAGCGGCTACTCGTATTATCTAGTACCCTAAGCTATATATTACGCGTAGCGAGAGAAGAGCTAAGTATTAGGGACTAGGATAGCTACGTTCGAGAGGGTACTAGGGTAGCAGTACTAGTATCCTAGGCTAGTCCGTAAAGTAGTAGCTACTATCCTTAGTTAAATACTCGGGGACTATATTAATAGTATAGAGTAGTAGTAGGTAAGAGAGTAGATACGATATTAGGTAGGATTTTAGAGTAGTTAAAAGAGCGAAGAGGACGACTAGGCTAGGGTATAGAGGTAGTTAGGAACGAAGTTAGTAAGTAATTTAGTAGAGCTAAGTATAATAGTATAGATACTATATTATCTAGGATAGAGTAGATCTTTATTAGGGCCTAGTAGATTAGAAAAAGGCTAATAGGTAATAAAAAAAAATTAGCTAGTATAGGACTTAAACCTACGCCTCTAGAACCTTATCGTACTTTCTAATTATTAGATAGAGCCTAAGAGCGTAGGGACGCTTAGCGGATATCTATTTAGGAAAGACTTCTATAATCTAGAATCCTAACTACTAGACTAACTAGCTAATAAATAGATTAACCTAATTAGCTAATTAATAGAATATAGAGTTTAAGAATAGTATATAAAGGCTCGGGTACCTCTACTACTATTTATACTATCCTAAGTTAGAGTATTAAATAGTATATACTAGATAGGTAGAATATTAAGAGAGGTAAGGTTAGGTAACTTCGAGTTATATAACTTAGGAGAGTATACTTTATATTATCTCGATACCTCTCTTAGTAGGAGGGTAAAAACTCTTCTTATAGTAGCTACGTATTAACTTAGTTAATTTATATTATAAATATCCTTCCTTTTAGGTTAGACTATAGCCTAAAAGTAAAATATATTTACGTATATTATATAGTAGCGAGTATCTTACTATACTAATTTAGACGAATAACTCTCGCTTTATCTAGGTTAGTATAAATACTAGGTTAGTATAGGTATTCGAGTAATATAGGTATTAGGTTAACTATAATATTTTAATAGCGAGATCTAGGTTAAATCCGTCCTCTTAGGGATAAAACCGACCCTTTCGACTACCCTCTTTTAAACGCTGTTTAGGAAAACTTCCCCTAGTGTAGAGTTCTAGAGCTATTAACCTAGTAAGTACGTATATAGCTACTAGATAGGTATCGGGTAGATAGAGGGGTTTATATAGCGAGATCTAGGTTAAATTCGTCCTCTTAGAGGTAAAACCGACCCTTTCGACTACGCTTATTTAAACGCTATCCTCGAAAACTTCCCTAGGTGCGCGGTTCTAGAGCTAAAGATCTAGGTAGTACTTAAAATAGTAACCTATTTACGAGAGACGCTTATAGAGCTGCCTTAATAGAGTTCTCTTCTATATTTAGTATCGACTTTAGCTATTTTTCCCTTATTAACTATCTATAGGCTCTATATACGTTCTTTTTACCTTACGTACTCGACTATAGTAACTTTTATAATATAATTAGTAGATACTACGCTATCTACGTATACTACGCTGTTCCCCTATTACCCTATACTACGCTATATACGTACGCTACGCTATATATATATACTATACTATTTATATATACTCCTCTACTATTATACTCTTAAGCCTAGGCGGTATTAGAGGCGCTAAGTAGCGAGTCTTAAAGTTAGAGCGACTATTTATAAGTAAATAGTCGTTATAAGTAAATAGTCGCTATAAGTAAATAGTCGTTATACGTAAATAGGTAGTAGTCCCTACTTCGAGGTAGTAATTATATATTAATATCTAGCTTTTACACCTTTTAAATCGAGCTCCTTACTCGCTAGAGATCCTTTTCTTTTTTCTACTCTCTACCTCTAATACTACTATCTCTTCTTTTTAGCTTAAGCGTAACCTCGTCGGTAAAGTAACTATAGATATAACTACGCCTCGAACCTAAACGCTCGGACCCTATACGCCTAGACTCTACTATATACTAGCGTATAAAAAACCCTATATAGCTATTATAGTAGCTTAGCGCCTAACCTAAGCCTATTTTAATACTACTACTATAGAGGCCTAGCTCTAGCGACTTTAGACCGACGCTAATACCTAATACTCTAACTTAGGAGAAGCCGCCTATATCTATCTTTATATACTTACTTTTAATATAGCGAGCTAGCGTAACGAATAGCTCGGCTATTAGGCCGACGCTATAAGTCGCGACTACCTCGCGTAGCTAGGACGGGCGCTAAAGTACGAGAGGAATATAGTATAGGTAGGTATCTTCGACACCTAGGCCTCGACCTATATTAGCCTTCTAATTCTAGCTATTATAGTAGTACCTACTAACCTAGCGACTCGGCGATAGATAAACTAGTAAGACCTTATTACCTAGTACTAGTTTACCTAGGCTATAGTCTAGCGAGAAGAGTAGGTAGGACGGGTACTCTTTATCTACGACTAGGACGTCGATATAACTACTCTAGGCTTCTCTCTTACTACCTCTACTAACTAGCGGATATATAACCTAGCTTTCTACGCCCGGTAGGATTAGGGTATACGAGAGGTGTTTATAGGTAATAGTAGAGGGAACTAGGGCGGGTAGGGTTAGTATATAAATAACTTAATAGTATAGGTAGAGTAGATTATAAAATAGTAGGCCTATAAGGTCGATACTACTAACCTTACGTAGGACGGGCGGTTCTTTAACTTTTAGCGGGTTACTTTTAGTAGAGCGCGGGCTTAATAGTAAAATAGGTTATATATCTAGCTAAGTAGAATAACTTAAGCTTATAGTATAGGCTATCTACTCTAGGATACTAGAGGAGGCTATAGCTAAGTATAGGAGAGTAGTAAAGAAGTTTATAGTTAATTATTAAAAGTAGAGCTAGGGTGTACTTATATTAGAAGTTAAGTAGGTTAAATTAAAAGTTATATTCTTAAGTATTCCTAGTAGCTTAATAAAGTAGTTTATCTTTAGTAAAGTTAGTATCTCTTATTATTCTATCTATAATTATATCTACTATAGGTATCTATCCTAAATATATTATACTATATTATAGGCTTCTCGTTAAGCCCTAAGATAATAGACTTAAAAGGTTTCTACTAAAGCTTTATACTTTATAGTTAGAATAGTAATCCTCTTTCTATAATATCTTATAAGTTATCTCCTAAGGAAATCTCTCTCTCTTATTCCCTACTAACCTTACTCTTAGAGTAGGAGTTATTTTATACTCCTCCTTAGCCTACTATACCTAGTACTCCTAGTTATTCTCTTAGTTATATAAGAACTAATTATACCCTAGGCCTATCTAATCCCTTTTCTTTTTATAGGAGAGAGTAAGGAAGTCTTCTAGGCACTCCTAAAAGTACTCTACTCCCTAGAGGTAGTATAAGAACTAGTATCTCTTTTTATACTTCTAAAAGTACTCTAGTATCCTATTAATCCTCCTACTAACTATATCCTCCTTTTCCTATTACTCTATTATCTACCTAGCTATAGCTTTAGTCTCTTTAAGCTGCCTAATATCCCTATATTAGGTAGTATACTATATCTTATTTTTATTCTCTACCTCTAGCTATAGAATTACTTTTTTTTCTTCTTTTTTTATATCTAGCTATAGGCCTACTCTTTACTTTTCTCCCTTTATATCTAGAGTTACTAGCTACTAGACTAAGCTACTAGACTAGTACTATATTTATAATCTCTTTATAGGTAGTATACTAGTTATAGAGGGCTATAAGCCTAGGTCTTAATAGGTAAAAGCTAAAGTTAATAGATTAGAGAGGATTATAGGTAGAGGAGGATAAGAAAAGACTATAGATATATAATTTCTATAGGAGAAAGAGGTAGAGTTAAGCTAGGTAAAGCTAGGTAACTATAACTAAAGTAAACCTAGCTAACCTTAGAGGGGTAATAATATAGTAGTTAGTAATAAGGTTTAGTAGAGAAATCTTTAAGCTAGGGCTATACTAAGTAAAATAGGAGGGGGAAAAATAGTTAATAGAGATATAGGCTATAGATTAGATATACTAAGTAAAATAGGAGGGGAAAAAATAGTTAGTAGAGATATAAGGTATAGATTAGATATATTAGCTCTACTAAGTAAAATAGGAGGGGGGAAAAATAGTTAGTAGAAATATAGGCTATAGATTAGGTATACTAAGTAAAATAGGAGGAGGAAAATAGTTAGTAGAGGTATAGGCTCTAGATTAGCTCTACTAAGTAAAATAGGAGGGGGAAAATAATTAGTAGAGATATAGGCTCTAGATTAGCTCTACTAAGTAAAATAGGAGGGGGGAAAATAGTTAGTAGAGATATAGGCTATAGATTAGATATACTAAGTAAAATAGGAGGGGAAAAAATAGTTAGTAGAGATATAGGCTATAGATTAGATATACTAAGTAAAATAGGAGGGGAAAAAATAGTTAGTAGAGATATAGGCTATAGATTAGATATACTAAGTAAAATGTACTAAGTAAAATAAGAGGGGAAAAAATAGTTAATAGAGATATAGGCTACAGATTAGATATACTAAGTAAAATAGGAGGGGAAAAAATAGTTATTAGAGATATAGGCTATAAATTAGATATACTAAGTAAAATAGGAGGGGGAAAAATAGTTAGTAGAGATATAGGCTATAGATAGGAGGGGGAAAAATATAGGCTATAGATTAGATATACTAAGTAAAATAGGAGAGGGAAAAATAGTTAGTAGTAATATAGGCTATAGAGGTAAAATAGGAGAGGGAAAAATAGTTAGTAGTAATATAGGCTATAGAGGTAAAATAGGAGAGGGAAAAATAGTTAGTAGAGGTATAGGCTATAGATTAGCTCCTCTAAGTAGAGTAGGAGAGGGAAAAATAGTACTTAGAGATATAGCCTCTAGATTAGCTCTACTAAGTAAAATAACTCTAAGTAAAATAGGAGTAGGAAAAAGGGTTAGTAGTAATATAGGGTACGTATTAGCTTCTCTAAGTAGAGTATAAAGGGGAAAATAAAGAGAGAGAAAAATAGGAAAGGAGAAAATAAAAGAGAGAAAATTAGAGAGCTTTCTTATAGGCTATATATAAGCTTCTCTAGGTAAAATAAAGGGGAAAAAAAGCTCTAGTAACGGCATAGGTAATAGGAAGGCTCTTTTAGGAAGGGTTAGGGTTAGGGTTAGGGTTAGGGTTAGGGTTAGGGTTAGGGTTAGGGTTAGGGTTAGGGTTAGGGTTAGGGTTAGGGTTAGGGTTAGGGTTAGGGTTAGGGTTAG